>JANAVB010039140.1:0-44852 GCA_029216955.1 Iris pallida | reverse complement strand
GGTTGGGCCTCTATGGGCATAAGTCACAAGTCATGACTTGTGAAACCACAAGCCATTAGCTAGCCTAATCAATTCCTAATCTCTCCAATAAGTTCTAATTGGTTAATTATCACAAACTTAGGTCAAGCTAGGGTTACACACTCTAACCAAGTAGTCATGACCTAGGTTAGCTTCTAGGACAGTCTCCTAAGTCAACACTAGTCAAGGTCAAATATAGCACCAAATTAAATATACTAAAAATTACTGAAAATTCTAATAATTATAATTAATACTAATAAATCCCAATTAATTCCCAAAATTTTAAAAATGACCAAAATACCCTCAAGCTAGAAAAGTGGTAGTGACAAATATACCCCCCTTAAAATAATTTTGTCCTCGAAATTAAAGGCGAAACTAACTGCTGAGAAGGATAGAAAGTACCTCAAGGTCCAAAAAGATAGGGGTACCGCTCGCGCATCTCATCCTCCCGCTCCCAGGTAGACTCTCCTGGAGAATGATGCCTCCATGCGACGCATACCAAGGGTATCACCTGGTTCCTCAGTATCTTCTCTCGGCGATCCAGAATCTCCACAGGCTGCTCTGGATAACTGAGAGTAGGTCCAACCTCAATCTCCGAATGATCGAGCACATGGCTAGGGTCAGCCACGTACCGTCTCAACTGTGATACATGGAATACGTTGTGAACTCCCACTAGTGCAGGTGGCAAGTCTAGCAAGTATGCCACGTCACCGACTCTCCCGCTAATAACGAAAGGGCCGATGAAGCGCGGGCTAAGCTTCCTACCTCCACCGAAACGTATCGTACCACGAGTCAGAGATATCCGCAGAAAAACATGTCTCCAACCTCAAACTCCAACGGCCTCCGTGGCTATCGCCATGCCGATGTCTGTCCTGCGCCACACGAAGTCTGTCCCTGATGAGCTTCACCTTCTCGCTGCGTCAACAACCATCTCTTGTCCCAGTAAGCTCGCTCTCCAACATCATCCCAAGATAAGGGTGTACGACACCTACGCCCGTACAGAGCCTCAAAGGTGACATCTCAATACTGGCCTGATAACTGTTGTTGTAAGCAATCTCCACCAAATATAGATGATCCTCCCAGGAACCTCCAAATCCAGGACGCACGTCCGCAGCATGTCCTCAAGCGTCTGAATAGTCCTCTCTGACTGTACGTCCGTCTGGGGTGGTATACAGTACTAAACTTGAGCTGAGTGCCCAAACTAGTCTGCAGACCCTCCAGAAATGGAAAGTAAAGCGACTATCCCGATCTGAGATAATGCTGACAGAAACTCCGTGAATCCTGACTATCTGCCGCATGTACAACTTCGCAAGCCTCTCTGTAGACGTACCCACCTTGAATGGCAAGAAGTGGACCGATTTGGTCTACCTATCAACGATGACCCAAATCGCGTCTTTCCCTCTTGGTGTACGCGGCAACCCAGATACGAAATCTATAGTGATGTTCCTACTTCTACTCTGGAATGGGCACGACTGCAATAATCCTTCGGCCTCTGCCTCTCTGCCTTGACCTGCTGACAGACCAATCAGCTACGAAGCGAGCTACCTCCCGCTTCATCCCGTACCACCAGACTGCTCTCGTAGATCCCAGTACATCTGTTGGCACCAGGATGTAGAGAGACTGCGATCTGTGAGCCTCCTGCATGATCTGCTCTCTGAGCTCCCCGCTAGGCATACATAACCTGGAACCGTGCCTCAAGGAACCATCCTCTACAAGTGAAACTCGCCATCCACCAACCCTATACGAACTACTCTCGGATACACCGCAGAGCACATCCTCGAACTGCGTCGCCTTGATCCTTTCTATCAAGTCGACTGTATCTGAAGGCCCCACAACTGCATCTGCACTCCGGGCACAATCACCTCAATCCCACTCTCAAGTCTGCAAGCAAGTGTCGATCCTATCAATCACATGGCTGTCGGATACCTACTCAAGGCATCGGCAACCACGTTGGCCTTCCCCGGTGATACTGAAGTGAGATGTCAAAGTCCTTCATCAACTCTATCTCTACGTTGCCTCATGTTGAGCTCTTTCTGTGTAAACACATACTTCAAGCTCTTATGATTTGTGAAAATCTCCACCCTCTCTCGCCATACAGATAGTGCTTCCACAACTTCAAAGCAAAAATCACCGCTGCCAACTCCGAGTCATGGGTAGGTAGTTCTTCTTATGGGGACATAATTGCCTGGAAGCATAGGCAATCACCTTCCCATGCTGCTGCAAGACACAACCCAGCCCCTTCCCTGAAGCATCACTATAAATATGAATCCACCTGATCCTGAAGACAATGTCAGAATCGGATCTGTCGTAAGCCGCTTTCTTCACTCATCAAGCTGCCTGACACTCCCTGACCAAATATACTCAACATTCTTTTGGGTCAATCGAGTCAACGACTCTGCAACCCGAAAGAAATCCTGCACAAATCTCATAATATCCTGCAGCCCTAGGAAACTCCTCATCTCTGCCACTGAAGTCGGCGCTGCCCAAGCCTCGACTGCTGTGATCTTCTTCGGGTCCACTGAGATACCATCTTCAGTCACCACATGACCCAAAAGTCAACTCTGTCTAGGAAGAACTCGTACTTAGAGAGCTTGCCATACATCTCTCCCTCCTGAGTGTCTCCAGAACCACTCTCAAGTGCTTCTCGTGCTCTTCCTCTGTCTTCGAATACCTAGGATATCATCAATGAATACCACCACGAACTTATCCAAGTACTGGTGGAACACCTTGTTCATTAGGTTCATAAACACTGCTGGTGCATTGGTCAGCCCAAACGGCAAAACCAAAACTCAAACTGCCCGTACCGCGTCCTGAAAGCGGTCTTGGAATATCCTCCCTCTTCACCTTCACCTGGTGATAACCTGACCTCAAATCAATCTTGGAGAACACCCGAGCTCCGCTCAACTGATCAAAGAGATCATCGATCCGCGCGGTGGGTATCTGTTCTTAATCGTCAGGTTGTTAAGTGCCCTGTAGTGATACACATCGGTACTGACCCATCCTTCTTGGGTACGAAAAGTACTGGTGCACCCCAAGGTAAAAACTCGATCAGATGAAGCCCTTGTCCTGTAGCTCATCCACCTGCTTCTTCAGCTCCACCAATTTACTGTTGTTTACTCGATAGACATGCTGAGAGATCGATTCCACGCCGGAAACCAAGTCTATCGAGAACTCTACATCCCTGTCCGGTGGAAGCCCTGGCAACTCCTCTGGAAATACGTCCATAAACTCTGCGATCAAGGGATGCGGAGCCACCTGCTCCTCAACTGAATCCACAGAAGACTCCACTGTCCTGCTCTGCCGCCGGGTATACTCAAACTCTGGCTCTCCTGGCACCCCAAACAAAACTCTACCCCCTCGGCAATCAATACGGGCGTGGTGTCTACTCAGCCAGTCCATACCAAATACTATATCGTAGTTCGGTAATGGCATGACGAGCAAACTCACTCCCAACTCTCGGCCTCCCAATATGACGCTCTGCCCTCTGCAAACATCACTCACGAGGATGACCCCACCCCCGTCGTATCTGCAGGTCCTAGGCAATGGTTCAGAAACCAGACTGTGTCTAATAGTATACGATACTGACACAAAGCTGTGGAAAGCCCCGGAATCAAAGAGTGCAAATGCTGGAAGGAAGTCGAGAAGAACCGAACCTGCTATCAGCTCCCCTATGGCCTCTGCATGCATCCTCGGCCGCCATGGCGAAAGCTCGCCCTGCTGTGTCCACCTCGTGCCTGCTGTGGTGCTGATGGACCTCTGCTGCTGGGTCTGCAGTGGCCCCCTCAGCTGGCCTGCTGGAGCCTTGGCTCTACCTCCCTGAGCTCCACGCCCAAAAGCCCCAGGACAATCCTCAACTGGTGATCCCCTGTACCACAAGTAGGCACTTGCCTAGCTTCTTCCTACACTCATGGATCATATGCCCCGGCTTCTTGCAGAAGGCACAAATGACTACCTGCTGCTGACGGGGCCTGCTGCCCTCGCTGTGATGTTGCACGAACCGCTGCTGCTGAAAGGAATGGAATAATAGAAATAGTCTCTGTACAGACAGAGGTGCACCTCCAATGTAGCAGAAACGCTAACCTCGGCACAACAGGAGCTACGGTCTCGAGGCCCTGATGAACAGGATGAGAGGTGGCCAGCCTCTCGATAGTATCCCCCGAACCGGAGCGATGAGATCGCGTCTCTATAACCATCATGAAGACAGATCAAAACAAAAGCAATTTCTGAGAATGAAGCAAAAATTCAAAGGAGGACAGTTTATACTCAAGGGAAGACAATAACAGCAATTTAGATAAAATAAATCTGATTAAAGAGTTTTCCTAGTGTGATTGAGTACCCTCAAAAATATCCTAATTCTACTGCAGGCTGTAGTGGTACTCTAGTTCGAATACCGCTATATTTCCAACCTAGACCTACATGGGCCACCACTACAAACGTGTCACGACCCGCACCCTAGAGTAAGGGCACGAGACATGGGTACGTCCAGCCTATGCCGCAGTGTCGGCAGTAGAACGCTGTCCTAGGTCAAACATCTAACAATATAAAGGTACCTGTACAGTATATATACTCCGAATGGAGGTGACATAGCAAATACAGTCTCAATCACAACTAAGGTAGAACAGGATAAAGATAGATAGATAAATGAATATCTAGAACAGAAGAAAACACAGAGATACAATCCAGAATTCTAAGTATCTAAAATAAGTACATATCCCCAAAGTCTCAAAATCCATATACAGTAATCCATGAAAAGTAAAGACATCATAATGTAAGGGAGTGTCATCTACTGCTAGTGGATCTTGCTGCTGGTCCAAGTCCAAGCACTCATCTAATGTAGCACCGTAGTAGGTAGGGCAGAACGCCTCAGCCTCGTCCTCTGTAATATTTCAACAGGTCCAGTCAGGACAGGAGCGAGCACAGTACATCTCAACAAATCATAGCAGGTCAGGATATATAATCATGCTAGAGAGTAAGATACAAAAAACTGAAAGAATAACATGATAAAAAAGAAGACTGTAAATAAATAGATACAGTATATAGAGAACTATCAATGACTAGTGATTCAGAGCACAAGACGGTTATGTAAACGGTACGATGTTGTATACGAGTAATCTACAGAGGTTTGTACATGAATAATCTACTGGATTGAATACATAACCACTTCTTATCCCCCGCCCCAATCAATACACAAGGATCTAGCCAAGTTATGTTATTGTACACGAAGGTCATGTGAATACATGATTATACACGATTTCATACGTTTCGTACACGAATGTCACGAATACAAGGAGTACACGATGCTCACGATAAAGTACACAAACACGAATACCCGATGTATCCGCTAAGGGGATAACATCGTACAACCAGATCCATATAGTACTAATCCGTGTTTCCAATGTGTCAGCATCATGTAAAGTAATCTAAAGCAGGAAATATACTCCTAATGCAGGATATGAAATGATCAAAGAATGTACTCGCCTGTATCCTGAGAATCTGAAGGATATCTACTGTCCGAGGAGTGGTGTCTGTCTCCTATAGAACAGTACAAGTCATTATGAGTCTAAATGATAATAAGATGTAAGTTAATGCATTCTTCATGAATCTAGGTCAATCTAGACCAAAGTCAACTCTTGGTCAACTCTGGTCAACCCTAGAAGTCAAACTAGGTCAACTAGGTCAAACCTAAGTCAAACAAGTCTATACTAGTCTAACTAGTCTATTCTAGGTCTAACAAGGCTACACAAGTCTAACTAGACTCTATACTGACACACAGATACACCCATAGGCTAAGAGCCTAAGCTATAGGCTATTAGGCAATATTATGCCTAAAACCAACCTATAATCACATATCACATAACACATGACAATATTTATCTCAAAAATATAATACACATATTGCTATATTTACATAATCTAATATAGAAATACATATTAACATATAGGCTACCTATATGTATACCACACATACTTATACATATTTATTATACATGCTTAAACTATAAACCATATACATGTAAATGTGTGTGTGTGTGTGTGTGTGTGTGTGTGTGTGTGTGTGTGTGTGTCATGAGAGTGCAAGAGTGTGTGTAGGCATGTGAGTGTGTGTGTGTGATGAGTGTGGAGAAAAATCAGTGAACAATGTACATTTGTTCAAACCTGGAACAGTAGCATGTTAGGGAAAAAAATAGAAAAACAGTGTAGTTAACAATGTGCCCATGTGTCAAGGAGAACAGGGAATCATTTGTGTGTGTGTGTGTACAGAAATATTTAAAGGAAAACAGTGAATGAGTTTACTATGTGTGTGGCAATGAAACAGTGGCATGGCAATGGGGATTAGGCCTGTCAATGGTAGCTTATTGGTCGGATATTGGCATTACCATATCCGAACCATTAACTATCGGATATATCCAATAACTATCCGATATCCAATCGGATGGACGTTTTGGCTACCGTATCCGTTACCGATAATGCTAACGGATATCGGATAATATCCGAACCAATAAGATTACTAAAAAAATTTAAAAGGGAATATAAAAAATCAGTTTTAGTAACTAGCACGTTTTATTCCACACTTATTTTTAGTAAAATTACCTCCAATTTTCTGGCCAGGTGTACATAATTTGATAATACAATTCTGTAACTACTTACTGGCAAACAGCTCACTGAGCTGCAATTTTTAGAAACCCTTTCACTTGTTTCCTTGGAGGACATTGCATTGCAATATATCATACTTGTAAGGTCATGTGGCAATTTTTGTATTTCTTTAGTGAGTAGAATGCCATTTAAAGGGATTAGTTCTTTGGTGAAAGACTCAGTTTTTCTGAAACAATGCTAATTATAAAAGAAAGTGAAGCAGACATCAGTAATATGGCTATCTAAATAGCATTGACAAGAGGCTTTAATATTACATGTCACTCCTATATAGTATTCTTTATAGAGAGGTACTCCACAAATTTCAGAGTTCTTCAAGTAAGTTCTCGGATTCAAAATGCAACAGAAGTCAGAATATTTAGATTTTAGGGTTCCTCCTCTGGGCCAGGACAGGCTGTTCACTGCTGGGCTCATGGACTGGCTGAATCATTGAATTCTTGAAAGTCCAATATATTTTAAATTTTATTGAAAAACTTAAATATTATTGGTTCGGATTTTATTGGTTCGGATATGGTACTTACCGTATCCACATCCGATATCCGATAAATATCCGATAAGATATCCGAATCCGTATCCGTATCCGAAATTTTGGATATTTTCGGATCGAATACGGATCGGATACGGATTTTCGGTCAACCATTGACAAGCCTAATGGGGATAACCTGGGTGTATATAGGAAAGAGGAATTGACAATAGGAAAAATCAGTGTACATATTAAAACAAAACATTCATTTCAGTGCAAAATAGGAAGGGATGAATCTCAGGTTTTTGAATGAATTGACAGTATTTCAGTCCTGCATTTCCAAAACTCAACACCAAGTCCAAATCTAACAAGTAAACTAATTAAGAGAGATCTCTAGACAACTGAACTCAAAACAAACCAACACCATGTATCAGCTATTACATTGAAACCAAACAAACTGTCAAACCTCCCATTCTCAAACCAATAAGCCTATTGAATTGAAATACTGCATTAACATGAATCAACAATCATGTGGGGATCGTTAATCAGTACAAAACATTACATAAAACTGGGAATTAGAAAGTTTAGGAATGGGAAAAAAAACCCAGTGTATTAGTCCTGTGCACAATGTATCAGCCGAATGGCAATATCAAGTTCAATTCCCCATTCCACATTATACAACCTAAACTAACATGTAAATTAATCTAACATACATCCTAAATCATGTTAGAATCTAATTTAGCAATTAAAATCATGAATTTAACATTTAAAACTGAAAGTAAACAGAGAAACAATAATACACTGATACACGCACAGTGTATTTCCTATGCACGTACGATTTCATGTCCGACACGACATAGAGAGGTCGTGTAACTTGACACACATGGTGTCAGTGGTTGCCCCAAGGTGTGTGTCTAAAATTACGTGTCCACGTGGCGTGTGCTGCTCGCAAATGACCCCGAGCAGCAGGGGAGCTACAGTGCCCGTGCGCGCTCGTGTGCACCCGCGTGTTCCCGTGTCCGTGGCGACACGACACGACACCAATATGTGCTCAGAACACTGGAATCCCATAAGCAACACTAAACCCTAATTTCCTATTCAAAATATTCCTGAAATCCAATCGAAATGCCCTTTGGGGCATTTCCTCAAATACCTACATTCATGAACTGATACGTGTCCGATACGGACACGTATCGGACACGAATCCTAGGGTTAGATATACCTACAGCTAGGGTAGGCCTAGGACTTCCTAAATATGCAATAAAAACAACATTCTATGGTGTAGATTCAAAATTACCTATAGGTTTGCAAAGCTCAAAAAGCCCCAAATAAGAATGGATCCTCAAGCCACCAAAACTCTCCCAAATTGTTTCTTCCCTAAAATTTCTCAATATCAACAGCAAGTAGAATAAATTTAGAGCCTATTGCAATTGGTTTATGTGGAAAAGGAATTGAAATGGAATTTCTAGGAATTATAGAAGTTGGGGACTTACCTCTTTCTCAAACTTGCAAATATTTCTAAAGGAGGCTAGCCCTAAATTCTAGTAGGCATTAAATAGAGGGGGGAATCCCTAAGTGGCCAGCCATGGGCTGTTGTGCTAGGGTTAGGGTTTCACTAGTGTTAGGTTGGGCCTCTATGGGCTTAAGTCACAAGTCATGACTTGTGAAACCATAAGCCATTAGCTAGCCTAATCAATTCGTAATCTCTCCAAATAAGTTCTAATTGGTTAATTATCACTAACTTAGGTCAAGCTAGGGTTACACACTCTAACCAAGTAGTCATGACCTTGGTTAGCTTCTAGGACAGTCTCCTAAGTCAACACTAGTCAAGGTCAAATATAGCACCAAATCAAATATACTAAAAATTATTGAAAATTCTAATAATTATAATTAATACTAATAAATCCCAATTAACTCCCAAAAATTTAAAAATGACCAAAATACCCTCAAGCTAGAAAAGTGGTAGTGACACGGCCGAAGACTACTTGGTGGCTATAAAGAGGCATAATGTATAGAACAATGTAATCCTTTGTGAGCTAGAGAGATCATGAGCGTTGTAGCCAGTTGGCATATTAAGTTGGGCTATTCAGAGCCTTGTAACCTTCAGTTCATTATGAATAAACGAGATTCTTATTGTATTCTTTGTTTCCTTCCACTACTTATGTTACGAATTTAAGATAATCACTTTGTGAACCTGTTATCTTACCTTGCACGAGCGCAACTCCAGGCTCGTGCGGCATCACGCCCCAGCGAGGACGATGATTCGGATAAAATTTAGCAAGGACGAGCGATTTTCTGGATCGGGGCGTGACAATTGCATCATACACTATTTAACATATCATTACTCATATGGTTAGGTCATGTTAAGAATAATTTTTTTATGAGTCAACCCAACCCTACTATATATATTCTCTTCCCCTCTCTCTCTCCTCATAACTTTTTATTTTCTTCCTCAAAGCAACTTTTAGGCAAGTACATCTTGCAAAATGAGAGTCCACTTGCATTTTTTATTTCTTTGATATTATTAGTCTAGAATGATCATCTCTTCATTCTCTACAAGTTTAGTTCTTGGAGTTTTTTATTTTAATTGCTAATTTTGTGTAGATCTAAGTTTCTAAAACTATGATTTTATAGATTTTTGTGGTTTTAATCATCAAACTTGGTTGTTTTCGAAAACTAGTTGTTCCATGTTGTAGAGAATTTGGTTTCATCTAATTTTGGCATTTGAACCGCTTGATTTCAACTTCGTATGAAGAAGTTATGCAATTTTTCGTGTTCATGGTTTTCCACACTTTTTGGTGCTGTTGGGACGATGAATAGTGCCACGCACAGCATTTTGCCGAGCGTCGTGCTTGCGTCATGGGTATTTTTGCCCGTGTGTGCAAGCACGGCGCGCGGGCGCGCGAGCGCATCTCCCGTGCAGGGCGCCCGCGCGCTGTACTTGCGCGCACCTTGCACCGGAGGCATTTTTTCCCGCACGTGCAGCACATCTCGCGCCCCGTGCGCCCACGCGACGTGCTTGTGCGCACCTTGCATCGTAGGCATTTCTGCCTATGCGTTTAATGCATCTCGCGTTCCGCACGCCGTGCTTCCGCGTACATTGTGCCGTGGGCATTTTTGTCCATGCTACAGCGTATCTCGTGCGCCGCACGTCGTGCTTGCGCGTACCTTGCATCATTGACAGTTTTGCCCACGTACGTAGTATATTTTGCACGCAGTGCGCATACTGCACGTCGTGCATGCGCGCTCCGTGCGCCGTTGGCAGTTTTGCTCGCGCGCAATGCATATAGCTCCCCTTCCCGAAAATTCTTTGAAATATTTTTTTATTATTTATTTGGTTTAAATGGTGATTTTAGAATTTTATAAATAATTATTTAGTTAATTATTACGGTAGATGACTTTAGCCATGGTTGAGTTTTGGAGTACAAGACGACTAGAAATCATGGCACGGATAGTGCAATTGCGTGCTTTGGCTAGTGTATTAACTATTTTAGGAAAGGCCGAGCCATAGTGATGTCCTAACTAGGAAAACCAGACCAAGTTGCGACGTGACCACTATAAATAATTTAATTAATTATTATTAATACTATTTGACTTTTAGGTGACCCGGTTGTGCCAATTTAGTTCGGACTTCACCCGAACCGAGCCTAAGGCTACGTATTCGAGTAGGTGCATCCAGAGACGTCTGTGTAGATATGTATTGTGTATATGGATAGTTGTATTTTATTTAATATTTTAGCAGGAGATTGTATCAATGGGTGTTATACAACTATTAAATATTTTATTGGATATTTTATCTTAAAATAGGATAAATACTTTCCGTAGTTATCCTTGTACATTTTGAGGATGTTCAGACTATACCTACAATTGTGTGTGTATTATATTTACTTTTTAATCTAGTATACATGCATTCAAATAAGGGGGTGTGTGTGTATATATATATATATATATATATATATATATATATAATATATATATATTAGTATTTTTGGTTAACTGAGTATTTATTGATATGTATATACGAGGTGTATATATGGATGTGTATATAATATATATCTACAATGATAATATTTTGATATAAATATATTAGAAGTGTTATAGCATTTTTATTAGAAACATTTTCTAGTTTTATTTATAGTTTGGAAGTTCCTATATATATATATATATATATATATATATATATATATATATATATATATATATATATATATATATATATATATATATATTGCTTTGAGTGTATATATGTAGTAGTATACATGTATGTATATGTATATATACGTGAGCGTATATAAATATGTATATATGTATATATTATAAACTATAGTATAATAGAGAAATAATAGCAACCCCATACCAATCCCAGCCCAACCAAAGAAGCAGCCCAGCCAAGAACCGGCCCAGCCACTACTTCTCCACAGTACCGAGCCCACAGCTAAGTCCCGCACAGGAGAACCCGACCCTCCTCTGAAACCGAATGCAAATATGCACATATATATGTAAACGATGGAAAGGGAGAGAGCAATAACAAAAACCCTAGCTCATCCACGCCACTAACACCCGATGCCACCCTCTCTGACCCTAGGCATGCCGCCCGCCGCCGCCACGACCGCTAGAGACAGCCGGACACACGCACGACAGGACACAGCCGCGCACGAACAGAGGAGCAGCGACAGTAGTATGCGTTTCGAAGCCCAACTTCATGGTACGAGTTCTCTGTTTACGATTATTTATTTCTCGAACCGTAAAGTGTTTCAGAAAGCCTACTAGACCCCCTTCAAACCCCTTCAGATGGATTTTAACCTATAACAGTAGAAACCCCAAAAATTTGACACGAAGTCGATCAAAAACCCGTTCGAAAACAGGACATATAACAGTCCAATCGTCTACGTTTGAATAGCGATTTCGATCGATCTAATGCCATATTAGAAATTCTATTTAAATACGCTTCTAAACAACATGTAGGGCACCACAACCCAATTTGCAGAAGTTGATTTCGTCGACTACGCGCCGAGAAATCGGATCCCAAAGTTTGACAAAAACCTGTTTTAAAATATAAAAAACCTTCGATACGACGTGCATCCCGCCAATCCGGGTGACATGGTCGCGAACCAAAAGCATCGAAAGGTGCATAACGGCTTCGTGGACGTGTAGACTTTGACGGAATTCAAATTGGTCGCGTGTGCGCGACAAATTTGATGTGTATCCGTCAAAATTTACCGTATCGGCCTCTGTGCAAATTTTTCAATTACTTTGTGCACGATAGTCAGATCAAGATAAAACTTATGCCAATAGGACCGTATCGTTTTTTTGGTCCTGTATGCCAAGTTTTTTCCGATTCTGAGACAGTTGATAGGATCGCCGTTTTGCGGGCCCCACGGTCCGACTTAACGGGCAATTTTGTAAACGGCTCGCCGGAATCCAACTTTGGACATTCGGTTGGATTCGTATTGGAAAACCGGACCTGTTGACATATAGTTTGATGACTTTAGAGGCCGTTGACTCTGGCACACTTTTCGGTGCAAAGCGGATCCAACGACGGATACCATTTTGATCCGAAATTATCGTTTTGCCCCTGTGTCCAGAATTGGACTTAACGATAGGCAATCCTAGCTAATTTGACTATTCTAAAAATGTTGGTAATATTTATTTCAGCTTTCGGAGACGGTTGTGATGATTTGGACTTTATGGCTTATCAGTTGGCTATATTTTTGTTGGATCTGCGTGCAACCCCAGGCAAGATACCTTGCCTCCCTCTACAGTTCATTTTATGCTTATAGTTCATCTATTTTAGTATGTTATCTTTAGTTACCTTAGTTGCTATAGATTTATATGATACCATGTTTATAAGTTTATTGTCTTGCTTGTATATCAGTATTTTCTGACTTGATAGCGTAGTTACACCAGACTTGTCTACATTATGGTTCATGCTAGAGTAGTCCTTAACTGTGTCATGACTGAGTTGTACCATGTCGTCACCTGTATCTTGACTGAGTCGTGTTTGCAAGTATGTGTGATTGAACTGCTATTCATGTATCGTTCCCACAACCTGCGAGTCCACACACGGGACGAGGGTTGTCCGTTTGTACCTGCGAGTCCACACACGGGGCGAGGGTGACTTGTCTTGAAACTGACCTGCAAGTCCACGTCGGGGTGAGGGTTGGTATTCCATTGATCTCTTGTTCTTCCAGCAGTTTATTTATGCATAGTTGATCCCGTATTCGTGTTCATAGTTACCTGTCAGTAGCCACTTATCAGTCTCATGTCTAGTTCCTGTTTATACCCTGTTTATATTATTGCATGATTAAACTGTTAGATAGGCATGTTTTTATGTATCTTGCTATGTCCCCTGAGGACCTGATGATCTCTTCAGGTTTAGCGACTGCATGGAGTTAGTTAGCAACACGGGATGGTAGAGGATTGCGACGTATGATACAGGTATTTGCTTGTGATATTTTTTTATTATCCACTCGTGCTTTATATTCCATGCCATGATATATTATGTTTATTTTATAGACTCATATCATTCTTGGAGTCTAATCGGACAATATGCTAATGGGCTGCAGACCATGACCCATAATTGTTCATTTGTATCTTATATATTCTTGTGGATTGAGATACATTGTAGATTACCATATTAGCCATGATACCATGATCTTGACAGCTTATACGTACTCCAGTCGGGCTAGATTTTGCTTGATACATAGCTGGCTTGCTCACGAGCTCGCGTCCGAAAATTGGATACAGGTCCTGACAATGCACCCGAGTCGGCACAACAAGAGCTACGGTCTCGAGGCCCTGATGAACAGGACGAGAGGTGGCCAGCCTCTCGATAGTATTTCCCGAACCGAAGTGATGAGATCGTGTCTTCATAACCATCTTGAAAACAGATCAAAATAAGAAGCAATTTCTGAGAATGAAGCAAAAATTCAAAGGAGAACAGTTTATATTCAAGGGAAGTCAATAAGCAACAATTTTAGACAAAAGGAATCGGATTAAGAGTTTTTCCTAATGTGATTGAGTACCTCCAAAAATATCCTAATCCTACTGCAGGCTGTAGTGATACTCTAGTTCGAATACCACTACATAAACTCGACTTGCATGGGCCACCACAAAAAACGTGTCACGACCCGCACCCACTGTGAGGGTACGAGAGCGTAACAACGCCCAGCCTACACCGCAGTGTCGGCGGTAGAACGCTGTTCTAGGTCATGAACTATAACTAACATAATATGAATGCTCTCCATAAGGAGGCCAACACAGAGGTACAACTCAATCACAATCTAGAGATAGAATATGGCACGATAAAATAGACAAGAGAATCCTCAACCGAGGTACAACAGAAATGAAATACAAGTCACAACATCTCTACAATATACAACTCTGAATCAAGAACAACAACTAAACATGAAAAAGAAAAACAGTCTAAACTATCTATACTAAGCAAGGTATCGTCCTCAGCAGCTGCCTGAACCTCCCCTGGGGTCCAGGTCGCGAGTGTCAACTAGGCAAACTCCAAGTAAGGGAGCAGGGTGCCTCATCATCCTCTGTAAATTTTCAACAGGTCCAGTCAGGACGGGAGCGAGCACAAAACATTTCACGCAGTTCATATCATGTTAGGAAATATAAAGCATGCAATAGAGTAAGGTACATGAAACGCTGAAAGAAAGAAGTGTATGAAAAACAGTAAAGATTTGATAACAGGAAATATCTAAATATGATAAATAAGAACTGTAAGTCTACTGTGATTTAGAGTACAATATGGTTATGTAAACGGTCTAGGAAAATGCAATGGTAACTCCATTGTACGTGGGTGTACAATAGACATATACAATAGTTATACAATATTGTACAATAGGATTTGATTACATAACCAATTCTACTCCCCCTCCCCAATCAATACACAAGGATCCACTCTAGTTACGTTATCTTGCACAATAGTGTACAATGTTATACAATGGATGTACAATATTATACAATAGATGTACAATGTTATACAATAGTTGCACAATGTTATACAATAGTGTACAATGGTCTATCCCTGGGACTCATGTGATACTGAGAGTACAATATGCACAAGGAGTATACAAGGATATAGGTATTCAATAAATACAATATGGAAGTGAAACGCACATCACAATATGTATCTAGTGAATACAAGGGGATAACATCCCAAAAAGAAGATCCGTATAGTACCAATCCGTGATAACAATGTGTCAGCATCAAGTACAGTAATCTAGAGCAAGAATGTAAATCCAGACAAGTATGAACGGTCAGAGAATGTACTCGCCTCGTATCTGAATGTCTGAAGCAAATGTACTGTCCGAGATGAGGTACCTGACTCCTAGTTAGAGCAACACAAGTCAAGATGTATACATGGGATGATAAATGTAATCTACAATGCATCTGCATGCTGTCTAGGTCAAACTAGACTAAAGTCAACCCTTGGTCAACTCCAGTCAACTATACTAGTCAAGGCTAGGTCAAACTAAACCAAACAAGTCTCGCTAAGCCTAACCAGCCTATTCTAGCAATCACACACCAATCACAAGTCATACTAGACTATCAACACACAACCATTGGTGTATTCATACCATACACATAGGCCTTATGCCCTATAGTCCACATCACACATATTTCATACATTATATATATATATCTATATACTAGATTAATATAGGCAACTTATTTATCACATATAGGCCATTAGCATATATTATATATGTAAGAGATAGACATGTGTGTGTGTGTGTGATATATGGACAGGAAGACAGTGATTAGGAACCTGTGTAAAATCTCAGGATAACCATGTGTTAAATCTCAGATTGTGGCAAGGTGTATACAACTCTATGCATACAAACTGAAGGCTAACTCACTCATTTAACTACTACACATGAAGATTCATCCCAACAATGTAACATGTTAGCATTATACAAAAATTGGCATAAGGATAGGGTTCACACATACACAAACACTCACAAGGCATAAAGGCTGATTTGTAGGCATGATAAGGGCTGGTTGGGGGCTGTCCATTAGGGACTGGATGTGGGGAAAAATAAGGACTGATTTAGGACTGAATGTAGAGGCTAATTGTTGTGGCATTTGGGACTGGTTTTGTGGCTGTGTTGGGGCCATTTCATGGCTGAAATGTAGGGCCTGTTGTGTAGGCAGGAATGGGACTGCTACTGTGGCTGATATTGGCATGGTTTAGGCCATATATGGGGCTTGATTAGGCTGTGCTTAGGCTATCAAGGCTGGGTTTTAAGGGCTGCAATGTATGTTGGTAGGGGACTTGTTAGGACAGGTATTTGGCACTGATATAGGGGCTGCAAGGGACAGGATGTGGGACAGGTTTGGGCTTCTTTGGACTGGTACAATGGACTGGTATGTAGATGACTGAACAAGGCTGAAAATCTGGGGACAGTTAATGGCATGTTATGGACTGAAAGGGAGGCTAACAAGGGGACTAATTTATGTGCAAAGGGGACTGAAAGGGACTTCTATGGACTGATTTTGGGATAGTGATATAGGCTAAGGGGACTGGTTTTGTGGCTGCTGATATGGGGACTGGATAATAAGTGTGTGGACTGATTCCATGTTCAAATGAATGCAAGGATTTACATGGTAATGGACTTCTGAACAGTTAAAAGGAATGAAATCAATTCTTAGAACATGACAGTTTCCATATGAAATCGTATCATTCAATATCAAGGTATCAGTCAATACTTTAGAAACCAACTCAAAGTCTAAATTCCTATCCCATATCATAAAACTTAATCCAAATGAAATTTGAACTAATTATGAACTAACAAACATGTAGGAGAAATCAAGACACTCAAACATCAATTGAGTTCAGTCCAAGAAGGAAAAAAATGTCAATTTCTAAATACAATTACATAGGAAAAACTAGGATTGAAATCAACATTCAGTTAATCATTGAAACAGTCATTTGATTCCCAGTTAAAGGAAAAAGGGTTTCAGCTCATATTTCAGTGAGAAAGAAAAGGAATTCAATTCATTACAGGTTCTATATCTCAGATAAAGGAAGGAAAAATCAATTCAATTCAGTCCTACACTATCTCAGTTCTCTAAGTATACCACAGTGCATATAGGACAGTGTGTAATGTGTGTGAATTTGTGTACAGTGAGTGAAAGAGAGAATGTGCAGAGTGTGTGTGTGGGATGTTAACAGGGATGAGGGTGGCCTGTGGATGTGTAACAATGTAAATCAAGTCATATTCCTAATCTATTCTCAGGTTATACCATTAATTCTTAGTTTAACATTATCAAAAACCAATTTGAAAACCTAACAATCTACACATGGTTTCAGAAATGAATGAACTGTTAAACATGTGAATTATTTGTTAAACTAAACTAATCTTTATCAATCAGTAAAACACAAATTATACTCAATTCATGAGTATCAGGAAAATGGTGGTTTTAAACCCAAATCCACATTCGAAATCCTAACTATGGCCAATTGAAACTCAAACTCTCATGTAACCACCCTAGCAACAATTTATACATTTGCACATGAATTTAAACATGGTAATTAACATGGAAAATCAGTTTAGAGTCACTTAATCTCAGAATTTCAATATTCCAAAGCAAGTATCAGTAATTTGGGGGGGAAAAGACCCAATTCGAATTCGAAATCTCAGCAACCAACAAGTTAATAGTGGGTATTGTGTCGTGTACACATGATCATGCTTCACAGGTGGTGTCGTGTCCATAGAGTTGGACACGAAGCATCCCAAGCAAAACAGACACTGCACAGGGCACCCGAGTGCACTGTCTCGTGCGGCCAGTCCCCAAGGGATTGGACACGACACGGAGCATCAGACACCTCGTGCACTTGGACACGGGTAGCCCAACTATAGGGCTATCAGGTCGACACAACACGACGTGTCCTAGTTGTGTCTACACGCGACACGAAGGCCGTATCAGAGGGCCCTGTCCGCGTGCGTACAGTGCGTGTGCACACAGTGTGATTCAGTGCGGGCAGGGTTTCTCCCAATCCGCTCGATAAGATGTGCTGAAATTTTGTCAGTGTGGTGTCAGACACGTGGCCTAGGTGTCCACAAAATTTTGTGTCCATATGTGGTGTGTCGTGTCCGCTACAGTGCCCGAGCAGCAGGGCACTGAACCGAATCAGTGTGCAGCGTGTCCAACCCCTCGTGCACCCGACACAGACACAAAAACACTATTACCACTTCACAAAAATTAAAGTACTCATATATATCTACAAAACCCTTCAAATACTTTTCAAAAATAAAGAAATAAATATGAGTGCGGCATTTCATCAAACAGTTCACTGCATGGACTGACACGTGTCCGAAACGGACACGAAATGTATATGACTCGACACGAAACCAATACCTACAGCTAGGGGACACCTAGGGCTTCCTATCCATGTAAAGAAAACGAAAATTGGTGGAGGGAGTAGGAATTTACCTATTGTTGAACTTTCAAGAAAAACCCATTTCAATAGCTCTTCTCCTTGATGTCCCAATCCCATAAAACAATGCCAAACTGAAATGAAACTTCAATAGCAGCAAGAGTGGGTATATTAGAACCTAATGGCGAAGATTGCAATGAAAAAGGAAGAGGAATGGATTTGTAGGGATTAAAAGGAATAGAAACAAACCTTTCCTCAAACTTGAGCTTTCCTAAGAAAGAGGCAACCCTAAATTTTAGGAGGGATTATATAGGGTGATGATCCCAATGATGATATGGTGGCTGGCCACTTAGTCTAGGGCTTAGGGTTTTGGAATTTGTCTTGGGCTTTGGGCCAACTTACAAGGCTATGAGTTAAATGATTTATCAAAGGCTCTAAATCATAAGCCATGACTTATGACTTTCTAATTCCTATTGCTAATTAGAGTCTAAAGACCAAACCAAGGATTAGGCTAGGTTAGACTAGAGTCATATAACCTAACCAAGTCCATACTAACTAGGGTTAGCTTCTAGGTTGGTCTACAAGGGTCAACACTAGTCAAGTCAACCTAGTCAACCTTCTATCAAACAATTCCAAAATAATTCCTAAAAATTCTCATAAATCATAATAAATTCAATAAATCCTAAAATGGCCAAAATACCCTCTAGGCTAAAATATACTAGTCATACATCCTAATCACAAAGTCGAGACCTAGGTTAGCCACTAGGTTAGTCTCAAAAGTCAACATAAGTCAAAGTCACTAAAACACCAAAATCAATTATTCTAAAATCTCTAAAAAATCACATTAATTATAAATAATAATAATAATTCAAATTAAATTCTAAAATTACAAAAATGACTAAAATATCCCTCAGTCTGGAAATGAACACTAGCAAGACACCAAATCGTAAGTCATGAATTTAAATAGTTTAAAAAAATAATTAAAAATCACTAAAATCATAATATAAAATAAATATTATTAAATAATAATCGTAATTACAAAATTTCAAAATTACCCTCATCTGGAAAACTAGGTGTTACAATCCTACCCACCTTATAAAAATTTCGTCCTCGAAATTAAAATGGTAGTAGTTCTTCTCGGTCAAACACCCCACAATCAAAGTCTCAAACATACCGTCAGATAATCATATGCGTCTGTCCAAAATCATGTTGTCCAGAGTCTTCATCATGCTAGTGAGCAAGGCTACGATAATCACAGAGTCCTTGATTAAGGTACGTACCCTTAGGTTCAAGGTATTTAAAATTTTTGCATTGCCGCATGCGACGACGAAAACCTTAAATTCTATACCCGAGAAATACATCCAAAATCTGACTATATGTCCTCACCATGCCAACTAACACGACCATCGAAGATTCTAGATTCCATAACTGAGGTGACCTAGCCCATATGATTTTCTCAGAAGAAAAACAAACATAACAAAAGAGCAACATGACAAAATTAATCAATCAACAAGGAATAGATGGAATCGGATTTCAAGGTAGTTATAAAAGTCAATTTTGGGAATGGAACAAGAAGAACAGAACTTGCAGCAAGATCTCCAATGGTCTGTGCATCCTCGACAGTCCTGACGATAGCTCGCCCTGCTGGTTTTCCCTAGTCTGCTGCTGATGCTGCATGGACCGCTGCTGTTGAGAGAATCGGAAATGACGGAAGAAAATCTCTGTACAGATAGAGGTGCACCTCCAATGTAGCAAAAACGCCAACCTGAGTCAGCACAACAAGAGCTACGGTCTCGAGGCCCTGATGAACAGGACGAGAGGTGGCCAGCCTATTGATAGTATTTCCCGAACCGAAGTGGTGAGATCGTGTCTTCATAACCATCATGAAAACAGATCAAAACAAGAAGCAATTTCTGAGAATGAAGCAAAAATTCAAAGGAGAACAGTTTATATTCAAGGGAAGTCAATAAGCAACAATTTTAGACAAAAGGAATCGGAATAAGAGTTTTTCCTAATGTGATTGAGTACCTCCAAAAATATCCTAATCCTACTGCAGGCTGTAGTGATACTCTAGTTCGAATACCACTATATAAACTCGACCTGCATGGGCCACCATAAAAAATGTGTCACGACCCGCACCCACTGTGAGGGTACGAGAGCGTAACAACGCCCAGCCTACGCTGCAGTGTCGGCAATAGAACACTGTTCTAGGTCATGAACTATAACTAACATAATATGAATGCTCTCCATAAGGAGGCCAACACAGAGGTACAACTCAATCACAATCTAGAGATAGAATATGGCACGATAAAATAGATAAGAGAATCCTCAACCGAGGTACAACAGAAATGAAATACAAGTCTCAACATCTCTACAATATACAACTCTGAATCAAGAACAACAACTAAACATGAAAAAGGAAAACAGTCTAAACTATCTATACTAAGCAAGGTATCGTCCTCAGCAGCTGCCTGAACCTCCCCTGGGGTCCAGGTCGCGAGTGTCAACTAGGCAAACTCCAAGTAAGGGAGCAGGGTGCCTCATCATCCTCTGTAAAATTTTCAACAGGTCCAGTCAGGACGGGAGCGAGCACAAAACATCTCACGCAGTTCATATCATGTTAGGAAATATAAAGCATGCAATAGAGTAAGGTACATGAAACGCTGAAAGAAAGAAGTGTATAAAAAATAGTAAAGATTTGATAACAGGAAATATCTAAATATGATAAATAAGAACTGTAAGTCTACTGTGATTTAGAGTTCAATATGGTTATGTAAACGGTCTAGGAAAATGTAATGGTAACTCCATTGTACGTGGGTGTACAATAGACATATACAATAGTTATACAATATTGTACAATAGGATTTGATTACATAACCAATTCTACTCCCCCTCCCTAATCAATACACAAGGATCCACTCTAGTTACGTTATCTTGCACAATAGGGTACAATGTTATACAATGGATGTACAATATTATAAAATAGATGTACAATGTTATATAATAGTTGCACAATGTTATACAATAGTGTACAATGGTCTATCCCTGGGACTCATGTGATACTGAGAGTACAATATGCACAAGGAGTATACAAGGATATAGGTATTCAATAAATACAATATGGAAGTGAAACGTACATCACAATATGTATCTAGTGAATACAAGGGAATAACATCCCAAAAAGAAGATCCGTATAGTACCAATCCGTGATAACAACGTGTCAGCATCAAGTACAGTAATCTAGAGCAAGAATGTAAATCCAGACAAGTATGAAACGGTCAGAGAATGTACTCGCCTCGTATCTGAATGTCTGAAGCAAATGTACTGTCCGAGATGAGGTACCTGACTCCTAGTTAGAGCAACACAAGTCAAGATGTATACATGGGATGATAAATGTAATCTATAATGCATTTGCATGCTGTCTAGGTCAAACTAGACTAAAGTCAACCCTTGGTCAACTCCAGTCAACTATACTAGTCAAGGCTAGGTCAAACTAAACCAAACAAGTCTCGCTAAGCCTAACCAGCCTATTCTAGCAATCACACACCAATCACAAGTCATACTAGACTATCAATACACAACCATTGGTGTATTCATACCATACACATAGGCCTTATGCCCTATAGTCCACATCACACATATTTCATACATTATATATATATATATATATATATATATATATATATATATATATATATATATATATATATATATATATATATACTAGATTAATATAGGCAACTTATTTATCACATATAGGCCATTAGCATATATTATATATATAAGAGATAGACTTGTGTGTGTGTGATATATATGGACAGGAAGACAGTGATTAGGAACCTGTGTAAAATTTCAGGAAAACCATGTGTTAAATCTCATATTGTGGCAAGGTGTATACAACTCTATGCATACAAACTGAAGGCTAACTCACTCATTTAACTACTACACATGAAGATTCATCCCAACAATGTAACATGTTAGCATTATACAAAAATTGGCATAAGGATAGGGTTCACACATACACAAGCTTACACAAACACTCACAAGGCATAAAGACTGATTTATGGGCATGATAAGGGCTGGTTGGGGGCTGTCCATTAGGGACTGGATGTGGGGAAAAATAAGGACTGATTTAGTACTGAATGTAGAGGCTAATTGTTGTGGCATTTGGGACTGGTTTTGTGGCTGTGTTGGGGCCATTTAATGGCTGAAATGTAGGGCCTGTTGTGTAGGCAGGAATAGGACTGCTACTGTGGCTGATATTGGCATGGTTTAGGCCATATATGGGGCTTGATTAGGCTGTGCTTAGGCTATCAAGGCTTGGTTTTAAGGGCTGCAATGTATATTGGTAGGGGACTTGTTAGGACAGGTATTTGGCACTGATATAGGGGCTGCAAGGGACAGGATGTGGGACAGGTTTGGGCTTCTTTGGACTGGTACAATGGACTGGTATGTAGATGACTGAACAAGGCTGAAAATCTGGGGACAGGTAATGGCATGTTATAGACTGAAAGGGAGGCTAACAAGGGGACTGATTTATGTGCAAATTAGGACAGTGTATTGGGGACTTCTATGGACTGATTTTGGGATAGTGATATAGGCTAAGGGGACTGGTTTTGTGGCTGCTGATATGGGGACTGGATAATAAGTGTGTGGACTGATTCCATGTTCAAATGAATGCAAGGATTTACGTGGTAATGGACTTCTGAACAGTTAAAAGGAATGAAATCAATTCTTAGAACATGACAGTTTCCATATGAAATCGTATCATTCAATATCAAGGTATCAGTCAATACTTTAGAAACCAACTCAAAGTCTAAATTCCTATCCCATATCATAAAACTTAATCCAAATGAAATTTGAACTAATTATGAACTAACAAACATGTAGGAGAAATCAAGACACTCAAACATCAATTGAGTTCAGTCCAAGAAGGAAAAAAATGTCAATTTCTAAATACAATTACATAGGAAAAACTAGGATTGAAATCAACATTCAGTTAATCATTGAAACAGTCATTTGATTCCCAGTTAAAGGAAAAAGGGTTTCAGCTCATATTTCAGTGAGAAAGAAAAGGAATTCAATTCATTACAGGTTCTATATCTCAGATAAAGGAAGGAAAAATCAATTCAATTCAGTCCTACACTATCTCAGTTCTCTAAGTATACCACAGTGCATATAGGACAGTGTGTAATGTGTGTGAATTTGTGTACAGTGAGTGAAAGAGAGAATGTGCAGAGTGTGTGTGTGGGATGTTAACAAGGATGAGGGTGGCCTATGGATGTGTAACAATGTAAATCAAGTCATATTCCTAATCTATTCTCAGGTTATACCATTAATTCTTAGTTTAACATTATCAAAAACTAATTTGAAAACCTAACAATCTACACATGGTTTCAGAAATGAATGAACTGTTAAACATGTGAATTATTTGTTAAACTAAACTAATCTTTATCAATCAGTAAAACACAAATTATACTCAATTCATGAGTATCAGGAAAATGGTGGTTTTAAACCCAAATCCACATTCGAAATCCTAACAATGGCCAATTGAAACTCAAACTCTCATGTAACCACCCTAGCAACAATTTATACATTTGCACATGAATTTAAACATGGTAATTAACATGGAAAATCAGTTTAGAGTCACTTAATCTCAGAATTTCAATATTCCAAAGCAAGTATCAGTAATTTGGGGGGGAAAAGACCCAAATCGAATTCGAAATCTCAGCAACCAACAAGTTAATAGTGGGTATTGTGTCGTGTACACATGATCATGCTTCACAGGTGGTGTCGTGTCCATAGAGTTGGACACGAAGCGTCCCAAGCAAAACAGACACTGCACAGGGCACCCGAGTGCACTGTCTCGTGCGGCCAGTCCCCAAGGGATTGGACACGACACGGAGCATCAGACACCTCGTGCACTTGGACACGGGTAGCCCAACTATAGGGCTACCAGGTCGACACAACACGACGTGTCCTAGTTGTGTCTACACGCGACACGAAGGCCGTATCAGATGGCCCTGTCCGCGCGCGTACAGTGCGTGTGCACACAGTGTGATTCAGTACGGGCAGGGTTTCTCCCAATCCGCTCGATAAGATGTGCTGAAATTTTGTCAGTGTGGTGTCAGACACGTGGCCTAGGTGTCCACAAAATTTCGTGTCCATACGGGGTGTGTCGTGTCCGCTACAGTGCCCGAGCTGCAGGGCACTGAACCGAATCAGTGCGCAGCGTGTCCAACCCCTCGTGCACCCGACACAGACACAAAAACACTATCACCACTTCACGAAAATTAAAGTACTCATATATATCTACAAAACCCTTCAAACACTTTTCAAAAATAAAGAAATAAATATGAGTGCGGCATTTCATCAAACAGTTCACTGCATGGACTGACACGTGTCCGAAACGGACACGAAATAGATATGACGCGACACGAAACCAATACCTACAGCTAGGGGACACCTAGGGCTTCCTATCCATGCAAAGAAAATGAAAATTGGTAGAGGGAGTAGGAATTTACCTATTGTTGAACTTTCAAGAAAAACCCCTTTCAATAGCTCTTCTCCTTGATGTCCCAATCCCACAAAACAATGCCAAACTGAAATGAAACTTCAATAGCAGCAAGAGTGGGTATATTAGAACCTAATGGAGAAGATTTGAATGAAAAAGGAAGAAGAATGGATTTGTAGGGATTAAAAGGAATAGAAACAAACCTTTCCTCAAACTTGAGCTTTCCTAAGAAAGAGGCAACCCTAAATTTTAGGAGGGATTATATAGGGTGATGATCCCAATGATGATATGGTGGCTGGCCACTTAGTCTAGGGCTTAGGGTTTTGGAATTTGTCTTGGGCTTTGGGCCAACTTACAAGGCTATGAGTTAAATGATTTATCAAAGGCTCTAAATCATAAGCCATGACTTATGACTTTCTAATTCCTATTGCTAATTAGAGTCTAAAGACCAAACCAAGGATTAGGTTAGGTTAGAATAGAGTCATATAACCTAACCAAGTCCATACTAACTAGGGTTAGCTTCTAGGTTGGTCTACAAGGGTCAACACTAGTCAAGTCAACCTAGTCAACCTTCTATCAAACAATTCCAAAATAATTCCTAAAAATTCTCATAAATCATAATAAATTCAATAAATCCTAAAATGGCCAAAATACCCTCTAGGCTAAAATATACTAGTCATACATCCTAATCACAAAGTCGAGACCTAGGTTAGCCACTAGGTTAGTCTCAAAAGTCAACATAAGTCAAAGTCACTAAAACACCAAAATCAATTATTCTAAAATCACTAAAAATCACATTAATTATAAATAATAATAATAATTCAAATTAAATTCTAAAATTACAAAAATGACTAAAATACCCCTCAGTCTGGAAATGAACACTAGCAAGACACCAAATCATAAGTCATGAATTTAAATAGTTTAAAAAAATAATTAAAATCACTAAAATCATAATATGAAATAAATATTATTAAATAATAATCATAATTACAAAATTTTAAAATTACCCTCATCTGGAAAACTGGGTGTTACAATCCTACCCACCTTATAAAAATTTCGTCCTCGAAATTAAAATGGTAGTAGTTCTTCTCGGTCAAATACCCCACAATCAAAGTCTCAAACATACCGTCAGATAATCATATGCGTCTGTCCAAAATCATGTTGTCCAGAGTCTTCATCATGCTAGTGAGCAAGGCTACGATAATCACAGAGTCCTTGACTAAGGTACGTACCCTTAGGTTCATGGTATTTAAAATTTTCGTATTGCCGCATACGACGACGAAAACCTTAAATTCTATACCCGAGAAATACATCCAAAATCTGACTATATGTCCTCACCATGCCAACTAACACGACCATCGAAGATTCTAGATCCCATAACTGAGGTGACCTAGCCCATATGATTTTCTCAGAAGAAAAACAAACATAACGAAAGAGCAACATGACAAAATTAATCAATCAACAAGGAACAGATGGAATCGGATTTCAAGGTAGTTATAAAAGTCAATTTTGGTGCATGGTCCAACCCATGTCCTTGTTTGGTTGTTGGGTTGGGCTATTGTGCTGCGATAGGCTATGGACCGAAATTGCGATCAGAAGCTCTTAACCTGGCCATGGTTATAGGATGTATCTTATTTCAGTACAATATTGGCACCGTTTGTCCTTGTTTAATTGTAAGGGTGTCGTATTGTCTCGATGATATGGTATAAGCCTATAACTCTTGAACCAGGTCTTAATTTACTCATTGGGTTTTGTCTTATTCATTATGTGCTTTCTTGTGGTACTTACTATTCGGGGTCTGATCTCGCTGGTTTTGTTTGGCCATATATCGTAGCAGCGCCAGAGGATCCATCCTTCTACCTGAACAATGGTGCATACCAGGAGTATGGGCACCAAGAACCATGAGTGGGTTTCTTCTTCACTGCTCTGTTATCTTCATTTTGTACTTGGCATTTAGCCGCCGGCACCTGTTAGCCGGTTGATCTGGGCATTAGTTTCCTTTTACATAATTGTGATTAAATCAGACTGCAGCTGACTACGGTTATGTTCTAGTGACTCTTGGCACTAGCTCAACATTTTGTGTAGCTAGACTCATTAATCATTTTGATGAAGCGTCGGGGCGTCTTACTGTTTTATCTTGTATAATCATTATTACTGCTTCTTGGTTGATTGTTTGAGATATAGATGCTCTGTGAGACCATAAGAGACCTGATTGTAGCATGCATCCCCTAGTCTCTTGACAGCCACAATCGCCGTATGACATTTTACACCTTATACGGGGTAGCTAGCCTAGTCTGTCTCAGTATTTCGGTAATGGGATGTGACAAGGTTTTAGTGGTGGCCCATGCAGGTCTATTTTTCAGACTTGTGGGGTGTTATTACTATAGGAGTCTCAATCAAAACTTGTTTCCTTTGATCTCTTGCTCCGTCTTCCCTTTCTCACCTTGATTGATAACTTGAATTGCATCTTCAAATCTTTCTCGTCCTGTCAATTGATGTCCTATACATTTTCCTATAGGGGTGCTTCTTTCTGAATAGCTGGCGAGGCTAATGTGGAAGAACAACCAACAGAGCATGGCTCGACAGGGCAACAACAGAGAGGAGTACCTTCCCCTGGGCAGATCTGAGTGGAAGTGTTGTCAGAGCCAGTAGGGCAACAGGTACCAGAAACTCCAGCACCACTAGTGGTGCCAGCAACGGTGGCAGTACCTGATGTTGTAGCTCTTCTGTAGGTTATCAAGAGATTTATGGCCACCCAACAGCATCAGGTGGCATCCCAATAGCAACAGCAGACCCAACAGCATGAGCAGAATGTATTACTGAATCAGGGGCTACAGTTAGCTCTTGGGAGAAGTGTCAGAAATGATTCGGGAGCGTCGGCGAGGTTTTGTCGACTTAATCCAAGGTACTTTGATGGCTATGAGGATGCCATTACAGCGGATGCTTAGCTTCAGGATATTGAGGCCATTTTGGTAACAGCAAAAGTTCCAGCAGAAGAGAAGGTTGACTAGGTCAGACTGTTACTTCAGGATCTCGCGTACGACTGGTGGGCATCAGAAGAGGTTAGAATTAGGCTTCCTATTCCTTGGGATAGCTTCAGTATCAGTTTCAAGGCCAAGTACTTTGGCGTGGTAGCTTGGTATGAGCTTCAGCAGAGATTTATCAGTCTCAAGCAGGCTAGTAAGATGGTGGATAGATATGCAGTGGAGTTCTGCAGGCTGAGTCGGTTTGCACCGGCAATGGTGGCTACAAAGCCAGAAAAGGCTACGAGGTTCCAACAGTGACTTCATCTGGAGATTCTATAATAAGGGGACGACTATCAGACTTTTTATGCAGTATTGATGGCGTCTTGGAGGCACGAGCTTACTATTTAAAGGTTATCAGCAGAGACTGGAGGCCAGAAGAGGTCTCATACGCAAAGTGCATGAGGAGGAGCAATATCCTGAACGTCAGCACCAGCGCCTGGCATTCGTATTCGTGATACAGCACCGGTCACGATAGTTGTGACTGCACCAGTTCGACAGCAGCAAGTAGCAACCAAGGCACCAACAACGTCAGGAGACGCCAGTAGGTTGCACTTATTGCGGGAAGGGAGGACACACTCGAAAAATGTGTCGGTCAGCGAATGGGCGATACTTAAGGTGTAGAGGTTCAGACCATCGTATCGCTACTTGCCCACAGATACAGAATCCAGGAGGCCCAGCTCAACAGTTTCTGGCAATGCCAGCTTCAGAGGTAGCACCGTATCAAGGGCCAGCACTAGCAGTAAGGCCACTAGCCAGCGTCCATTACTAACGCAGGCTCAGGTGTACTGACAAGTACAGCATCAAGCAGGGCCGCAAAGGCAGGTCCATGGACGACAGTAGCAGGGGGTTCAGTAGGATTAGAGGCAAGTAAAATTTGGAGTATTTGAGCAGAGGTTGGTCGAAGTCGATCAGATTGTGGGTAAGTTTTGAGTATTATTCATTATAATTCCTTGAGTTCTATATTCGAAGAATGAAGACAACTTTATCGTCTCACTCATCTGCTCTCATATCACGTGATACGTGATATTCATCATGTGTCCTGACTACGAGAGTACATCCTGGACAGAGTCTCCTTCTTGATTAAGTCATTGGTACCGAATTATCTCAAGCGTTGACACTTGTCCACTTTGGGAGTCAACGTAGGACCGCGAGGATGAATTCCTACTCAACTGACTTGGAAGGCATATTTTATTCGTATGTCTCCAATCACTTTCCTTCTAGGATATGATTATTGCTTGTATTTTTACATAATTGTTCTTTATTTTGTAATCTGTTCATATGCCATGTGTTGTTTGATAATTGTGCTTGCTATAAGTCCTGAGTGTATTTCGTGATAGGAGAGCGCGCTCGACTGGCCTTATCAAAATTTCAAGAACAAAATTCTTTTAAGAAGGGTAGAGATGTCACTCTCCGTTCCCGAAATACGCAATTTTTTAATTTTTCTGTATGTGGTATCTGGCACCTGTATCTTGATTGCATGTATCATGTATTTATAACTGGTCATGGCATGGAACAATATCTCGTCGCGGATTAGTGTGCCATCCCTTGTCCTTGTCTGGTTGTAGGCGTGGCTCACTGCTTCGATGATAAGATTTCTGGACCGTGTTTTGGTTAGGATTTTATTTAATTAATTTGATTAGTTGTATCATGTACTATTTAACATGTCATTAGTCATATGGTTAGATCATGTTAAGAATAGGATTTTTATGAGTCAACCCAATCCTACTATATATATTCTTTTCCCCTCTCTCTCTCTCTCTCTTTCTCATAACTTTTCATTTTTTCCTCAAAATAACTTTTAGGCAAGTACATCTTGCACAAATGAGACACCACTTGCATTTTTTATTTCTTATTTTTTTTTATATTGTTAGTCTATATTAATCATCTCTTCATTCTCTACAAGTTTAGTTCTTGGAGTTTTTGATTTTAGTGGCTAATTTTGTGTAGATCTAAGTTTCTAAAACTAGGATTTTATAGATTTTTGTGGTTTTGACCTATCAAACTTGGTTATTTTCAAAAACTAGTTGTTCCATGTTGTAGAGAATTTGATTTCATCCAATTTTGGCTTTGAACTGCTTGATTTCGACTTCGTATGAAGAAGTTATGTCATTTTTCGTGTTCATGGGTTCTCCATACCTTTTGGTGCTGTCGGGACGATGAACAGTGTCGCGTACAGTATTTTTGCCGCGCGTCGTGCTTACGTCGGAAGCATTTTTGCCCGTGCTCGTAGCGCATCTCGCGCGCCGTGCGCCCGTGCTCCGTACTTGCGTGCACCGAGCGTCGTGGGCATTTTTGCCCACGCGCGCAGCGTATCTCACAGGTAGCACATCTCGCGCGCCGTGCGCCCGTGCGCCGTGCTCGCACGCACCTTGCATCATGGGCAGTTTTACTCGTATGTGCAGTGCGTTTGGCGCGCAGTGCGCAGACCGCTGTGCATGCGTGCTTCGCACATCGTGGGCAGTTTTGCTCGCTGCGCGCAGTGCGCCCGTGCGCAGATCACCCTAAATGACTGTTTTTATCCATTTGAGTTGTTTTGTAGCTAGAATCTTGTAAAACTCAAAACATGAAAGTTGTAGATCTTTGTCTTGGCTTCAAGAATTTTTATGTCCCATTTTAATTGAATGACGTTGACTTCCTGTCCTGACCTTAGTGTGCCATGAATGTCTGAGACTTGCGTGTCCTATGTGACTTCTATATCACGAGGGGTCCATGTGACTTCCTGACTTGACCATATTCCCGACTTGATTACCTGTATACGTGCTGGTACCTTTAATAGTATGTATTGAGGTACAATATTAGTGTGCACTGCGGTGCTATTTAATAAGTGCACTGTGGTGTGACTCTGCGTGCTAAGTGATCATTCATGTTATATGTCAATACATGCGTACTTTCCAGCACAGTCATAGTAATTGGTCAGTAATAGTGTCGTGGAATATTGATTGTTGTTTGATGCATTACACTAAGCATGGATCTAGATTTGGGACTCTTTGAGCTGATGTGGATTCATACTTAGGATACACGTACTATTGTACGCCATATAGGAGGATGACCATGTGACCATGACATGTGATTCCAAGATCAATATAGGGTTAATCTAAGCAACTTAAATTGGTAGACGTATTGGGAGGGAACATAATCTCGATATCGTACTTACTAGTCACCCCAGGTCCTGTCCTGACGTGTCGGATTGGCCGCCACGGATACTGTTTCATCCGCCTATAGTGGATGACTATATCCGACTCCTACGTGCTATGTGTTGTATGTTTTAGCACGGCAGCCTTACGGGGGACCGGTGCATAATCAAAGAGCTACGTGTGTGTGTGTGTATATATATATATATATATATATATATATATATATATATATATATATATATATATATATATATATATATATATATATATATATATATAATGGATTGGCTAGCCCTGCTTGGATGCGATACGATATGAGGATTCCTATATATTTGTATTACTGGGATAACCCAGACAAATTATAGAAGCCGCAGGATTGATTGGCCGCTTGTAAACTGACTTGCTTGTGATATGTTCCTTCTGTTAGTAACTGAGGAACATGGACTATCGTGGTGCGTGGTCCAACCCATGTTCTTGTTTGGTTGTTGGGTTTGACTATTGTGATGCGATAGGCTACGGACCGAAGTTACGATCAGATGCTCTTAACCTGACCATGGTTATAGGATGTATCTTATCCCGGTTACGATATTGGCACCGTTTGTCCTTGTTTGGTTGTAAGGGTGTCGTATTGTCTCGATGATATGGTATAAGCCTATAACTCTTGAACCAGGTATTAATTTACTCATTAGTTTTTTTCTTATTCATTATGTGCTCCCTTGTGGTACTTGCTATTCGGGGTCTGACCCCGCTGGTTTTTGTTTGGCCAGATATCGTAGCAGCGCCAGAGGATCCAGCCTTCTACCTGAACAATGGGTGCACACCAGGAGTATGGGCACCAGGGAACATGAGTGGGTTTTTTCTTCACCGCTCTGTTATCTTCATTTTGTACTTGGCGTTAGCCACCGGCACCTGTTAGCCGGTTGATCTGGACATTAGTTTTCTTTTACATAATTGTAATTAAATCAGACTACATCTGACTACGGTTATGTTCTATCGACTCTCGGCACTAGCTCAACATTTTCTGTAGCTAGACTCATGAATCATTTTGATGAAGCGTCGGGGACGCCTTACTGCTTTATCTTGTATGATCATTATTAGTTCTTCTTGGTTAGCTGATTGTAGCATGCACCCCATATTCATTTTGTGTAGCTAGACTCTGTGAGACTATAGGAGACCTGATTGTAGCATGCACCCCCTAGTCTCTGGACAGCCACAATTGTCGTATGACGTTTTGCACCTTATACGGAATAGCTGGTCTAGTCTATCTCAGTATTTCGGTGCTGGAACATAACATCCGTTATTTAGTCAGCATCTTATATCTTTTTTCGATAACCACAAGAGTCACTGGAATTCGACAACTTGAAAATTTCTAGTCTAAATAGAGATGCTTCACTTTCAATCATAAACAGTACCGAGTCCTGAAATTCTAGTCAGCTGATGTAACACTAGTGTTCCTAGTTTAGAGTCCTGAAACAAAGTCGACTCTGTCTCGATGAAAAGGACATTGACAAAGAACAAAATTCTAAGAAAAATTTCTTTGCTTCACTTTCAATCATAAACAGTACCGAGTCCTCCAATTATATGAAGTAATGCCCCCAAAAGAAAACTTGCATGCTTTAGCTCGTTTCTTTGTTTGTTTCTTTGTTATTAGTATTTTTTTAATGGACAAATCATAGGTATGTAGCGTGGATGTGAAGAAGTAGAATTTAGGCAAGTGTTTTTGCGACTCACTCAACCAAACAAATGCTCTTTTTGTATGTGATTTGGTTATATCTTATCATTCAAGAGAACAGGTTCAAATTCTAATGACATTATAATATTTTTATTCATGGTTATTTGATAATAGGATGTCAGTATTTGATATTAGAGTTTGAATTTTTATAATGTTCAACATTAGATTTTGAGTCCATATTCACTATTGGCACATCCAAATATGTTATCAATATTCAAATATATTACCAAATGTTAGACATTGTAAAGACCCTAACACCAATATCAAAATATTACATGAGATTATATTACTAAATAACTCCAAAATCAACTTGAAATCATTCAATTTCTCAGTACACCCAATTTGTTTGATTTAAAATTCGTTATTTTTTAAGGTTATTTAGTAGCAGGGTCTCATATAATAGTGGATATTAGGATTTTGGTTTCGGAAATGACCGGTGTTAGAGTTTGGGTCTCCAAATCACTGTTCATGTAGCAAATGAGCAGTGATTTGGAAATCCAAATTCTAATGCTGGTCATTTCGAGACCCAAATCCTAATTTTAACTATTATACAAGACCCTATTACTAAATAATCTTATTTTTTACTTCACCTAATTAAAAAAGAAAATCGGTGATTCACAAATTCGAAAATGAAGTATTTCTGTTGACTACGTCCGATTTTCATCCATTTCGAAATCTCGAAATTTGATTACATACGATTATAGATGATTTAATAATCGAGTAAAATCAGGATAAATTCAAGCTACTAGATGTGTACCAAAAAATTGTGGGACATTTGTTAATTGAGGATCTTAGCACTGTATGGTAAGTTTGTGTACCACAACAAATGGAAGCGACAGAAAAATATTTAGAGAAAATTTGAGTGGCACCCCACTTTTTTTATGCTTATTTAAGGTGCACCCCACAAGTTTACATGAATGTATGACACCCCCCACTTTTGACGGTTTCCGTCCAAAACGAACGGTTAACCCCTTTGACCAATTTTTTTTGACGAAAATGTCCTTGTCTCCTTTTGTGTGTCCCTCCTCCCCGTCACACGTGGCTGCCCCCCTGCCGTGCTCGGCCCCCCTCCACGACGTCGCCGCACCCCCCCCCCCCCCCCCCCCCTCCCCGACCTCGCCGCACCCCCCCCTCCCCCCCGGCCATCACCACCACCACCACCACCACCATCATCATCCCCACCACCATCAACCATCAACCATGGTCAGGATCAGCCCCTTGTTTAGATTCCATGACATCTTTAGCAGATTCAACAATTTCTCCATTTCCGATCTGCCCATCAGACTTCCCGTTAGAGATCGAAACATCAAGCACCTTGCCAACCCCTTGGTCAGGATCAACTTATTGTTTTGATTCTGCAACATCGGAAACAGCTTCAACATTTTTCCCATTTCCGTTCTACCCATCGGACACCTGCTGATGATTATCCCCATTTCCGGACTCCTCTTTAGATCGTGCGGCATTATTAGCATCCGAGATGACCTGGTGATAATCCTTCCCATTTTGGGACTCCCTATCGACAACAAACTCTTGCTCCCCGTCTTCATAAACCCCTTCTCCCTCGTCAGTAACCACACTGTCTCCCTCCCCGTCATTCAATTCAGCATTAACATCTCCACTCTTCTCTTCAACCTCGTCTCCCCGAGCATCAACCGCAGCATCGATCTTCCCAGAGACAACCTGTTCCTCGCCAACGGCCTTGACGCCACCATCAGCATCATTGTTGACCGCTTGGTCTCCGCTCGGACTGTTCGGGTGGTGGTGGTGGTGGTGGTGGTGGTGGTGGTGGCCTTGGGGGGGGGGGGGGGGAGGCGAGGTCGGGGAGGGGGGGAGGTGCGGCGACGCCGTGGAGGGGGGCCGAGCACGGCTGAGGGCAGCCACGTGTGACGGGGAGGGGGGACACACAAAAAGAGACAAGGGCATTTTCGTCCAAAAAATTGGTCAAAGGGGTTGACCGTTCGTTTTGGACGAAAACCGTCAAAAGTGGGGGGTGTCATACATTCATGTAAACTTGTGGAATGTACCTTAAATAAGCGTAAAAAAGTGGGTGCCACTCAAATTTTTTCAAATATTTAATGACTATGACTGTGTAGCTGGAGAGAAACTTGTGTACCACAACAATGTTCCAAACCAAAAGTGTAAACTGTAGTAACAGACCGAAACCGAGTAGAGATGAAAATAACAGCGTAAAACTTAGCTAAGAAAATTCAAAAAATTTCATATAGAGGGAAAATGTTTAACCAATTTGCATAGAACAGGATAATTTTTAAATATTTCTAAAAAAGGGATCTGGCGCCAGTGCAACTGGCGCCGGACAAAAAAATTAAAAAAAAAAATTCAGGCGCCAGTCATACTGGCGCCAAAGATTAAAAAAGAAAATTTCAATACCGGCGCCAGTTCAACTGGCGCCAAACTCTATTTTTTTTTGTTTTTTTTTTCTTTCGGTTTTTGTAGTTTGGTTTGATTTGGTTTGGTTTGATTTATCATTTAGTTTGATTTAGTTTGATCTTTTAGCTTAGTTTAATCTATTAGTTACTTTATTATTATTTATACTATGTATAATAACCAAATATACCAGTTAAAATTTGTTATTATCTATACTATGTATAATAATAAAATATATCAGTTTAATCTATTAGTTACTTTGTTATTGTTATTGATGTATTATTATTTATTTTTATTTGTATACTAATATATTACTATGTTTGGAGATTAATCCAATTCAGGTGTCAATCCTGTGAGATCCTCTAATGTACTATCCTCTAATATATTAGTATACAAATAAATATAAATTAAAATACATTAATAACAAAGTAACTAATAGATTAAACTGATAAATTTTGTATTATCCATAGTATATATAATAATAAAAATTATTTTTTAATTTAAAATTATTATATGTATATATATTAACTGAGATATTTTGTTATTATCCATAGTATAGATAATAACAAAGTAACTATTAGATTAAACTAAGTTAAACGATCAAACTAAATCAAACTAAAAGATAAATCAAACCAATCCAAATCAAACCAAACTACAAAAACCGGAAAAAACCAAAAAAAAAAAAAAAATTGGCGTCAGTTGCACTGGCGCCGGGTTTGAGAATTTTTTTTTTATTCTTATTTTCTCTTTGGCGCCAGTTTGTCTGGCGCCTGATGTTTAAAAAAATAAATAAATTGTCTGGCACCAGTTGCACTGGCGCCAGATCCCGTTTTTTTAGAAATATTTTAAAATTATTCTGTTTTATGCAAATTAGATGAACATTTTTCCTCTTTATGAAATTTTCCGAAGAAAATTACCAACCTATTTTGAAAAAGAATTACCATTAATGGCGACAACTAACCTAATTAAATCAAAAGTCCTTGGCCTGTCACGTTCCTAACTATTGACATAGAAATCGTAAATGTTGATGCCGGACCAAATAATTCCTCACAATTTTATTTATTACATATTTATGATTGTAGGATTCGAATCCTGTCGGTTTCATGGATAAGTGTTTTTTTTTTCATGTGAACTTTAAACGCTGAGCTGAAGACCTTCTATTTATGAAGAAAAAAAAAAGTTGTCTTCCAAATAAATAAGTATAAACTAGTGTTTACAAACAGTCTTAGTAAAATATTAGATATTATGATGCCCAAAATAAGACACTGTGAGAAAAGGTTAAGTGGGGCGTTTGGTATGAGTTATTTTTTTATTCCTGAAAAAATTTAAGGTGTAAATCTATTACCATGTTTGTTTGGACTATAAAGTATTTATTTTCGAAAATTAGAAATATTCGGATAAATAATTTATACATAAAACATGGTATCCTATCACTTAAGAATAGGTGGGTACATTTTTTTTTGCCCGGACAAAAAAATATTTGTTTAAGTTTTCTTCTTCTTTTTGATCATTTTTGAAAAGAAAACAAATTCGTTTTTAGCATTTTTTTTTTCATTTTTTGTCGTATTTTTTCTGTTTTGGTTTTTTTTTTGCCGTTTTTGTCTTTTTTTTTCCGTTTTTGTCGTTTTTAAAGTAATTTTTTGTCCCTTTTTGGATTTTTGTCATCTTTTGTTTTTTTTATCGATTTTTGCTACTTTTTGGTCATTTTTTGTCTTTTTATCGTTCTTGTCTCTTTTTTGTCGTTTTTGGACCTTTTTGTCGTCTTTCGTCGTTTTATCGTTATTTGTCCTTTTTTTGGTCATTTTTGTCGGTTTTTTTTTCGTTTTTTTTGTCCTTTTTGTCATTTTTAAAGTAGTTTTTGTCATTTTATGACCCATTTTTCATTTTTTTGTCATTTTATCATTTTTTTTCGCTTTTTGGTCATTTATTTCGTTTTTATCGTCTTTTGTCATTTTCGTCGCTTTTTTGTCATTTTTCGCTTTTTTTCATTTTTGTCAAAAAAAATTTTTTCATTTTTTGGACTTTTTTGTCGTTTGTTATTGTGTTTTGCCCTTTTTTGGTTTTTTTTTATTTGTGTCTTTTTTGTCGTTTTTGTTCCTTTTGTGGATTTTTGTCTTTTTTGTCTTTTTGTCATTTTTTTTCTTTTTTGTCGATTTTTTGGTAATTTATTATCTTTTTAAAAAAAAAAATTGTCGTTTTTTTAGTAATTTTTTGTTGTTTTTGGTTTTTTTTTTATTCTTTTCGTCGTTTTTGGTCATTTTTTAGCTTTGATCTTTTTTTTTGTCTTTTTTAATCTTTTTGTTTTTTGTCATTTTTTTTGCTTTTTTTTCTTTTGTCGATTTTTTGTCGTTTTGGTCTTTTTTGTCCTTTTTTGTCATTTTTTTGGTCTTTTATTTGATTTTTTGTCGTTTTTTCTTTTGATCGTTTTTGTCCTTTTTTCTCCATTTTTGACTTTATTTTGTTTTTGGTTTTTTTCCTTTTTTTTGTTTTTTTTTATTTTTTACGAAAATATTTATATAGTCACCAAATATGGAAATATAATTTTTCAGAAAATTTAATTACTTGAAATTTTATTCCCAAAAATATATAATTACGTATACCAAACGTCCCCTAAAAGTATTATGGCCTCTGACATTCAGGTAGAGGTTGATTCTTACGACCAGAGGCGGAACTACTTAGGGTGAGCATTATCCGTTTTATTTAAAAAAAATAGTTTGATTTCGTTTTTGAAAATACTAAAATTCTTATTCGATTTCAATGAATAAAACTTATAAAATTATATAAATACTCTCAATTATATATATATATATATATATATATATATATATATATTTTATATATATATATATATATATATATATATATATATATATAGACCACACACACACACACACACACACACACACACACACTTGTGATTAAAAATGTGTATATATGTGTTTTGAAGTTCAGGTTTGATAATTTAACAACTAGTTCAATTTTGGACACATTTTTAAACTACAATAAATTGTATGAAAATTATAGTTATAATATAATTTAGCCACGATTCCAACTTTGGACTGAACCCATTACCCAATAGAAATAGCCACCGAACAAATCGAATAAACCAAATCAGTTATTCGATTCAGTTTCGGTTTTGGCTAAGTTCAGTTCAGTTTCGATTTTGAAATTTTAGAATTTCAATTTATTCAATTGGACTATTTTTTGATTCGGTTGAATTTCAATTTATTCAATTGGACTATTTTGATTCGGTTGAAACAAAACCGAATGCTCACCCCTATAACTACCTGGAAGTTGGGTACCCCCAATTTTTTTTTCCATATATATATATATATATATATATATATATATAATATATATATATATATATATATATTCTAGTGGTTAAGATAGATGCATGCGGTCCAAGTATTATATATATAAGCACTCCGAATACTTGGACCGCATGCATCTATCTTAATGTCACGACCCGCACCCTGTATAGGGGCACGAGAAGTGGGTACGTCCAGCCTACGCCGCAGTGTCGGCGGTAGTAAGCTGTCCTAGGTTGCTAACTAATCTCATGCAGTGTATATAATGAACTTGTCCAGATGTCAGCTCCGAATGGAGGACAAGTAAAGGATATGATATACTCAATCACAGTCTAAACACGATAAGATAACAATAAGTTATACCTAAGGAATTAAAGACAACAACAACTAACTACTAAAATAATACAACAATGTCTCAAACAAACTTAATACAAACTCAATATCTTAACTTTAATACAACAAGTCAAAACATGAAAGCTAAAGTAGTCTGCTAGCTAATCTCCTGAATCACTCCTGAGAGTCGGGACCAAAGGTAGCTAATCCCTCGCCAGGTCCATGGTAAGTAGGGCATGTGTCCTCGGGATTATCATCTGTAATATTTTCAACAGGTCCAATCAGGACAGGAACGAGTACAACTCATCTAGAAAATCCAAGTAAATGGCAAAGAACTATAAAGCAGTTATAGACAGTTTTATGGCAGTTTTATACAGGTAATGATGGCATAGAGAAACAGTAAGATACAAGAAAAGAAAGATAACTAAAACAAGAGAAGAATCATGGCAATGAAGACTGTAATAAAAGCTAACTGAACTAGAATAACATGTATGAGTCCAGACAGTACGATATAAGTCTAATGTAATCCCAGTGTGAGTCCAGTCCATATAATCCGATACTAGATGATTTCCAGTACAAGATGAGTCCAACAGTGATCAATGAATCCAGGGTGAGTCCAACTATGATCTAACAGTGTGTTTTAAAATACCGAGGTCGACATGTAAACGGCTGTAGGTATCAGGCACATCTTTCACTGATCAGGCAAGAGATGGCTATGCTTCCGGTAGATTCCAGTGGAAGATTCCGGATTTGGGGTATGTCTACATGTCTTACTCAATATTTCCCCGCCCAGCAAGTGAATCCAAAATCGACAAAAGAATCGAGATGAGTCCGGCCAATACATGATGATTCCATAAATAATTCCGGAATGATTCCAATGACTCCAGTAATAGAGGCCAGCAAGTAAGGTATGTGTCGATACATGAATCCAGAAATATCCAAACGTGTTGATACAGAGAATCACATATAACTAACTAGAACTGAAATACAGTAATTGACAAATAAATGAGAGAACTATCAGAGAATGTACTCGTCTGATACTCTGAAAGAGTAGTGTAATATCAGATGTCTGTATCAGGGTCACAATGTCCTAAAATAGAGCAATACAGTTATGACATGTCCAAAATGAAGGTAAATGTAAGATACAATGCAATCTACTTGATGTCACGTCCCAGAACCAGAATACTGGAGAGCGGGGGAATGACTCAGCCAGCTACGTATTACGGTAGATGAATACCGTATAATACGATCAATGCTGTCTAAAAGACGAGGGGGGTGCATACTACATGAAGTCTCACTATGGTCATTTCACATCTATTGTCTCAATCATTCAAATAAGAAACAGAAACAGAGAACATGTAAGATAAAGCAGTAAGGCGTCCCAAACGCTCAGTTAAATATTCTTGATATCTGGCTGTACAAAACATAGCCAGATGATGTAGCAAAGTATACACAATTGTTATCAGCTGCAGTCTGACTTAATTACAATTATGTAAAAGTAAGTACAAGACAATCCGACCAACATGTCGGTGCCAAACGGCAGGGTATAAAGTAAATAACAAAACGAGCGGGGAGGTAAGGAACCCACTCGAGTCCTCCTGCGATCATCCCTCTAGTATTGACCATCTTGGAGGTGGAAGTAAGCTGAGTCCTCGGGAACCGGCTCTAAATCTGGCCATGCAAAACCAGAGAGGTTAGACCTCTAATAGCAAGTACCACAAGGAAGCACGATATGAGAAATTAAAACCAGTAATAAGAGAATATGTAAATAGATCTCTGCTTGCCACTGGGATTCACATAACATCACGACACTTCGAACCAATCTCCCAACCAAATAAGGACAGAAGTTGGCCCGTCATGTCCTGACATTCTGATCATCTCAGTTAGGTAACAGAGTAGGTACAGCACACAAACAATCAATTTAAACGGCCATGCAACTACTACGGCTTGCTACTGTGAGTTCCAAGTTATCCTGGAATTATGCAATAAAGGATTCCTCAGCTCTTACTATATGCAAGCAAGGCTAGTTTATCCAGTCAATCATTGCGCCAATCATGAATTAGACGAGTCCCAGCGGGACGCCCGTCATCAATATACAATATATAATAGATAATATAACCAGATAATGCTCCCTGCCCGTGTGGCAGATTTGCAGTATCTGTAGGGACCAACCGGCCTGTCGGGCACTACTAGTCCCAAGAGGGCTGCCATGTAAGAACTCGGGAATCCATTCTCTCCATGCAATCATTTTATTTATTTAATTTAATAGTCTCTACGTTGAGTGAAATCACATGCCGTGGATCATGGTCATTCAGAATGAGTACTTCCGTACAAGTACGATATGTCCAACTCTACAACGATGCTCGTGCGGTTAGGTTGTAGGTCTTACATAGCGTAATGCAACAATCAAAACTAACCACGGAATAATCATGCCTTGACCATCAAGTACACATGCTGCTTTTGTAGAAAAATAAATAAATAAATTGAAGCCTGCATGTGTGCCTGTATGTCAATATTCGGGATCGGCCATCGATTATAATAGTTCATAGTTAATATGAACGTGTCTCATTCATTCAATTTAATAAGACGACTAGCCAGTCTCTTAGTTCCAACTAGGAACGCATGATCAATCATTAGTCAAGTAACAGTCGGGGTCAATTCGTGACAAGGCATAAAGTCAAATTAGTATTAATCATGGTCGAGTCCATAACTAGTATAAAATAGGTGGTAACATATTTTGAAGCCAAGGAAAAGATCTACAAATTTCATGTTGGAAGTTGAAAGAAATTCTAGCCACCATTCAGTCAAAATAGGACATATAACCGTCAGAAACAACCAAAATATGCATATGCGTCCTATTCTGCGACATGCATGCAACCGCGACACCATATGCGTCTACTGCGACATGCGCCTCATGCGGCTCAACTGCGACATGATATGCGCCTACTGCGACATGCGCCTCATACAACATGCGCCTACTGCGACACCATATACGCCTACTGTGACATGCGCCTCATGCGGCTCAACTGCGACATGATATGCGCCTACTGCGACATGCGCCTCATGCGGCTCAACTGCGACATGATATGCGCCTACTGCGACATGCGCCTCATGCGGCTCAACTGCGACATGATATGCGCCTACTGCGACATGCGCCTCATGCGGCTCAACTGCGACATGCGCCTACTGCGACATGCGCCTCATGCGGCTCAACTGCGACATGATATGCGCCTACTGCGACATGCGCCTCATGCGGCTCAACTGCGACATGATATGCGCCTACTACGACATGCGCCTTATGCGGCTCAACTGCGACATAATATGCGCCTACTGCGACATGCGCCTCATGCAACATGCGCCTACTGCGACACCATATGCGCCTACTGCGACATGATGTTCGTGCTGCAGATGAATGTAAGAACGAACCAAAAATACTTTTTGCCATAACTTCCACAAAATAAATCGAAATCTAACTTTTCAAAAGCCAAACTTTAGTAGAATTAAATTCTCTACAACATGGAACCACTTATTTTCGAAAACAACAATGTTTGATAGATCAAAACCCCAAAAATTCATAAGAAAAACCCAAAACTTAAAATTTAGATCATCTACACCCAACCATCCATGGAAAACAAAAACTTCAAGACCTAAACTTGTAGAGGAAGAGAAGATGAACAACATAAACTAAAAATAAATAGGGATGCATGAAATCCCTCATGGTGTGCAAGATGTACTTGCCTCTCCAAATGGGTTAGGGTTTTGGTGGAGGAGTAAATGTGAATGAATGAAGAGAGAGAATGAGAGAAGAACTTTTATATCAAGGTCAAGTGGATCTCCACCATTCATTCTCTCCACCAAATCCAAGCCATCCATTCCTTTCCATGTTGAACCAAACCGAACCAAGTTGGTTTACCATGAACCGAAATGAACCAAGAGCCAAGAAAAAAACAGAAAATAAAATACAGAAAAATTAATAAGCGCGAAATTGAAGAATTTAAATACAGAATAAATGCATGATAAATATTGAATAAATACATTCAAGAAGTACACGTATAAAATACTTTATTCTGGGAACGGGGAGTGACATCTCTACCCCCCTTAGAAAAATTTCGTCCTCGGAATTTCAGATCCAAGAGACAGAAGTGTCAGAGCTAGACTAATCTAAGCACAAGTAATTTGAGTAATTAGTTATTCTACAATGTCAAATAGCAAGTAATATATCTATGTTTAACAATCTATGACATCAAGCAATTCTACTCATAAGGTGGCAAGCATGAGGAGTTAAAACAACCAAGGTATATCGAGAGAGATATACCTTGTGAGTCAAACAGGTGCGGATACGTTGATCGGATATCATCATCTCACGTTCCCACGTTGACTCTCCTAATGAGTGATGACCCCAAGCAACCCGGACAAGGCTAACTGTTCGGTTCTGAGTATCTCTCTCTTCGGTAAAATGGACACAGGGTGTTCCTCGTAAGCAGGTTGGTATCAACAACCAGCTCAGAATGATCAAGGACATGGCTTGGGTCCGATACATACCTTCGCAACTGAGATACATGAAATACGTCATGCACCTCTCGTAACGAAGGTGAAAGGGATAAACGATAAGCACATCGCCTATCCTATCAAGAATAACAAAGGGTCCTACGTATCGCGGACTCAACTTCCCGCGAACGCCAAATCTAATGACCCCACGGGTAGGTGAGATCCGCAAGAACACGTGGTCCCCAACAGAAAATTCTAGCGGCCTACGATGGTCCGCCCAATGACGATGCCGATCCTGCGCAACTCGAAGTCGCTCTCTAATTCCTTTAATCACTTCCACTGTCTGAACAATCATCTCCGGGCCTAACATCTTTCTCTCTCCAATATCGTCCCACGCTAGTGGCGACCTACACTTTTTACCATATAGTGCTTCAAATGGCGCCATCTGGATACTGGCTTGGTAACTGTTATTGTATGAGAATTCCACTAAGTGTAGGTGGCTCTTCCAAGATCCTCCAAAATCTAGGGTGCAAGCTCGTAACATGTCTTCCAAAGTCTGAATTGTTCTTTCTGATTGCCCGTCTGTCTGGGGATGGTAAGCCGTACTAAATCTTAACTTGGTACCCAGACTATGATGTAAGCTTTTCCAGAAATGTGATGTGAAACGAGTATCTCGGTCTGACACAATACTGACTGGATCCCATGCTGTCTGACATCTGCTGCATATACAATTCTGCCAACTTTTCCGTAGATTGACCTACTCTAAAAGGAAGAAAATGTGCCACCTTCGTAAGTCGATCTACGATTACCCAAATAGCATCCTTACCACTTGGTGATCTCGGTAAACCGGTCACAAAGTCCATTGTGATGTGTTCCCACTACCATTCCGGGATAGGAAGTGGTGCAATAATCCAGCTGGCCTCTGCTGCTCTGCCTTCACTTGCTGACATACAAGCAACGAAACAAATCTAGCTATCTCCCTCTTCATCCCGTTCCACCAGAAGTACTGCTTGATATCTTGGTACATCTTGGTCCCTCCAGGGTATATAGAATATTGAGAACTGTGAGCTTCTGTCATAACCTCCTGTCTGATATCTCTACTAGGCACACATAGGCGTGATCCAAACCTAAGCGTACCATCTTCGTGACTTGCATCATCCCTTTCTGAGTCCTGACTCACATTCTGCTCTAAGCTTCTAAATCTTGGATCCTGTGCCTGAGCTACCTTGATCCTGTCTACAAGTCGGATTGAACTTGTAAACTTGTTAGAACTCTACATCACTAGGAAGTATAACTTCGATGCCCATCCCCTGAAGTCTTCTAAGATGTGCTTCTGCGTTGTCAACATAAATGCGCCGCCTCTCCTGCTAAGAGCGTCTGCTACCACATTAGCCTTGCC
>JANAVB010039138.1:0-29133 GCA_029216955.1 Iris pallida | reverse complement strand
CTTACAACTGTACTTTGAGTTCCTTAAGCTCTTAAGGGGCCATTCTGTACGGAGCCTTAGAGATCGGTCGAGTGTCGGGGAACGTGTCCATGGTAAACTCGATCTCTCGGTTAGGTGGCATGCCGGCAGCTCGTTCGAAAATACGTTTGGGAATTCTGCCACAACGTCGGTCTGACCCGTATTTGCACCATCCTATCGCATGTCTCAAATGGATGACAAATAGCCTTCATATCCGAAATACAGCATCCGTCGACCAGATATCGTCAAGTTCACCATGTAGGTCGGTACGCTTTACCACACGAATAGTAGAATTTGACCATTCCAGGTATACAGAATATGACCTTCTTTCTTACGCAGTCAATAGTGGCATTACAAGGGTTGAGCCAGTCCATTTCCAGTATGATGTCGTAGTTCTTAATGTCTAGAACTATCGTATCATGATGGACCTTTTTACCTCCGATACAAAGAATTTCGCCTCTGTAGGCTAAGTTTACAAGTACTGATGTGCCCGACGGCATGTTAACACTAAGATTGAGTCATAGCGGTGTCATATCAAATTTGTACTTGACGACAAAATCTGCCGATATAAAGCTATGTGTGGCACCTGAATTAAACAATACACGAGCAGTTTGGTATACCTGTCACGACTATGTCATATGCGAACGTTTCATCCTGCGTTATGGCGTAGACTCATCCCTGGGCATTGGGACAGCAGTCTTGGCCATTAGATTGTGCGGCTTGCGGAGCCCTAGGTGCTTTGCCTCGGTTTTGCTGGTACTGCGATCGCGGAGGGCGTTGCTTTGGCCTACCTTCGAGGCAGTAGCGTACGACATGCCTTACTCGATCACACATGAAGCATGCTCCACTTTTCATTCGACATTCGTTGGCCACGTGTCCCTCCTTGTGGCAATGATCGTATGCTACTCGGTTCCTTCCCTGGTTGTCGCCTCCGTTGCCGTAGTTTGGATGCTTATGTGTGTTGTTACCTCCTACGTTGCTATGGCGCTTGTGATTATAAGTATGCACAGTACCGATAACCACTGGAGGATATTGAGGCACGAGGCGGAGGGCATGATTGAACGACTCGTCCATTTTCTGGTACTCTGACACGGTCACGTGAGCAAAAATAGAAGGCCTCAGGCCCAGTTCTAATCTCCGTGCTTGAGTCGCCGCCATTGGCATATAGACACCAGCAAATCGGGCTAACATGTTGAATTTTGCAGCGTACTGGTACTGGTATACTGTCATATTTCCCTGCTTCAGCTGCATAAATTCGTTTTCTTTTGCCTGATGGATCGCTGCGGACAGATACTCGACTTTGAAGGCTTTGCGGAATGTAGCCCAAGTGATCGGCATGGTTGAGTCATCTCGATGGGTCGCTTCCTTTTGTACAGCCTACCAATCATACGCTTTTAATCAAAGTTGAAGTTGAGCGCAAGCGGCTTGCTTAACTTCATCGATGCCGAGGAGCTCGAAGTTGTCTTCAATCTCTTCTAACTAGTCGATCGCGAGAGACGGGTCTTCGATGCCGGAGAAGGAAGTGCGAAACGACTTCTTTAAGTTGGTGATGTCGAAGGTGTTATTCTCCAACGGCGCAAGCTGAGGAGAAGGATCCCTTGGTACAATTTTGATGGGTCGGGCCACAGGTTCGACAGTATGGGTTGCAGAATTCCCGTTGGTGACTACTGTTTGCACTAATTGCCATAGCATATCAAGTTGCCCTTGCTGCAACTTGAATTGCGCTTCAAATCGGGCTTCAAATTGTACATGTCGTCTCTCGGACAACAGGTACAGATTTTTTCTTTTTTGTTGGAATGTTGTGGCCTGCCTCTGTTGCATTTCGAGCATATACAGCATCCTTCCTATAGGATTGCTGGAAGGCCCAGCTTTGGAAGGTATCCTCCCCATCGGTTGACGAAAGGCTCGGCTTCGGAACTACTCGAGCTGCTGGAAGCGCTCGCCTCGCCCTCTGTCGGAGGTTCCGCAACTTCGGGGATAAAAAGACACCTCTTGTTAGTTTTAAAAAATGTCATGGGTTTACCATATTGAACAACTCATATCATTGACATGAGGTCAACAGGTCAAGACTAGAGACTCGAGACTCGAGACTGGGGGCCAAGGATGTAAAGACGTGCTCTGAGACCATTATGTCATGCCCCGATTCTGAAGAATTGATAGTCGTCCCCCGAGCATGATATCGTACGAACCTAGGTTGCGATCGCATAGGAAATAGTCATAAGGTTATCCAAAACACAACATTAAGACAGAAATTTTTGCATTTTATTTATAATAGACATCAATTACAAGACTCTATTACAATTTTGTCGCGCGGGCTTACAACATGACTCGATTACAAAATGAGCATCGATGAGATAGTTGTTCCATACATACATCCCTCAATTTATAACAAATGTATTCCAACCACCTGGAATGGAGGGAAGTCGAGACATATTCTTGGACTGTTTGTAGAGAGTCTTCAAAAGTTGTGCAGCGAGAGACTTCGACGCGCGGTCGAAGCTTCAAAACACCAACGTTGCCTTGGTTAGTTGGCGTTCCTCCTGATTCATAGCACCTGCAGAGAGCGAGAGCTAGTACGATCATATGTGCTGGCGAGTGGCTAATTTAAAACCCAAGCTCTCATTTGTTTAAGTAGTTTTATAAAACATGTTAGCTACTTGGTGATCTTTCTAACCATCATGATCCATTTGCATGTTAACATGTTAAGAGGCAAGCATATGAAAATTACATACATCGAGCAGCTATCCATACTCATCCCATGTCAGGAGTATTAGTTTATGTAGTAAAAGGGTGTGAAGGTCACTAGCAATGTCAAGCCATCATGGACTATAGCTGGGTTAGACGACAACCTTTTTGCGACGGGTAGCGAGCCCTATGCGAAAGTTCCTGAATCACCCGCGCCAGTCATGCTAGCACTTGTTATACTCGTTCCTCCCCGGTCGAATCGGTTCCTTGGCCTAGGCAACCGTTCGAGAAAACTATACCTTGTGCACAAGTTGTCTAATGATTGTACTATTCTTCTTTGAAAGTAGCCTATTTTTATGTACTTAGCCTTATCGTTGCGATACTCGTTAATCGATTAAATCTTTATTTTGCATAGGACTAAATAAATGTGGCATAAGAGAGTGTCACGACCCGCACCCGGAGTAGGGGCACGAGTGCGTAACAGCGTCCCAGCCTACGGCGTAGACGCTGTCTAGGTCTACTATTTAACAACAATTATAAAATCAAAACCTGTCGAGATGGTCAACTCCAAACGGAGTACAAGCAATGACAATAATATACTCAATCACAATATTCTAAGAAAGATAGAAGATACGAAAAAGTAAAGACAACAAGATATGAAATTATCCAGAAATCCAACACAGAAATAATACAAGTCAAGAGTCTCAGAGTCAACAATCTCAAAACAAATTCAAATATAATAACATCCCAAGTGCTATCTGGAGACAAAGTCCAGTACCAAACTATTCTAGCTAAGCTACCACTAGTGTCTCATCGGCTGGAACTAACCCATGCTGGACTAGGGTCTTCCGGTCTACGTCCACTACGTCATGATGACCATAGTAGGTAGGACACTCGTCCTCGCTATCATCTGTAAAATTTAATCAATATATCCAGTCAGGATGGAACAAGCACAAATCTTCAATAACAGTTCCAGTTAGACGATATAGAACATGTAGCAGTAAATAGAGAGAATATACAAGGTAAAATGGTACGTACATGAACATGGTAAGGCATATCAAGACTGTAAATGAATGTAAGAGCAAGATAACAATGTATATCATGTAAAAGAATTAAGAACTACTATCTATGTGAGTTAGTACTAGTTTTAACATATGATCGGCTTAGGGACTTGTACGGGAATTTGGCCTGGCTAATCATACGTACGGTGTATGATTAACACTCCCGGAAATAACAATGTCTTGCACGGGAATGATTTGATCACACATCTACGTTACTACTCTCCGCCCCCGACTAGTATAGTGGATCCAACCATGACACGTTATGACACGGATTCTCTGAGAAGGTCGCAAGCCTTCATAGGAATCGGGTCTATGCAATGTACAAGGAACAAGAAAAGACTTGCAAAAGATATACCAAGGAATACAAGGAATAATATCTCATGACGTGATCCAAACAAATACCAATATGTGTGAACAATGTGTCAAGAGAACAAGGATATCTACACTAAATACAAGAAACATAGACGATATCATAAAACATAAATATTATCAAAGAATATACTCGCCTGAGATCCGGTAGAAAATGTCAACAGTGAATCGAGGCTCAGAGTGAAGTCACAGACCTAAAGATGAGATATACATGAGTTAAATAGGGTTTAATAGTATTAGGTATAATTTTCTGGAGCATGCTATGCAATCTAGGTCAACTAAGTCATCCTAAGTCATACTAAGTCATACTAAGTCAAACTAAGTCATACTAGGTCAAGATAAGTCAAACAAAGTCAAACTAGGTCAAGGTAAGTCAAACAAAGTCAAGGTAAGTCAAACAAAGTCAAACTCGGTCAAGATAAGTCAAACAAAGTCAAAGAAGGTTAAGGTAAGTCAAACAAAGTCAAAAAAGGTCATACTAAGTCAAAGGTTGACTTACAGTTGACTTTTGGTCAACTGGTCAACTCCTAATCCAATCTAGGTTAGATGTGGACTCTACTTTGACTTTCAGTCAAAATAGTCAACCTTGGTCAAACAAGGTCAAGTCTAAGTCAAATATCATACTCCTAGTCATTACCTACAAAGATACCATATACCTTATCCCTATTGGTATCCCAATACCAATACCTTGGTTGGAAGTCCAATACCTTAGTCTTAGTAACAATACTTTAACATCCAATACCAAAACTTAGATTTCTAGTAGCTAACTAGCTACCCTAAGCTAATAGTTAACCAATACCTTAAAATCTATACCTTAGATACTAGATAATACCATATCTTAGTAATATCCTACGCTTAGGCTAGTAGATAACTCAATACCTTAGGCTAATAGGTAATACCATTACCCTAGTTAATATCTAACTATCTATCTTAACCATACTCCTTACCTTAGCTATCTTAGGTAATATCCCATTACCTATTACCTTAGCTAGTAGGTAAATCCCATTACCTTAGCTAATACCTTATCCTTAGGCTATAAGTAATTCCTACCAGGATACCAACATATCCATCTAGGATACTAACTTAGATATGCTAAGATACTACTCACATATCTAAGATACTCACTTCTAACATATCTAACTATCTTAGGATACTAACAAAGATACCAACTTAGATACTATCCTATGATTCTAACATCCTAAGATACCAACTCAAACTATATCCTAATATCCTACTCTCTTGATACCCTCAAGATACTAACACACCCACTCTCTAACATCTACTAACTATCATAAGATTCTAACCAAGATACCAACTTACATAGGATACTCACTCTAACATAGATACTAACTTAGGATACCACTGTAACTTAGATACTAACTAACTCATCCTAAGATATCTAACTTATGATACTATCTAAACTAACTAGATACACTAATTTCTACTATATTCTAACTCTAACATACTATCCTAGGATACTAACATCTAACTAGTTACTAACTTAGATACCCATTCCTCTATCTAAGATACTACTCTTCTAGCTAACAACCACTCACACACACAAAATCTATACTCTCTCAAATCTAAATCCCTCTTCAACCAAACACCCACACACTACCTTCACACTCTAACACACACACAAACAATCTAATTCCTATTCTCTCACACAAGCACACAGTCACCCTTATTAAAATATCTCACTCTCAAACACTACTTACATATCTAATTCCCTCTCACTCTCTTCTCACACACACTACAACTCTCAAGCACAATCAAATTCCCACAAACACACTCACACTACACAATACATAACCATACACTCACACACTCTCTCACACTCTAACATACACACTAACAAACACACACACACACACACACACACACACACACACACACACACACACACACACACACACACACACACACACATACACACACACACACACACACACACATATATATATATATATATATATATATATATATATATATATATATATATATAACAGAACTTTATTGAGCTACGACAACTGCCAAGTCATTGAACATTATAAAAGACATACTACTGCAACAATGGAAGTAAGGCGGGAGAGTGCCGACAACGAGCTAAGGCATTGTGAACCTGTCTCCTGACTTCAAATAGCAGTTGCTCCTGATTATACGAGTACGATTCATATCGTCACTTGTTTCTATTTTTCCAAGATACCCAGCACACAGCTCCAACTACAACTTCCTTGAGATGCTTGTTCTTTCGAGACCACCACAATCTAAATAATCCGAGTAGTGATCGACTTTGGCCACGGATACTAAAAGCTGCTGCCAGCTTCCTCCACACATATGCGATCAGCTCTCCTTCTCCAAATATATGAACTGATGATTCTTGAGCAGGCACTCGACAACAATGACACCTAGATGCCAAATGAAACCCTATCTTTTGAATATGATCATCTGTAGGTAATTTCTCCAATAAAATGTACCATAGCAAGATCAACTACTTCAGCGGAATATAAGTCCCCCAAATATGTTTATATTATGGATGTTGCATCGCCGGAATCCGAGTATGCTTCCATGCAGAGGAGAGAGTGAAAGTACCTATAGGTGACGGAGACCACCGCCAAGTCAGATTACCACCTATTGTTTGTTGCTCAATAAAATGATTGCTTAATTCCCTTTCCTGCACCAATCGCTTCCAAATTCTGGACGATTGAGAGTTTGGCAAAATAGCATCCAAATCTTGCCGAGAGCAATACTTGGCTCTGAAAAACCGAGTCCATAGCAATTCCTGTGTTTTGAATTTCCACCATAATTTAGATGTAAATGCATTTAAGATTTCAGTCAGGCTACGTACCCCCGGTCCAGCTTCATTGTGAGGCCCAACCATGGATTTCCAACCAATCCAAGTATGCTTGTCAACTCCATCTCTCGTACCCCAAAAAAAATCTTGAGAACAACAACTCAAGTTGGTTGATAACACTGACTGGCGGATGACAGGCAGCCAGAGTATAGATAGGAATAGACGTCAATACAGATTTGAGGAGGACAAGTTTACCACCATACGATAGAATATGCTATTGCCATCCCTCAAGTCGATGTCGAACCTTCACTATAAGTTCTTCATACATGCTCGCATTTTGTTTCCCCGCCATCAATAGACACCCCAAGTATGTAAACGGAGGAGAAGCAATCCTAAAGCCTGTAATAGCTTGTGACTGCCGAGCCCTATCATGCGGATAAGTTTCATGAACATACATAGAAGACTTTGTATAGTTAATCTTCTGTCCTGATGCCAACTCATATCGTTGAAGAACCTTGGTAAGATGCTGTATAGAATTCAGATCACCAGATGAGAAAATTATAATATCATCCGTATATGCTAAGTGAGTAATCGGAGGGCAGCCGCTCGGAGCATAGTAATGAGTAAAAGAAGGCTTTTGTACCAGATTGTTTAGATTGTGAGACAACACTTCAGCTACTATGACAAATAACGTTGGAGACAGCGGATCACCCTGTCGAACACCCCGGAAGGCTTTGAAGAACCCCGGGGATGCTCCATTCACAATGGTAGAGAACCACACATTGTTTAGTAGTCTGAAAATGATGTTGATCCATGTTTCATTGAACCCAAATTTGCACATCACTTGCATCAAAAATCCCCAATCCAACCGATCATATGCTTTCATCATATCTAGTTTAATGACAACATTTCTCCCTCTGTGTTTCTTCTTTATTTTACTCATCATCTCTTGAGCCAAAAGAATATTGTCAACTATTTCTCGACCCTTGACAAAACCACTTTGTTCATCCGAAATGATTTTGGATAATATAGGAGCTAAATGCCGAGCAAGTAATTTGGATATAATCTTATTCATAACCGAGCACAAACTAATTGGTTGAAAATCAGTCATGGAAGTCGGGTTCTTTATCTTTGGAATGAGCACAATGGATGTGGAGGTAATTGATTTTGTAAGATGAAAGCCCGCCATGAATAATGATATTGCATGAAGAACATCAAATGCAATTACGTCCCAACATGATAAGAAGAAAAGAGGAGTATACCCATCAGGACCAGCAACACTGTTGGGGTCTAAGCTTCGAAAAACATCGAACAATTCCTCAAGGATAGGAGCCGCAGTGAGCCTATCGTTATCTGCTTGCGTAATTAGCTGAGGAATTACCTGCAGCAGATCAGCATCTTGTACAATCGCCTCTGGTTTATACATAGATTCATAATAGCCATTAGCAATATCTTGTATATCCGACAAAGACTCCTTGAGATGACCATCATCCCCTAATAGAGAATGAATCCGTAGCTTACGATGTTTGCTATTCACGTATTCATGGAAATAGGCTGTATTCTTATCCCCCTCCAAATCCTATTTCAGGTGCGCTTTCTGACGCCAATAATCCTCCTCAATATGCACTCTGCATTTGTATTTCGCCTTCTTCTAATGGCTCAGTCGCATCACCCATCTGATCAGGGTCTCCGTCGTCCGTCTTCTCAGCAGTCGCCTCAAGAGTTTCTAGCACCACACCTGTGTCTGCAGCCTGCACTGGTAGCTGAGCGTTCGGAACTTCAATAACTGGCAATTCCTGAGTGGCCGCTAAATCCTCTTTTGATCCCCCCTGATCATTATGAGGGGACATGGGTATAAGAGCTTCTTTAATAGGAATGACAGGGACGTCAATGACCATTGGGTGTGCTGCCTGTCCCAGAACCTCGGGGACTAGATTGGAGGTTTCTCCTACAAGTTGAGTGGTAGTCTCTTGGTTCACTTGAGGCTCAACTATCACGTGTGTTTTCTTTCCATACACCTGAATTTTCTGCTGCTTCGCAACTTTGCAAGAGTCTGCCGCATGACCCTGGTGCCGGCAGTGTGAACAATACAAAGGAGATGATTCATAATCAAGATACCAACTCTAACTATATCCTAATATCCTACTCTCTTGATACCCTCAAAATACTAACATACCCACTCTCTAAGATCTACTAACTATCCTAAGATTCTAACCAAGATACCAACTTACATAGGATACTTACTCTAACATAGATACTAACTTATGATACCACTCTAACTTAGATACTAACTAACTCATCCTAAGATATCTAACTTATGATACTATCTAAACTAACTAGATACACTAACTTCTACTATATACTAACTCTAACATATTATCCTAGGATACTAACATCTAACTAGTTACTAACTTAGATACCCACTCCTCTATCTAAGATACTAGTCTTCTAGCTAACAACCACTCACACACACAAACTCCATACTCTCTCAAGTCTAAATCCCTCTTCAACCAAACACCCACACACTACCTTCATACTCTAACACACACACGAACAATCTAATTCCTATTCTCTCAAACAACCACACAAGCACACCCTCACCCTTATTAAAACATCTCACTCTCAAACACTACTCACATATCTAATTCCCTCTCACTCTCTTCTCACTCACGCTACAACTCTCAAGCAGAATCAAATTTCCACAAATACACACCCATACTATACTACACACAACTATACACTCACACACACTCTCACACTCTAACTTACACACTAACAAACACACACACAGACACACACACACACACACACACACACACACACACACACACACACACACACACACACACACAGTCTAAATCCCTCTTCAACCAAACACCCGCATACATAAATATATACCAAATTACATATATTTATATATATACATGACTTGTGGGTCAAAAATGCAAATATATATATATATATAGGAATCCATATGAAAAACAATTGGGACACCTTAACCATGGGTAACCTAACCTCATTCATGCACAAAACTGAAATTACAAATCAAAATAGCCTATTGGGCATTTCTACAAACACTTGGTGTGTCACCCTCGAAATTCTGCCATGGGTGACACAAAACCTATCACAACTTCCAAATGAGGAATCAAATGAGTCTCTAAATCATTCCTAAGGGTCATCCCTACATGGAGGTAGGTTCCTATGGGTTCAAAACCACTTATATGCATGGAAATGGAGAGTTTTAGAGAGAGAGAGACAGAGATACCTAATGGGAGTGGATTCCAAATGAACAACCAAAGGACACCAATCCGACACGGACTCCTCTAGATAATGGACTCCCCTTCTTGTTCTTGGCAACACAATCCTTGTAGGCCCCTACTCCTTGAAAGAATGAGAGGATTTGGTGGAAAAAATAGTAGATTTGGGAGAGAAATCAAAGGGGTTTGCTCTCAAGTTGGGAAAGAACACCAAAATGGAAGAAATAGAGGCTACTTAGAAAATGATGGAGATGAATCCCCCCTCTCTTTGCTGCCATGTAAACCCTATTTGGGTTAATGGGAAAAGTTTAGTTTGCCCCTAATAGGTTCCTTTTGGTTAATTTAAGTCATGCAAGGAATTGGGGTCAATTTGGGCAAAGTTCTAATCTCTAAATGAACTAAATGGTCATTTGGGATTAGTCTAAATGTACTAGCCTAATGAGTTGAGTTTGCGGGCCATGCCTAGCTAATCCTTGGGTTTCAATTTGCGTCTAAGCTAACCGGGTCACTAACACATGTCAAAATTAGACTAGTCTCAAACCCGACTAACTAATCCCCAAAAATACAATATATATATAAATAAAAATCACAAATATTAGAATATAAAAAATGACAATTTTACCCTTATTTTTTAAAACAGGCAGTTACAGAGAGCATGCATCAGTTTTATGTATAGCAGTTCTATAGCAAGTGTTTTGTGAAGAATCGTGCCACAATTTATTGATTCTACACTATGAATACAAGCATGCATTTTGTGTTTCATATTTGATTAAAAACCAAAGGGCCGAGGGGAACGAGGCCAGCCACTCACCTTAGTCTTGCTTGAGGTGAGGGACTGGTTGGCCGCATATAGACGTCACCTATCCAATCATCTGAAATCGCATAAGCAACTGATTAGAACATTGTCTCATCCGAGGAGTTCGATATGAATGCGAAGTTTGAAAATGTAAGCCATAAAGACCATTAAAAACATTCACGAAAATACATCCACAAAAACCAAAGACAAAGAGCAAGTGCGGTATGAAAAGCAGAGCAACGAGAGGTCTCTCCCGAATCAGCCGCAAAGTCTATCCTCGAGGCGCAACCCACTGAATATAGGACTTGATTTTGAATAAGCCTTTCCATAACGAGGAAAGGATCTTAATTCAATCGTTCCTGTTCGACCGATTCAATCGATCCCGATCTATCGGTTCCGACTGAATCGGTAGCAACAGTGTTCCTTTCTCGCGTATCCCGTAGACCAAAATGGGGCATGATGTAGGGACGGGGCACTACACAGGATTCGCTATAGCACCGATGGTGAACTCCCAATATAGGGGAAGTCCTGTTTTGATCCTGACAAGTAGGGCCAGGTACACGTGTTCACACCCAATTTTATCTCTTCTCGTTTAACGAAAGTTCGATCCGCAAAATTTTATGTGTAGCCTAGTTGACCACCTGGCAATCCCTTCAATTAGATTTGTTTTGTTTACACAGGAAAACTCATAGTAATTCTTAAAAGTTCGAGAAAAACTATAGAAAATGGTATACAAAAACTGTTCGGGAACCTAGGTTTGGAAGGCAAATTTTTGTCGGTTCGTTAACAGTTTCAAAAACTTGTTTGAACGGATTCATTGACAACATATACGAGATGGAAACCCAACTTTTAGTTTTATTTTTTATTGACTAGATTATTGTTAAATCAGTTTCAAAGTTTTACGAAAAACTAGTTTTTCGAGCAATAATATTTGATAATTTTCACCGATACGACGTGCGTCCAGATAAACCAGGCGATGTGGTCGTAATGCATGAGCATCAAAAGATGCATATGGATATTGTCGATGTGTGGGCTTCGACGGAACTCAATTTTGTTGTGCGTGCACGACAAAATTGAGGCGTATCGGTCGAGATAACCTGTATCGGCCCCTTTGTAAACTAGTCCATTACTTCGTGCACGTTCGTCATCTCGAGATGAAACTTGCGCCACTGGACTCGTCTTATTTTTCTGGTCCTATGAGCCAAGTTTGGTCCGATTGAGAAGGTCGACTGGAATACTATTTTGGTGGGCCCGTAAACCGATCCAATGGGCAAATTTGTGCACCGCTCACCGAAATCCAACTTTGGATATACGGTTGAGTTTATATCATCAAATTGGACCCATAGACATATAATTTGATAACTTTAGAGACCATAGGTCCCAGTACGCTTTTTGGTACAAAGCGGGTCCAACGGAGACATCGTTTTGACCCAAAATTATGATTTTGTCCTGTGTCCAGAATTGGACTTATAGGTAGGCGATTTTAGACATTCCTTCTATGCAAAAAATATTCGTGATGTTTATTTCAAAATCAGAGGACGATCGTGGGAGTTGGCTTTCATTGCTTCACTATTCTGACGATTCGAGTTATTGGACGTTGCCATTTTCTGTACACTACTTCCAGGCAAGATGCTTTGCCATCTACTATTTATTTACTTTAGCTCATATATTGCATGCATTTATTTATTATCTATTTTTTTCAAGATGAAATATGCTATATAGTTATATTGTGATGCAAATTTTACTTTCTAGTACGATTTTCTGCTAATTAATTATTTTATGCACATTAAACCTAGACTTAAGAGACCACCCTTGGTTGTGTTGCAATCACAGGCCTTGACATGTTTATGCCACGAAGTACCAAGTCGCATATAGAACTCGGACATGCATAGCTGGCTGGCTACCGGTACGTATAAGCCGTGCGATAGGATTAACCGCTAATGGCATTGCATGATTAGTTTGACTTAGCGGTTAATAGAGGTTATGTGTTGTCAAGACAACATATAGGCATGGGGTGGGGAGGACAGTTCCTTAGCGTATGGGCCATGTATGCACTTTTCTTTTGTAACCCGTGAGCTCCGTCGGAGGCGCGGGTGAGATTACTCATTGCTGAAGGCCACTGACGTTCTGCAAAATGTTATGCTCTTATATTATTACTGACAGCCATTGTCTTTTCGCTGAATATTATGCTCTTAGGCCCCTGGTGCCCAGAGAGGGAACTATGCTAATCCCATTTTAACTAGAGTGCCTATGCGTTAGAGATTTGTTCTTAAATTGCATTCACATAGGCTGGATATGCTACCTTATCAGTTAGGTATATGTACTTTTGGTTTGTGTACTTATACCAGATCGTGACTTAGAATAGTAACTTGTCGCGGACTAGTTTTCCACACCTTGTCCTTTTTTGGTTGTAGGTGTAGTTCACTGCTTCGATGAAAAGGTACTGAACCTTGTTGTGGTCCGGATGCTATATTAGATTCATGGCATGGAGAGATACTTCATCGTGGATTAGGGTGCCATCTTCTGTCCTTGTTTGGTTGGAAGGATGGTACACTGATTCAATGGTGGAGTATTGGACCATGTTATCATCCGATTTGACTTATTATTGAACCGTTTATATTCAGTTATATGGCATGTTTATATGTATCTTGTTACGACCCTTTGAGGACTAGTGATTTCTCCAGTGTGTGTTTCTTGTCTTTCCGTAGATATTCTAGCCAAGATCGTAATCATCTCTTTTCTATCAAGATGACTTGCTCTTGGATCGTTCTTGCTACTTTTGACAAATTCTTTCATTTGCCACGTATTACTTCTTATTTAAAATAGTTGGTAATGGATTTTTCTTCGCCCAACGACTTGTACAAATGACAATTCAAAGTTCATTTTATGATATCATTATTCTTTTATTTTGTGGATGAGGTTAGTTGTCATGGTTATTCTCCATTTATAGCTTACGCATATTTATTATACGGCTGGCATGTCTACGTTCCTAGTTCTACGTATTTTGGGACTGGGGCGTTATAGAAAAGTACATGCTAACCGATCCAATTGAATGGGCAATATCCAACCTTGTATATTCTATGACATACATAAGGCTCCCTACTACTGAAGCATGTAGAATTTGTACCATATCTTCTTTTTCCTCATCGATTGAAGGACAATGCTCATAAGTAAGCCTGAAGTGAGTTGCAAGTGAGGTGCTCACTTTATTCGACTTGTCCATCTCTAAACGTTGAAGTATCCTGTAAATGTACTTTTCACGGAAAACCAAATTAACTTTGACCCTCACTCTTGGGTGATCTTTATTCTAAGAATAGTCTTCACTACATCTAAATCCTTCATAGAGAAGGCTACATCCAGTTGGCACATCAACTTTGCTATCATTGCAGCATTTCGTCGCACTAGTAGCATGTCATCCATAGAGCAAAAATATAAAAAAAATCCTCCTCGACAAAATACCTCATAAATACATAGTGATCCAAAATCCTACATGCATAACCATGCTCCCACACAAATGAATCAAACATTTTGTACCATTATCGTGAAGCTTACTTTAGACTATAGAAACTCTTCTTCAATCGGTAGACCAAATATGACTTGTCCTCACTACAAGAAATACTCTATAAAGCAACGATTTTTTTAGCAACGCGACATTTTTCTTTACGAATAAATAGTTTCGGCAACGCATATTCTTGTCGTTGCTAAACATTAATTTTGGCCACAAATCTTTTAGTCATTGCTAATTTTCGTTGCTAAATAATAGAAAATAAATAAGCAAAGACAACGTCGTCGCTAAAGTATCTATATTTTCTGCATATTAAGATTGGCAACGAATTAAATTTGTTGCTAAATTTTTTTATTTATGGTAATGAAATGGAGCATTGCTAAATATATCAAAAGAGTTCTTCCTAATAGAAAATAAAAACTTGGCCACAAATATTTTCATACGAATCTGTGTTGATGCCCGCCAAATAATTTTTTTCCCTCTTAAACCAAAACCCTATACTCAGTAGCCGTTCCACCCCAATATTTTGCATTTCCAAAGGAAAACGAAAATGCAAAGTTAATTTATCCGTTCCCCCCAATATTTAGCCGTTCCCAATTTTTTTTCCCTCTTAAACCAAAACCCTATATTCAATAGTCGTTCTAAAAAAATTTCCCTCTTAATCCAAATTTTTTCCCTCTCTTCGTTCCCTATAGAAGACGTTCCCTACAGTCAAAACTCCTCCCTCCGTTCTCTACGTTCCCTATAGAGACGTTCCCTGCAGTCGGTCGACGGCATCAACACAGAATCGTCGTCGTTCCATCGACGCTTGTGGCCGTTTCAACGATGTCGCTCTATCAACACCATTCCAATCCAATCGCTTTACTGAAGGTTCGACTCTCCCACAAATCTATCTAATTTGAGTTTATTGAAGATGTTAAATCCATAGATATTCTTGTATCTATTTAATTTGAGTTTATTGAAGATGTTTAATTTGAGTTTGTTGATTACGTGCTCTGAATTCTTCTCTTTTGATCTGCACATTATGTGCTTGATGAAATGCCACATAGGTGTATTAATAGTTTGATTTGCTCGAATCGGACACGAGGGTGCCCGTATCTGATATAGCTGAGTTCACTGAACTATACGACGGATACGACTTTGTCTGCAAGTTCAAATTTGGCTCTACAAAGGTATGTTCTACTTTGTATTTATTTTCTTGATTCAATTTTGTGTATGTGTGTCTGCTTGTGTTCATGTCGAAGACGACATCGATAATGTATTAGATCATCAGAAAACTGTGGTCCTAGTATAAACAAGTTTGGTCCAACTATAAATTGTGAGTTATTACATGTCCATTTGCTTGATCTGTTTTCAAGTGATTGAATCATTCAACATTTAAATTTAAGGTCAAGTACTTATTTATCAAATATACTTATTTTTTTATGTAACTTTCAATATACCATCATCAATCTTAGCATTCTTATTTCACATGCTCTCAATCTTTGGGCATGTTTCTTAATTACACAACACTCTAATCTATAAAACTTGGCCCATCTGATTGAATTTGCTTTTCAACTTTTGGTAATTATTTTAGATTTTCAAATATGTTTGCTACAGCGTGCAGGAGTATTGTCGTCTTTGGAACTATAAGATACAGCCGCCATTATAGTACTGCAATAGCTAAAAGTGTTGTCCTTGGGGCATAATTGATATGCTGTATCCAGAGTTCTTCCTCCTTTTACTACCAACATAAATTACTCGTATAAAATATATCCAAGTGCCACGAGGCTCCTGCTTTCACAAATTTCGAGGATGGTTATGATATACGTAGCCTTGCCCCCATAAATATGGAGGGTCTGTTTCCACAACTCAAACTTGCAACCTCAAGGATGAAACAACAAGCCTTGATGTCATGTAAATTACTCAATAGTCGTTAGATATATATTAGAATGCCTGACATAGTTACCATAATCCTATCCCTATAACGCATCTTCAGAAATCTCTACAATATTACAATGCCTTAATATAGTCAAATACTTGGAAATAAAAGGATAAATGCACTTTGTGTTCAAGTACATTATGTCATTTGAAGGCCATGATGGCTGACTAGAATGTTACTTAAGCTGATTGGACTAGAGTAGTTGGTTCTAAATGACGGTGCTCTTTGTTATTTCTTGAATGTTAGATTACAAGAATATTTGATGTTATTATGGACCCCTGTGAAAGATCATATTATGTATAAAGTATGTATAAGTGCATCAAGCTTAATCTATCTTGTCTGGAATAGAACTATACTGATTGTCAGAAGAGTATAAAGAACCACAAATAATATGGCCTGAATTGTTGATCACATTTGTATAAAGCACATCTTTATAGGCTCCCACGGTCTCACCTTTTAGATTACTTAACATTTCTCTTATGTCAAATCTACAATATATGATGATAAGGCAGTAATCCCTCCCAAAAGCATTTAAAATCCGACGAATGTTCCTTTCATAAGGAAAGGTCCTTGGCCACTTTCATTCTTTTATGCTTGTAGTGTTACATAAAAACCATGTTAACATATTCTGAAATATAAAGAACCATTTCACTTTTCTGAATATAAAAAGCTTATAATTTCATCATTGTATTTAATTCAATCATGTGGTTGATGAAGGGGATCTACTACTAATCTTGTAATTCTAGCAGCAAGTAAGATATTATATTTAGTTATTTATGTCATTCTTACTGCTAATTAGTGTTTCATCATTTGTGAAATAAGTACTTGTTTCTTAATTGGTTATTTGTGAAACTTGAAGTTAACATAATCATCTCGTTTTTGATATAGGAGATTATAATATGGATAAGAGTTGGATGCAACTTATTGACAAATTTTGTCCCGCGTATATAAAAGATGTGGCCAATTTTCTTCAATTTGTTGCGCCATTTGTTGATAGCGCAGGTAGAATGCGGTGTCCATGTCGTGATTGCAATAATGGTCGGTACATCCTAGTTAGGACCGTGAAAACATACTTGCATATGAAGGGTATTAATCCTACATATACCACATAGGAACACCACGGTGAGCCTTATAAACAAGTATCAGAGGTAGAAGTTGAAGTGGATCAAGATGTTGATAACATTACAGAAGAAGTGCATGAATCATTTGACGGTATACAAGAAATTTTAGGAGAAATGTACAGGGCCACATTCATAGATGCTTTTGCGGGAGAAGGATGTTCAACGAGTCATGAGACAAATCATGAAGCCGATGATGGAGATAAATTTGTTAGGTTATTGAGGGATGCACATAGTCCACTTTACCCTGGGTGTGAGAAGTATTCTAAATTGCCATGCCTTGTGAAGATGCTCCATTTAAAGAACATCAATAATTGGACAAACAAGTCTTTTGACATGTTACTTGACTTTGTGAAGGACATACTTCCAGAAGGAAACATAATTCCAAAAAATCACTATGAGGCTAAAACGATCATGCGAGATCTTGGTCTCAGTTATAATTGCATTCATACTTGTAAAAATGATTGCATCTTTTACTGGAAGGATTACGCTCACGAATAAGAGTGTCCAAAGTGTGGCGAGTCCAGATGGGTGTATAATGATAACACCAATAAAAAAAAGATTCCTCAGAAGATCCTATGACACTTTCCATTAAAGCCAAGATTGCAAAGGTTGTTTATGTCAAAGAAGACGGCTCCAGACATGAGTTGGCACAAAGACAAACGTGTTGGGGAGGAGGGAATTCTTCGACACCCCACCGATTCAGAGGTTTGGAAGGATTTTGACAAGAGACATGAGTGGTTTGACAATGATCCTAGAAACGTTCGCCTTGGGTTAGCATCTGATGGCTTTAATCCCTTTGGTAGTGGCACATACAGCATGTGGCCAGTAGTGCTCATGCCCTATAACTTGCCTCCTTGGAAATGCATGAAGGATCCTTTTTTATTGATGTCCTTGCTTATCCCTGGGCCAAAATCTCCAGAAAATGACATAGATGTGTATCTAAAACCATTGATAGATGAGTTGAAAGAATTATGGGAAGTAGGTGTCTCGACTTATGATGCATGTAAGGAGCAAACTTTTCAACTTCATGCTACATTATTATAGACCATTAATGATTTTCCTGCATATGCAAACCTTTTTGGATGGAGCACAAAAGAAAAATTGGCATGTCCTACATGTAATAAGAATACTCATTCTATGCATTTGACGAATGGAAGTAAGACTTGTTACATGGGTCATCGTCGTTTCCTACCGTCGAACCATCCTTGGCGTAGAAGAACGACCATGTTTGATGGGAAGCGAGAGCTTGGGATGAAACCTAAAATATTGTCTGGAGATGATATGCTGGAACAACTTAGTCAAATAGACACATCATTCGGGAAGCTGCCAAATCAGAGAAAGAGGAAGCGTACAACTGAGGAGTTGAATTGGACGAAGAAAAGCATATTCTTTGAACTCACCTATTGGAAAACGAATAAATTGAGACATAATATAGACGTGATGCACACCGAGAAGAACATTTATGAAAGTGTTCTGGGTACTTTGATAAGCCAAGATTCAAAGAATAAAGACACTGTTAATACTCGTCTAGATTTAATGAAATTGGGGATCAAAGAGGACTTGCATTTGACTTTACAGGAAGGGAAGTGGCTAATGCCACCTTCATGTTTCACTTTGTCTAAGCATGAAAGAAGAGGCGTGTGTGAATTCTTAAAATCGGTAAAGTTTCTGGATGGTTATGCTTCAAATATTAAAAATTGTGTAAATGTCGCAGATGGTAAGATAATTGGAATGAAAAGCCACGACCATCATGTCTTTCTCCAACGACTTCTTCCAGCTGCAATACATGGGTACTTGTGTGATGATGTATTCACCGCCTTGGCTGATCTCAGTTGCTTCTTTCGGGAGTTGTGTTGTAAGACTTTAAAACTTGAAGTCTTAGAACGGCTTGAAATGGATATAGCAATCATACTATGCAAATTTGAAAGCATTTTTCCACCGGCCTTTTTTGATGTAATGGTTCACTTAGCAATACACCTTCCCTATGAAGCTATACTTGCCGGGCCAGTACAATATCGGTGGATGTATCCTATAGAGAGGTAAACTAAATACTCATCTTCAATATATCATTTTTGGACCATATCATTGTTCTTACAATTTGTGTGCTAAGTTGGGTACTTACTGCACATTGCATGTTTTGTAGGTTTTTGTATACCTTAAAAGGCTATTTTCGAAATAAAGCACGCCCTGATGGTTCAATTGCTGAAGCTTATATTGACCATAAATGCTTGACTTTTTGCTCCATGTATCTAGATGGGGTTGAGACACGATATAATCATGAGGAGAGGAATTATGATGGAGCTGAAAGACAAAAAAGTGGTGAGATGGCTATTTTTGGACAGAATGTTCGCCCGTTAGGAGCTGTTACGATTGTGACCTTGTCAAAATCAGATTTGGCAAAGGCTCATTGGTTTGTGCTTAATAATTCTCCAGAATTAGAAGTATACTTAGAGTAAGTAAGCTTTGATCTTCCAGTTTGAGGTTTTAATCTTAACTAGTTCTTATATATGTTCAAATATGAATATATGTAGAAAGTATATACAAATTATTCAAGGACAAAGCATAACTAATTGGCAACAGAGACATGAAAAAGAATTTCCTACGTGGTTTTCCAACCATGTAAGTATTATGCTTTGTTGATGTAGTAAGTTATGTAGAAGTTTTATACTCTTACAAACATTAATTTTATTAATTTTAAAATTTTATTTTACAGATGAAACAATTGCGTTGCCACAACTCAACAGAAGTCACTAATGAGTTGTATTCTATAGGATGTGGTCCTCAATCGGAGGTAAGACGTTACAGTGGATGCATTGCCAATGGAATTAGGTTCCATACTATAGAGCGGGAGAAGCATCGCAGAACTCAAAATAGTGGTATTGTCGCCAAAGGGGAGCATCAAGGAAGCGAAATTGACTTCTATGGTGTCGTGGTTGATGTAATTGCATTGAGCTATTTGGGACGCCGCCAAGTATTTTTATTTAAGTATAAATGGTGGGATCTTTGCAGTAGAAGGACCGGAGCCCGAACAACTAAATATTTCACTAGTATCAACACTTCTTATGTATGGTATGAGAATGATCCCTTTGTGCTACCTTCTTATGCGGAGCAAGTTTTCTACCTCAATGACACAAAATTGGGTGGTGCTTGGAAAGTGGTGCAAAGGTTGCATCCGAGGAACTTGTATGATGTTATTGAGCGTGAAGACAAAGATAATATAGAAGATGAAGATGAAGACCAAACAATAAACACTAATTCGGTGTATCAACAAAATGAGTTAGGAGAATCTTATACCCCAGTCGAATGCAATCTCAATCAAGTGTCCGGCCCACTTTGTAGAGAGGATGTAGCTGCAACTGAAGTAGAAGTTGATCCAATTGTCATGGAAAACCTCAAGAACCAGGATCGGCCCATTGAAGATAACACATTTATTAATGACAACGATGTTGATAGTGAAGAAGATGTTGAAGTGCTAGAATGTAGTATAAATGGGCATTAGCCTTTGATAAGCAATGAAAATGATGAAGATGACTTAATGCTCAATTAAAACAAAAAATATGTACTTTAAACTGTTTGAATGCATTTAACATGAGTCACTTATATATTTTAAGTTTATGAATATACTTTTGACTTTTTATTTTAATATGCATTGGTAACACAAATGGACATACCTCGCTTTTATTTATATGCAAATTTCTATGTTATCTATATGCACATTTCTTGTCTGAAGGTTACAAGAGGAATTTGCATGTTTTAAACGATTATGGCACCAGGAACTCGTCGTTTGCGAGCATTGCAGACATAGATTCCAACACCAACACCAACACCAACACCAACACCATCACCAGATGATGTGGATGTGCGAGAGCCTTATACTCCTCAAGAATCTAGTGCTGGTAGGATTTCATTTTAGTTTTTATAGTATGCGCTTAACGATTATTTTCCTCATTGATTTGCCTGGACATGGGTCTGAAATGTAGCAGTGATGACACTGACACTGATACTCACTTCATTAGTGAAAGTAACAAAATTATCTTACATTGTAATAGTTGCTACAGTTTCATCAGAGTTATTGCATCAGAGTTATACAGTTTCATCAGAGTTATTGCAAGGTTCAACATTAGTAAAAGTAACAAAATTATCTTACATTGTAATAGTTGCTACAGTTTCATCTCAAACATTGGGCTACCACTTCTACTTATCAAATCATATTGCATCAGATACATTGTAATAGTTGCTACTAGTGTTGAGTCTATGCCAAAATTGAGGGTTCCTGTGCTGGACACTTTCGAAATTCTGGACACTTGCCACCTATGTGAAGTATCCATGCAATACTGGTATTAAATATATCCGATAAGCTAGGGATGGCTAGCCGTATTGAGACAAGTATCCACCTGTGAGTTAAAGATATCCCTGCAATACTGGTATTACAGAGTGCATAAATCAGTTAAAGCTTGTAACTTTCGAAAGTCTGCAATATTTGGACTCTTGACACTTCCAAAAGTCTGGAATATCTGGACACTTGACACCTTACTGGGTGTATTACTCCAAAGCTTGTGGGTTGAGGAACTTATTAATTTCTCCTTACTGGGCATATTAATGTAAAGCCTGTGGGATATGAATCTTGGAAGATTATGAAATAGTATAAGATTGTAATTCTAGATTAATAAAGTATTCTAGAAAAATACTAAATAAATAAGTATATCGTGTTTCTATCATTTCAAACCCATAGCCAACACACACAAGTAACTAATTTTCAAATCCATGCAATACTGCAATGCTGGACACTTCCGAAAATTTGGACATAATATGTCGGCCCTTTCTACAAATCTACTACACTGAAAGCCTAAAGAGTACATAAATCAGTTAAAGCTTGTAACTTACGGACTGATTTTAGAGAATCTGAAGTGGCCCTAAAAATTTGACGAATCTTAAGCAAGTCATGTGTACCTGCTTTCTTTAGAAGAGTTCATCCATGTGATTTGATTACAATTACAGGTACTGCTAACAACTTTAACAAACTGTAAGTTGTCAGCAGGCCAACAACTAATGTATATGCATTTTCTAATATCCTGGAGGCCCCATAATGCAGGCAAAGGTATCTAAGTCGAAGTGAGAGGCCCCATAATCTGAAGTGGCCCCATAATGCAAGCAACTCTTTCAGACAAAACATGTGAAAAAGAAACCTGGATCAACCTTGCCTGCATATAGTCTATTGAAACTATTATGTTAAATTTTTTTAGAATGTCTACACAAACTAATGATGTATGACTATGAGATGTAACTTTTATATCTGATTGATTTTTAAACAATAGTGGTAAATATTGATTTCCAAGCTAGCTAGATGTTATATTTTTGGTTATTATTTACCATGTACAAGACCATCAGATTACATGTTACATTTCATTGTCTTAGGATCCAATAGCGCTCCTAAACGTAAACGTGGCCTCTCGTGTGGGCTTGCTTTAGCAAAGGCGATTGAGATTGGAAAGGGACCTGTGCCGGTCGTTTGGACAGAAGACGCGAACACACCAGTTGGGCCAGGCTCTAGCTTATAGAGTGGGGGGGGGGGGGGGGGGGGGGTGAGTAAAATCTAGCGTCAGGTCGTACCTAAAACTGTAGCAAGTTGGAAAGAAATCAGTGAAGATGATAAGACGCACATACAATCACTCGTACTGGTAAAATATTTTTTTATGTATCATTTTAAATGTCATTCATTTTAATTTTCAACCTTGACTTCCAAGCCACAGTGGTTATTTAAATTATTTCTCCTATCTTCATTCATTTTGAATGAGCTTCAAGCAGAGTTGTTCATAAACATCATAGATAACTCTTTTGCAGGATAAGTTTAAACTACCGGAAGATGACCCTCGTGTTCTTGATGCGATTGATACAAGCACTTATGAATTCACACAGGCTTTGGAGGCTAAAGTACAAAGATCAAGATGTGCTTAATCATCCTCATGAAGATGTTAGTTCAGATGATTGGAAAATTCTTTATGAAAGGTTTAGTGGTCCAAATTGGCAAGTGAAAAATGTTAATATCCTTGTAAATTGTGCATGTTGAAAATCTTTTTACTTAACTATTTGGAATACTATGATTTGGTTTAAATGTAGAAAATTAGTACTGTTAATACTCAAAACAAGGCTAAGTCATCAGTCAATCACGTCTCAGGCCCCAAGTCATTTGCTCGACTGTCACTATGAGTTGGTATATATTTTTAACTCAAACCTCTTTAGGTTTATCTTAAAAATGCACATATATTTATCTTACTGTTATAAACTAAAGAGATAGCAACAAGAGAAAATGGAGAAGAAAGTTGTGTGTTATTTCATTCATCCAATATAGGCCTTTATATAGGTTTACAATAGATTGCCAACGGTCATGAGTTATGAAATCAAAGGGCATGAGTTACATAATTTATGAAACCAAAGGGCATGAGTTACATAAGTTATGGATGACTAAGAGTCATGGGACATCCATATTTACAACACTCTCCCTTGGATGTCCGATGTAATATGGGATATGTCTCGTTAAAACCTTGCCAAGAAAAACCCAATGGGATAAAACTTTGGACGAAGAAAAAAGAGTACATATTACACAAAATGTGTAAGCGTGATAAACTGCCTCGTTAAAACCTTTCCAAGAAAAACCCAATGGGATAAAAACTTGGTCGAAGGAAAAAGAGTATAGTTTGAGAATTAGTGATCACGCTCCCCCTGATGCTGGCAAGAGATCCTTTAGCTGACGCATCCCAATATTCTGAATCATCGTTTCTGAATGTTGTGGTTGGTAATGCTTTAGTGAATAAATCTGCAAAATTCTTGCTTGATTGTATCTGCCGAATGTCAATGTCACCATTCTTCTGTAGCTCGTGAGTGTAGAAAAATTTAGGTGATATATGCTTCGTTCTGTCGTCTTCGATGTAGCTATTCCTGATTTGTGCAATACAGGCAGCATTGTCTTCATACAATATTGTCCCAGTATTCTTTGTTGAAGATAACCTACATGATTCTCGGATTTGCTGAGTCATCGTTCTTAACCATATGCACTCTCGACTTGCTTCATGCAAGGCCAGAATTTTTGAGTGATTAGAAGAAGTTGCTGCTAATGTTTGTTTCACTGAGCGCCATGATATTGCAGCACCACCACAAGTAAACACATATCCACTCTGAGATCTTCCTTTATGTGGGTCATTTAGATAACCAGCATTAGCATAACCCACAAATTGTGATTCTAAATTTTTTGAGTAAAATAAGCCCATATCGGTTGTTCCACGAAGATAACGTAATATATGTTTAACACTGTTGGTGTTTTTTGCCTTTGGACTAGAAAAGATAGTCCCACATCGGCTACACCAAATGGTAAGTATCTCAAAATAATGTATTGCTTGTGTTGAGGTGTGCACATGAGGTGTAGTGGGGCACAAGTTTGTGCCATGTGGAAGTATTTTCCTAGAAGGAAAAAGGATTAAATCCAACAAGGATGCAAGTTAATTTTTGTTGTGCGGACTCGGACTCGGACACGGAATCCAGGATGTCTCGTGCATGCACGGGAGTGTTCGGGGGGTAGGCGTGGACTGGCACACTTCTATGCTGATTGTGGGATGATCTAAAATATCAAACTCTATTTTTAAGTATTGGTATTTTAGTCCCACATCGGATAGGAGAAGAGGTGAAGTCTCAACTCCACTCTATAAATAGAGCCCCTTGGCCTCCTTTGAAAGATGCACCAAGAAGAGAGTTAAGGGAGTCTGTAAAGTCCAGGAAGCCCGTTCAAGTCTCAAATATTGACTTACCAGCGTTCCAGAAGTTCTTCGTGAACTTGCTGGTTCCTGGAAGCTGTTCGTGCTCGTGTGGGGCGAATAAAGCTTTGAGCAACGGTGGTTTATTCACCCCAGCATCTCATTCTCGCCTGTCATCGCTGCTGTTGCCTTTCTCAGTAACTTCTTTTTAGAAGCTCTACTGCCGATAGTCGCTTGCACAAAAGTCTCTTTAGATTTTTTGTGTATTACGTAGAATCTTTTTAGATCTTCATAATTCAGAATCCTCCAAGATCTCTGTTGCACATCTTCTTTAAGGTGTAGCATTTGAAACGTTGTCTTTACAATTGTTTCAGTTTCAGAATTTTCCATCGAAAATTGTGCCTCGGCACTAACAATCTCAAAGCTTTATTAAGAAGATGGATAATTCTCGTGCTTCGCTCATCGATACCGGCTTTAACAAGTTGGAGAAATTTGATGGCGAACACTTCCAGATTTGGAGACGAAAGGTCACTTTAAATCTTCAACTCGTGAATGTTGATCACGTGCTGTCAGAAGAAGAACCGATCGTTCCAACTACTGGATCTGCTGCGGCTGTGGCCGCTGCTACGACCAAGCAAGCGAAGTGGAAGAGAGAAAACAGTATATGCAAACTACTGATACTCAATTCCATGGAAGACTCTCTGGCAGAGTCCTACTCCAAGAAGACATCTGCCAAAGAGATATAGGACTCCTTGGGAAAGCTCTATGAAGATGACGAGAACCGGTCCAAGATCTTCATGGTAGAAAAATACCATAAGTGGACCTTCGAAGACGAGAAGTCGATGCTGCCCCAAGTGAAGGAGTTTCTGAAGTTGCGTCAGAAACTAGAAGACGAGAACATGCCCCTCGTCGACAAGTTTGTCGTTGGAGGGATCGTCGCGAAACTTCCTGCAGGATGGAGCAACTTCTATGCAAGGATGCATCGAAAGAAGATGGAAATTAGCTTGGAAGATTTTTTGCAAGAGATCCATGTTGAGGACGAGATGCGCTCTCAACAGAAGATGGATACTCTGTCCAAGCAACTGGCGAAGGCAAATCTGGTCCAAACCAGAGAATTCCAGGAGAAGCATGCTGCTTTTCATTGCAAAAAGAAGGACTTCACGAATCTGAAAGTGAAGGGTCCTGCTTTCAAGCAGCAGAAGTCCAAGTCCCATGTGACTTGCTTCAATTGTGGCAAGAAGGGCCACTATAAATCCGAATGCAAGTCCAAGCCCAAAGAACAAGGTGAGCCTAGTAAGGTTTCTATGATTACAAATCTAGTTGCCATGATAGCACATGTTGCAACTGTGGGGGCTGACTTGGACTGGTGGATAGACACTGGTGCGACCTGCCATGTCTGTTCAGACAAGGACTGGTTCGTCTCTTATGAGCCAACTTCAGAGAAGGTCATAATGGTAAACCAGGCACAAGCTGAAGTACTGGGGATCGGGACGGTGGAGCTGAAACTCACATCGGGGAACACTCTGACGCTTCAAGGTGTGAAGCATGTTCCAGTAATTGCTAAGAACCTGATCTCTGGAAGTCTGCTCTGCAACACAGGCTTGAGGATGGACATCAATGCTGGCCAGTTGGTGATGTCCAAGAAGGGTACATTCTTCGGGAAAGCTTTCCAAACTGAAGGAATGTACAAGATTCAGCTTGTTGTAACCCAGCATGATAATATAAATGCAATCACTTTTTCTGATTATTCTCTTGAGTTGTGGCATAATAGGCTAGGACATGTTCATTGTAAAAGGATTTACAGAATGTCTAGTCTAGGACTTATCTCCAAGTGTGGGGGTAAGGTAGAGAAATGCAAAGTATTTGCTCAGACGAAGATCACAAGGAAACCCTTTCACAGGGTCCATCGAAGCACAGATCTTCTGGAGTTGGTTCACTCAGATATCTGTGACTTCAAACAATTCTCTACAAAGGCCGGGATGAAGTATTTCATTACTTTCATCGATGACTTCTCAAAGTATGCTTTCGTCTACTTGCTCAAGTCTAAAGACGAAGCATTCGAGAAGTTCAAGGAGCTCAGGGCCGAGGCTGAGCGGCAAACTGGACAACAACTCAAGAGGTTAAGGAGTGATCGAGGCGGGAAGTATCGGTCTCATGAATTCTTATTATTCTGCAAAGAACATGGAATCATCAATGAGACAACGGCTCCGTACTCTCCTCAATCCAACGGAAGTAGCAGAAAGGAAGAACAGAACGTTGACAGAGATGATGAACTCCATGCTATTGACTGCGGGTCTTCCAAAGTGCTACTGGGGAGAAGCTGCACTAACGGCAACGTTCATTCTGAACAGAGTGCCATATGCAACTTTCGACATAACTCCTCATGAACTCTGGTTCAAAGTCAGACCTAACTTGAATGTCATTCGAGTGTGGGGGTGTCTGGCTTATGTGAAGCTCCCGGATCTGAAGATTCAGAAGCTGGGGACAAGGACTACGAAGGCGATCTTCTTGGGGTATGCCGAGAAGAGTGATGCTCGGAGATTCCTTGATATCGAGTCAAACCATATTATCGAATCTCGCGATGCTGAATACTTTGAAGACAAGTTTGCAAAACACAAGAATATTGTTCTCGCAGATCTTCCGGAGAATGATGAGGGTACAAAGCAGACAAAAGTCTTTAATGAACCAGTAGTCCAAGATGAAGCTGTCGTCAAGGAGACACCAGCTGAACCAGAACTCGCTGAGCCGTCAACTAAGCGAACGAGGAGGCCGAAAGACTTCGGAGATGACTTCATCATCTATCATGTGGAAGCAGATCCACTTACCTATGATGAGGCGATGAAGACCAGAGATGCTGTATTCTGGAAGGAGGTGATAGACAACGAGATTGACTCAATCACCTCCAACAACACATGGGTATTGGTTGACCTGCCAGAAGGAGCAAGACCCATCGGATGCAAATGGATCTTCAAGAAGAAGATGAAAGCAGATGGAACCATTGACAAGTTCAAGGCCAGGCTAGTGGCCAAGGGGTTTGCTCAGAAGCAGGGATCGACTACTTTGACACTTATGCTCCAGTAGCTCGGATGACAACCATCAGATTATTAATTGCTCTAGCAGCAATACACAAGCTGGTGATACATCAGATGGATGTGAAAACGGCATTCCTTAATAGTGAGCTGACCGAAGAGATCTACATACAACAACCAGAAGTTTTTGTCGTCAGAGGTCTGGAAGACAAAGTCTGCAAGTTGATGAAGTCTCTATATGGTTTGAAACAAGCTCCCAAAATGTGGCATAAGAAGTTTGACAAGGTGATAAGGTAAAATGGCTACAGGGTCAGTGAAACAGACAAGTGTGTCTATACGAAGTTTGCTGACGGAAGAGGAGTAATCGTATGTCTTTACGTGGACGACATGCTAATCCTAGGTACGGATTTAAGCTGCGTCACAGAGACAAAGAAATTCCTCTCGACCAAGTTCAGTATGAAGGACTTGGGGGATGCCGACGTAATCTTGGGGCTCAAGATCATCCGGACAGGCACTGGAATAGCGTTGTCACAATCTCATTATATTGAGAAGATGCTCACTCGCTACGGGTATCAAGATCTTCTTATAATCGATACACCGTACCGGAGTGATCAAAAGCTGGAGCCAAATTCGAGGGAAAGCGTCAGGCAGTTGGAGTACGCTAGCGTCATCGGAAGCTTGATGTACGCTACTACTGCCACAAGGCCTGACATAGCTTTTGCCATAGGAATGCTGAGTCGGTTCACTAGCAATCCAGGCGTTGAGTACTGGAAAGCTGTGAAACGTGTTATGAAATATCTTAAGAAAACTCAGACATATGCACTTTTCTACA
>JANAVB010039137.1:0-48455 GCA_029216955.1 Iris pallida | reverse complement strand
ATATGTCCCAATTACGATGGTACATCTCGGACCCGAGCCATATCTTAGACCATTCGAAATTGGTTGTTGGTACCAACCTTTCGTATAAGGAGAGGCCCGTGTCTATATTGGACCGGAGAGAAAAGATACTCAAGAACAAGACTATTAGCTTAGTCCGTGTTGCTTTTGGGGTCATCACTCTCTAGGTGAGTCAACGTGGGAGCGTGAGGACGACATCCGATCGCGATATCCCGACTTGTTTGACTCGTAAGGTATAATGTCTTCCTTATGCCTTATGTTTCCATCCCTTGCTTGCATGTATGATTGTTTGATTGTTTGTTTAGTGTAGCTTATTTGTGGATAGTATAGCTGGCTCTTACATCTCTAAGCATCTTGATTTAAATTTCGAGGACGGAATTCTTTTTAAGGTGGGTAGAGTTGTAATGCCCGTATTTCAGAATACGTATTTTGATTAGGCCCATATGTATTTCGGACATGTATTTTATTTTCTCGAATTTTGGCCTGTAATTGTATTTTGGCTCGACTTGCGAATTTTGGTTTTCTCGTAAATTGAGTTTTTGGACCTGGCGTGGTTTTATTCTTTGTGGAGAGGATTTGGTTTGGTTTGCTTTGGACTACCCTTAGTTAAACTCCACCCTCAACACAACACACCCTCCCTCATTAAAACCCCACCTAACTTTTCTCTCTCCTCATTACTCTTCCATTAAAAATTTTCCATCTTCTTCTTCCTTCCTCCACACAACACCCAACCTCCATAGGCAAGTGCACCTTGCCACCAAATAGGAACCCTATTTTATTTGTCCATTAGTTAGATTAGGCCATGGTGAACCACATTAGAACTTGGCATTTTGTGATTTAGAGTTTCCATTTTTTTAGATCTAAGTTTTAACCATTTTCAGATTTTCTTGGGTTTGATCTATTAAACTTAGATTTTTGCTTGTTTTGAGGTTTCCATGTGGTAGAGAATTCAATTTTACACAAGTTAGAGCTTTGAAAATCTAAATTTCGTTTTGATTTGGCCAAGTTATAAGATTTGGAATTTTGGTATTCTTGGGTTCTCTTCTCAGCCTGTTGGAGAAGAAGACCTCAGCCAGCGCTCTTTAGCGCTGTGCTGGCCCGCGCTCGGCGCCCTTTGGCGAATCGCCCCTTCGCTGGCGCTCTTTAGTGTTGGCCCATTGGTCATATGGTCAACCTGATTTTAATAATTGATCAAACTCTGTCTGGATATACGAAGCTAGTCAGGACATCTCGGATTCTTGGACATGATCAAGATTGGCTATCCACTCCATTCAAGACCGAAGATCTGTTTGCCTACTCGAGTCTGTAATTTCTTATGCAATATATTTTTATTTTATTTGAGTCTAGGAATATGTTGTACACCGAGTCGTACTAGCAAATAGGCTATCCCTAAATACGTTCAAAATGTTTTTAAAATGACCTCTCAAAAAGGTTTACAAAAAGGTTTTCAAAAAGGTTTTCAAAAATCACCAAAAGCTTTTTCAAAAACCCTGACTATACCCTGACTTAACCCTGACAGAACTCGGACCGAGTTCGGCCAGAGTTCGGTTGGTGGCCGTTGTGATTTTGAATCTTTGGAACTTGGTCCTCCTGCAGTTGCGGATTTGACCGAGATTTGCTCAAAGAGTTCTGCCCGAATTCTGCCCGAATTCTGAAGAAGTCTGCCTTTGGAACTCCTATAAATAGAGAAGGATTTCGATCATTTCAATTCACTCATTCACTTTCAATCTTCTCTCTATCTAAAGCTTTCAGTCTTCCAAAGAGTTTTCTAGAGCTTTCAATTTCAGATCCCAAGCCAGTTACAATCCTCTAGTCAATTTGCCAGTGCGGTACGGTCTAGAAGTTTCTGAGAGATTGTAATCAGAAGGCTTGATTGAAGAATACCTCTTCACATTTGAAGTTGGACGAGTTCTTCGTATCAAAGCTCGCGTTGTAGAAGTTGCAAGGACTTCGTAAGAAAACTTGCGGTTTTTCCAATAGTGGATTCAACTGGTAGCAAGAGTTCTACCGACTGGATTAGTCCTCAACAGAGGGATACCAGTATATCGCTGCCTTTGCGTTTGCTCTCTTAACTTTGCCTTTACATTATTTTAGTTGTGATTAATATTCTGTGATTGTGCTGCTAATTTTTAATTAGCATTATTCCGCTGCCAACTCTATTCACCCCCCTCTAGAGTATTACGCTTTACTATTTCGTTCTACAATTGGTATCAGAGCTGGTGTTACAGGTAAAGCAAAGGTAACAGTGCAATTATTTATTCATTTTAATTAACTGTTATATAGATCACAGCACAACACATGGCAACTGTGAAATTCACAAGTGAAGGCCAGGCCACAAACAGACCCCCACTGTTTGATGGTACAAATTATACATATTAGAAAACACGGATGAGTTTCTTCTTGAAATCTCTTGACTTTGATTTATGGTCCATTGTTCTTGATGGCTATCAGAAGCCACCTCGTATAAATGTTGATGGAGTTTTAGTTGAAAAACCCATAGCAGATATACAGAGAAAAAAAAAAGGGCCAGTCTTGACGCACGTGCCATTAATGCTTTTTTGTGCTTTAGACAGAACTGAATTTAACAGGGTGTCTATCTGCACAACGGCTAATGAAGTATGGAAGCTACTTGAAGTTACACATGAAGGCACGACTCAAGTCAAGGAATCTAAAGTCAGCAGACTTACTCAAGAGTACGAGGCGTTCAAAATGAAGCCCAACGAAACAGTTACACAAATGTTCGAGAGGTTCTTGGATATTGTAAATCCTTTGTCTTCCCTAGGCAAAGATTACAGTAACCATGAAAAGATTCGCAAACTCCTGCGAGCTCTCACCAAGAACTGGATTCCAAAGGCTACTACAATCATTGAAGGGAACGACCTCACAACGATGTCCCTCAAAGTACTCATGGGTAAGCTACTCACTCATGAACTGGAGCTACAAGATTTTGAAGAGCCTGCACCAAAGGAGAAGACGATCGCCCTCAAGGCTCAGCACAGAAAAGCTACTGAAGATGACTCAGACAGCAGTGGATCTGACGCTGAAGATCAAGCACTCCTAGCAAGGAAGTTCAAAAGATTCATGAGACATGAGAAGAGAGTCAAAGAAAACAACAGCAACAACTGGTACCAAGAAGATGCTGTCTGCTATGGTTGCAAGAAGAAGGGACACATGAAGAAGGATTGTCCCACAAACTCATCATCAAGCAAGAAGAGCAACAGGTATGAAAAAGGGAACCTGAAGAGATCAACATCACGAAATATGCCAACACCAGCATATGGCATGAAAGTGAAGCCAGCGACTCAGAAGACGAACAATCAGAAGACGCTGCAAACGTATGCTTTATGGCATCCGATCAGGTACCTACTGAACCTGTAGTTGATACTTATGATGACTTCACCTTTGAGCAATTAGGAGATGCCTTCAGTGACCTGATGACTGATTACAGAAAACTGCGTAGTAAGTATCAGACCTCTAAGAAGGTACTCAAAGAGTACAAGGTGAAATAGGTAGACTTACCAACCTACTAGCTGAGGTTAGAAATAATGTTAGTAAGTCTGGTGAGCTTTCTTCAATAAAGCTCTTATTACACGAGACTACCAAGTCATCTGAAGAGAAGACAAAATTATTGACCAACTCAAGGAAGAACTTTCTATAGAGAAGAAAAGTCTTCAATGTGCACAAATCAGAATGGAATCACTTACTTCTGATTATACTAAGTTGTATGACACTTCCAAAAGATTGGAAATTAGGTTAGGAAAACAGCCTGAGCCTGCTGCTTCCTACCCTAACACGTGTCACTTACCGAGAAATCGGAATATTCCCAAGCCAAACACTGTCAGACCTAACCCTATCAACCTTTACCCCAAAAGGTTAAGCCCAAACAAGATTATAGGTATGCTTTCTTCTATACTAGAAAATCCAAACCTACCAACCATGTACACCACTCAGCTTTCAACACTCGACATGCACAATGTCATTATTGTGGCCTCATTGGTCATATATCATCTGCATATAGAATGAGAAAGCTTGTTGATTTAAATGTTTATGCTTGGATACCTAAAGCTAACAATTCAGGACCCTACAAGAAATGGGTACCAAAGGTTTCATCTGCAAACTATTTTGTAGATGGAACACCCTTCACATGCTAGAAGCAAATGGATCCTCGACAGCGGTTGCTCACGGCATATGACCGGTGATGCTACCCTATTTGCAACACTGTCGAAGAAGAAGAAGGAAGGCTATGTCTCCTTTGGTAATAACTTGAAAGGGTATATTATTGGTATCGATGATGTTGGTAAGTCTTCCTATCCTGTGATTAAGGATGTCTGTCTGGTTACCGAGTTGAAACATAACTTACTCAGCATAAGTCATCTAGCTGATCATGGTTATGGCATCAACTTTGGCAAAGACAAATGTACTATAGTTGATAGCTCAACTAGTAGTACTATCTTTGAAGGTATCAGGGAAGACAATATATATGTTTTCTATTTGTTAGAAGAAACTAACATTTCGGGTAGATGCTTAATGGCCAAAAGTGATGAGAGTCATCTGTGGCATATGAGACTCGGTCACGCTAATATGGATACAATATCAAGATTATCCACAAAGAAGCTAGTACGCGGTTTACCGGACATTACATTCAAGAAGGATTCGGTATGCAGCCAATATGAAAGGAACAAAGCTACCAGATCCACATTCAAGTCAGTAAACGCAGTATGTACTACTAGACCTCTACAATTGCTTCATATGGACTTATTTGGTCCTAGCAGAGTTGCTAGCCTCGGAGGTAAACTTTATGCTTTTGTAATTGTAGATGATTTCTCTAGATACACGTGGGTATATTTCTTGTCACGCAAGAATGATGTATTATCCGAATTTGTCGCCTTTTGTAAGAAAGTTCAGAATGAAAAAGGTTACATGATCACTCGCATTAGAAGCGATCATGGTGGCGAATTCAAAAATGCTGATTTTGAGCAATTTTGTGACACACACGGTTTTATACATGAGTTCTCCTGCCCTAGGACTCCACAACAAAATGGAGTTGTGGAACGTAAGAACAGAACTCTAATCGAAATGGCCAGGGTGATGTTAAACCAGTTTAGTCTACCCAAATATTTCTGGGCTGAAGTTGTCAACACAGCTTGATTTGTTCTCAATAGAGTTCTAATTCGACCCAAATCGAAGAAGACTCCATTTGAGTTATGGTTTGATAGAATTCCTTCAGTTTCATACTTTAGAATTTTTGGTTGTAAATATTTTATTCTTAATACAAAAGACAATTTAGGAAAATTTGATGAAAAGGCCGATGAAGGTATATTTTTAGGTTATGCGGCCAAGAGCAAAGGATACAGAGTCTTCAACAAACGTACCATGATCATCGAAGAGTCAATCAATGCCACTTTTGATGAATTGAATCAAATGACAATTGATGACAATAACGAAGATACATCTGTACCAAGCTCAACTCCAGCTGATTCTCAACCAAGCTCTGCACTAACTGAACCTCCTAGAGAAGATCCAGGAACCAGCTACCTTCAGAATCAAGCGAAAAGGTTGAAATTTACAGCTAATCATCCAAAGGATTTGGTAATTGGTGATATTACCAAGGGAGTAAGTACTCGTACATCCTATAGAGATATTGTTTCTAGTGTTGTATTTATTTCACAGCTAGAACCCAAAACTATTGATGAAGCATGTAGTGATAGTTTTTGGATAGATGCTATGCAAGAGAAATTAAACCAATTTGAACGGAATCAAGTTTGGAAACTTGTTCCCAGGCCTGTTGATCATCCGGTCATTGGCACCCGTTGGGTATTCCGAAACAAACTAAATGAGAATGGTTTAGTGACTCGTAATAAGGCTCGACTCGTAGCTCAAGGATACAATCAAAAAGAAGGTATCGACTACGATGAGACTTATGCCCCAGTTGCGAGATTAAAATCTATTCGCATGTTATATGCATTTGCATGTTTTCATGATTTCAAACTTTTTCAAATGGATGTGAAGAGTGCTTTTTTAAATGGCTTTATAAAAGAAGAAGTTTTTGTAGCACAACCTCCAGGTTTCACGGATTTCAAAAACCCAGATCATGTTTTCAAGTTGAAGAAAGCTCTATACGGTTTAAAACAAGCCCCTCGTGCTTGGTATGATCGTCTAAGCTCTTTTCTACTTGACAACGGTTTTTCAAAAGGCAAGGTTGACACTACACTGTTTATTAAGTCTTTTAATGGCAAACTTCTTTTAATTCAAATCTATGTTGATGATATTATATTTGGATCTACTGATGAATCTCTGTGTCAAGAATTTTCTAAGTGTATGCAGAATGAGTTTGAGATGAGCATGATGGGAGAGCTAAAATTCTTTCTCGGATTGCAAATCAAACAAACTGATAATGTGACATTCATAAATCAAGCCAAGTACACAAAAGACTTGCTAAAGAAGTTCGATCTGGACAATGTCAAACCTATTGGCACTCCAATGGTAACTTCAACAAAGCTTGATTCAGATGAATAAGGCAAGCCAGTCGACACACGTAAGTATCGAGGTATGATTGGTAGTTTACTTTATTTAACTGCTAGTCGTCCAGATATAATGTTTAGTGTTTGCCTGTGTGCACGTTTTTAAGCTAACCCAAAGAAATTACATCTGTCCGCAGTTAAGCGTATCTTTCGATACATTAAAGGCACTTCTTCTGTTGGCTTGTGGTATCCCAAAACTAAGTCCTTTGACATTATTGGTTATTCGGATGCAGATTTTGCTGGATGCAAAGTTGATAGAAAAAGTACAAGTGGCACATGTCATTTCTTAGGCAAAGCTTTAGTCTCTTGGTTTAGTAAAAAGCAAAATTCTGTAGCCCTATCAACAACAGAGGTTGAGTACATCGCCGCAGGACGTTATTGTGCTCAGATTTTGTAGATGAAACAAACCCTAGAAGACTATGATTTATTCTACACACATATTCCCATTTTCTGTGATAACACGAGCACTATTAATTTAACTAAGAATCCAGTATGTCACTCTCGTACTAAACATATCGAGATTAGACATCATTTTCTTAGAGATCATCATCAAAATGGAGATATAAACCTTGTGTACATAGATACTGAAAATCAACTAGCTGACATCTTCACTAAACCTCTAGCGGAAGATCGTTTCAATTATTTACGTCGAGAATTAGGAATTTTGGACGTCAATAATATTAATTGATTTTGTTTTATGATTATATATCATTATGCAAAAACTGTGTTAGAGACAAGCCAATAAAGAGTCTGTCTGTCACCACAACTACGGTTGAAGCGAAGCGGTATTTAAGAGTTCCCCGGTGAACCTCCGCCAGCTGGGACAGTACTCCTACAGCTAATCTGAGACAGTCGCTGTGTAATGACATTTAATTCATAAAATAATATTAATTATGTTAATTGAAGGCTAAAATAACTAATCTTTGAATTAAATATTTGAAATGAGACAATGAAAAAGAATGGCAAAAATTAACTTTGAAGAGCCCTAGGCAAATTCGGCCAGAGCTCTGACCGAATTCGGCCCGAGTTCGGTTGAGGGTGTCTGGTTATATATACAGAACCCGAGCAGCCCTTCTTCTTCATTGCTTCCAAACTATTTCAAACAGCAGCAGCAGCCGACCCGAGCATCAAAACCCTAGTTCTTCACCACCCTATTCCATCCAATCCAAGTGATGAAATCTCTCCAAAATTTGGAATCGTGTGGAGATCGTCGTTCTCTACGACATATCCTAATTTCGTGAGGTATAACTCCATCTCTCTCCACCTTTCAATTAGTGCATTTTTATTCCAATTTGCACATATGGCACCTAAATTCAATCCATCTAAGAGGAAGAAGACGACTCCTAGTGAGGAAGGGTCATCTTTGCATCCACATACGGATTCACTCTTTTCGCCGGTCCAAACGAGCGACGGTGCGTTCGATGGGTTTTTCTTTCAAACCCTCGACCAAGCCCTACTGTGGTATGGTGATTTTTCTATGCGATCCATATGCACAGGCGCTCCAGTCAAATGGACTGTATTTTCTGATCATCGTCATTTGTTTGAGGCATTAGGGTTACACTTATTTGTTACAATTTGATTCCCTATAGCAACTAATGCCATTAGATTATTCTATTACAATCTCATATTAGATACTTTCGATGTGACCACACGTGTTGGAGGTATTGATATCAATTTCGATGATAGCCACTTAGCGGAGATCCTTGGTATCCCGAACGAAGGTGAACCGCTAGTCGATATCACTGATTTTGACTTTCCCGAAGGCACGACACTCGCAAGTTTCAAAGCGGAACTCTGTGCACCTGATAGAGTACGCTCTGGAAAGTTCAAGGCTAACAACCTGAACTTGTTTAACTATGAATTGCATCGCATCATCTATTCCACTATTCTTCCAAAATCCACTTCAAAGGATGATGTGACTTCTCTTGAGCTGTCCGCCATGTACCACATTCTTAAGGGGATTCCATTTTTTGCCCCTAAAACTATGATTCAAATGATGGGTCGTTGTCGTGCAAGAGATAGAAATCTCTCTTACGCGATGATTCTCCCACGCATCTTTCAGCGCTTCGATATTGATCTGTCGACTTGTACTCAGGACCCTGAGCCCAAGTTTCTTCAGTTATCTCGTCGTAGCATGACTGCTACAGCTCCACCTACTGCTCCTCCTACTACACCTCCTCCACCACCTCATCAGTATGCCATGACATTTGAGGGTATACATCAGCATTTATCTGCTTTGCACGTCTCGATGATGGACATGGCTCGCGAGCGTGAGTTCCACGATGTTACCTGTTATCAGGCGATGGCAAACTCCTTGGCTGATCTTCGTTTCACTCAGACTGGTCATTCAGCCGGTTCCATCCCTCGAGATCCAGCTTTTTCGGGTTACCGCTGTGAGGATGAGGCTGTCCATGCCTACTTCCAGCCAGGTAACGCCTATGATTGGTATCGTGCACCTTGTGACTACGTTGGTGAGTTCTATGCTGGCACCCCTACTCATCCTTCTGGCGCTGGTACTTCTGGTGCTGGTCCTTCAGGACATGCTGGTCGAGCTCATGTTGGTGATGACGAGGATAGTGATGAGGAGATGTGATTTGATTTTTTTAGTGACATTCTATTGTATACTTGGAAATGCTCCAACATTCTAAGTTTTTATCAGTATTTCTTTTTATCAGTACTTTCTAGTATTTATCAGCACTTTGTAGTTTGACTCAGTTCTATTATCATTCATGGACATGTTTATGGTGTTTCAGTTATGGTATTTCAGTTTATTTCAGCACTTTGTTTTAATTATTTAGCACTATCTCTTTATACTGCTTCTTCATTACAAACTGTCTGTGAAATAGCATGCCTGAGATTTTTTGAAACAATACATGCCTGTAATGATAATCTGTAGAAACAATACATGTTGTAATGTGTTTCTCATATTTTTTTATGTTTTCTCACTACTTGTTACTTATGCATTGATTGCGGGGAGCCTTCTCTTTTCGCAATTATTTTGCTAAGTGACAAAGGGGGAGAAAATTAAAGATCTAACATTTCTTTTGAGATAATAACAGGATATGAACAATTTCTACTTTTTGATTTTTGAACAAGCTTAGCTTAATATTATATCATTCATAGTTTGTCAATTATCAAAATGGGGGAGATTGTTGGCCCATTGGTCATATGGTCAACCTGATTTTAATAATTGATCAAACTCTGTTTGGATATACGAAGCTAGTCAGGACATCTCGGATTCTTGGACATGATCAAGATTGGCTATCCACTCCATTCAAGACCGAAGATCTGTTTGCCTACTCGAGTCTGTAATTTCTTATGCAATATATTTTTTATTTTATTTGAGTCTAGGAATATGTTGTACACCGAGTCGTACTGGCAAATAGGCTATCCCTAAATACGTTCAAAATGTTTTTAAAATGACCTCTCAAAAAGGTTTACAAAAAGGTTTTCAAAAAGGTTTTCAAAAATCACCAAAAGCTTTTTCAAAAATCCTGACTATACCCTGACTTAACCCTGACAGAACTCGGCCAGAGTTCGGCCAGAGTTCGGTTGGTGGCCGTTGTGATTTTGAATCTTTGGAACTTGGTCCTCTTGCAGTTGCGGATTTGACCGAGATTTGCTCAAAGAGTTCTGCCCGAATTCTGCCCGAATTCTGCCTTTGGAACTCCTATAAATAGAGAAGGATTTCGATCATTTCAATTCACTCATTCACTTTCAATCTTCTCTCTATCTAAAGCTTTCAGTCTTCCAAAGAGTTTTCTAGAGCTTTCAATTTCAGATCCTAAGCCAGTTACAATCCTCTAGTCAATTTGCCAGTGCGGTACGGTCTAGAAGTTTCTGAGAGATTGTAATCAGAAGGCTTGATTGAAGAATACCTCTTCACATTTGAAGTTGGACGAGTTCTTCGTATCAAAGCTCGCGTTGTAGAAGTTGCAAGGACTTCGTAAGAAAACTTATGGTTTTTCCAATAGTAGATTCAACTGGTAGCAAGAGTTCTACCGACTGGATTAGTCCTCAACAGAGGGATACCAGTATACATCGCTGTCTTTGCGTTTGCTCTCTTAACTTTGCCTTTACATTATTTTAGTTGTGATTAATATTCTATGATTGTGCTGCTAACATTTTTAATTAGCATTATTCCGCTGCCAACTCTATTCATCCCCCCTCTAGAGTATTACGCTTTACTATTTCGTTCCTACATTTAGCTCCAGCACAGCTCACCCCCCAGCGCAGTTCGACTCCAGCGCAGCTCACTTCCTAGCGCAGCTCAACCCCAGCGTAGCTTGACCCTAGCGCAACCCGACCCCAGCGCATCTCAACCCCAGCGCAGCTTGACCCTAGCGCAACACGATCCCAGCGCAGCTCAACCCCAGCACAGCTTGACCCTAGCGCAACCCGACCCCAGCGCAGCTCGACCCCAGCGCGGCTTGACCCTAGCGCAACCCGACCCCAGCGTAGCTCGACCCTAGCACAATCTTACCCTAGCGCAACCCGACCCCAGGAACCCCAGCGCAATCTACTTGCCCATGGTGGTTTTGTTTTATTTTCCTTGGGCTTGGCTTCTCTTTTGTGGATTGGAGTTCTGAGATCTTGTTCCACACAACACGACTGTCTTGACCCAACACGACCTGGCACGATTTTCGATGTTTGGCTTATGATTAGTACGATTTTTGTAATTTCTGTGATTTATGATCCTAGTACTTCTGATCTTCTTAGTAGTGACCCGATAGGGTGCGCTCTTAACTGGTAACTGTGATTCATAATTAATCTCTGTAACTGGATAACTTGATAGTGGCCCGTGGTGACGCACTCCTGACTTGTAACTTGACTTGATAATTGATGCTGTTGCGATGGCGAACTTGACTCATATAACCAACTCTAACACCGTGGGTGTTTATTCTTGCTGCTTCGTGCAATCCACTTGTCTTGTCTTGTCTTGCATCATGTCAAGGACGTGACTCCCTGGTTACCACGGTCAGGGATTCGCACTGAATATGGATTAGGCTAATTACTAGATCGAACTATAGTTCATGGAGAATTCCCAGTCACAGGCGATCTCGTTATCTGGGCGCTTTAAATGGACTTGTAGCATGCCGACGAGTAGGGCACATTTCCAGCACACTGTCATGTGTTGTACCCTCTAAGTCACCTAAGGGTACATTGTCTCCTGGGCAATGTACCCAACCATACTCTCAACCCGCGGACGGATAACTGGATAGTCTCCTGGGCTTGGGACTGGGAATTTCTCATTTGCACCTTGTTAGTAATTAGGCATATGATAACCCTAGTTAGTTAAGTAGTAAGCCGTAGTATTTGTTTGGCCGTTTGTGAATGGATGGTGTCCAGTCCTGTCTAAGTCTCGTCTAGTCCCAGTACCTGGTTTCTTGTGAGCATGTTTGTTTTACTTATCTTAACAATAAATGGGTAGAGACAAGATGCTATTTAGGCGAAGGGTACAACCTCGGTCCTTATTTGGCTAAGGGTTGTAACCTGGCTCCCGGAATGGTTCCACGTCCCTAGTCGTTTATTGTCCTGTTGTACTCTTTATTAATGGTACTTTTTTTCTATTTTCCTTATGATCTGATATGCTGGCTTTTGTTCTTATTTCGTGGCCTCCTTTGTGGCACTTGCTCTTTCTGGGGTTTGACCCAGCTGGTTTTGTGTGGCCAGATTTCGGAGCAGCTTCCGAAGATCTACCGAACTTCCAGCCCAATGGTGACAACTAGACAGAACCCGGGCTACGAGTGTGTTTTCCTTTTGATTCGCTCACTACATTGTAAAATTATTCTTTTGAGGCGTTTAGCCGACGAGCACCTGTTAGCTCGATGCATATTTACTTACTGTCTGCCTACGGGCTGTAACATGATTAACAAATCCTAGGGTTGATCATGTATGACTGAACTCTTGCTAGTCTTGACATTTTGTATGTAATGTATGGGACGCCTTGCTATTATATATTTGGTGCTCTGACATCTTGTAACTATTATTACTTGCTTGAGATTGAGACAATAGGCTTGTTCATGACCATAGGAGACTGTTGGCTTGTAGTTAAACCCTCATATATCTAGACAGTCGTGACCGTATAGCGAGGTGGATTCCTTTTCAATATACGTAGCTGGCTATGTACACCCCCGCTCTCCAGTATTCTGGTTCTGGGGCATCACATGGTTGGATGCTTCGGAAGGCGATGTCCATACATTATGTCCCGTATAAGTCTTGACTCCATGCGGCCGCACGCTTCGAATCGCCAAGAGACTCCGTGCCTCGACGCATCCAAGCGAGCTCCACGCCACGAGCTTCTACCTGTGCCTGCACATGAAGACTATGTGGGTGTCGGTACTCAACTGTACTGGTGGAGTGAGCTCCTCGCCCGTCCATACAAAACTGACACGTTTGATTTACTTTTGTGCAGCATAAACCCTTTTACGATTGTCTTTCTACTCTTACCTTATGTAATGACCATGGTTCGTATTACGTATTTTGGTATACGTGTACATATTTTAACTCGTATTGCATGTCTCCTCGCATGATTTATTTGGCATTTTATTGCTTGATTCGGTTCGGCTTGTTTGGCTTGGTTAGGTTTGCGAACCAAACCCCTACCTACCACCACCACATCATTTATTAACCCAACACTCTTTCTCTCTCCTCATTCACTCTTCTTCTTCCTCACCATTACTCTCCACCTACCAGGAAGGTTTAGGCAAGTGCATCTTGCTTCATGGAGGAATTCTATTTTTTTATTGTTCCACTGTCTTCAGGTAAAGGGTTACAACCCCGGTCCTTGTTTGGTTTAAGGGTTGTGACCTGGCTACTTGAACGGTTCCCTCGTACTCCATTATGACTGTTGTTATTCTTTTATTATCAAGCTCTTTTGTAGCTACTTTTAATATTTATTTCTGATATTCTGGTTTTAGTTCTTAAGTGAAGCCTCCCTTGTGGCACTTGCTCTTTCTGGGATCTGACCCAGCTGGTTTTGTATGGCCAGATTTCGGAGCAGCTCCAGAGGATCTACCGACTTTCCAGCCCGATGGTGACCATTAGGCGTAACCAGGACAACGAGTGGGTTTATTTTTGGCTCTCCCACTCTATTATAATTTTTTTTATTTTGAGGCGTTTAGCCGACGAGCACCTGTTAGCTCGTATTGCATACCTTATTACCGTCTGCCTACGGGCTGTAACATGATTGACAGATCCTAGGGTTGATCATGTATGACTAAACTCTTGCTAGTCATCACATTTTGTAACGACTAGCTTCATGATCAGCTGAATATATAATATTTGGGACGCCTTCTTTTGTATATTTGGTGATCTTACATCTTGTAACTTTACTTGCTTGCTTGAGATTGAGACAATTAGGCTTATTATTGACCATAGAAGACTGATGGATTATAGTTAAACCTTCATATATCTAGACAGCCGTGACCGTATAGTGAGGTAGATTCCATTTAATTATACGTAGCTGGCTATGTATGCCCCCGCTCTCCAGTATTCTGGTTCTGGGGCGTTACATGGTTTAAATGGTGGCCCATACAGGTCTTGTAAATCAAGATATGTGAGGGTTTACCGAATAAATGTCTCAATCAGCACTCGCCCTTGATCTCTGCCCGTATCTTCTCATCCTTGAGATTCTCGACCTGATCACATGCTTGTATCATTGATCTGTCTTGGTCCTTCCTTATTGTTCTCTATGTCGTCTTCTTCAGCGGCATTATTCCTGGTCCTACTGATCGGCAAGGCGAAGCACCTTCCGTAGACCAGCAGCAACCAGAAGATCAGGCCCAGCACTCAGGAGCAGCCTCCCGGGTCATGCCTCGCGGAGATCCAGAACCCCCGGTACAGCCAGCCCAGCCCGCAAGGCAGGATGATGGAGCCTTGGTTGGACTTATCAGGGAGTTGCTTGCATCGCAGGATCGATGAGGAGATGCCTTGCATCAGGCAGTGGCAGATGCTCTAGGCAGAGGTAGACATTATGTGAACAGTGTATCGAACAGTTTCAAGCGCCTGAACCCTCTGTAACGCCCAGTCCTAAAATACATAGGACAAAGTACGTGAACATGCCAACTGCACATATACGAAGAATACTCCAATATATAGAATCCTCGCATATGCACATAAGCTGTAAATAAATAATCATAGGCCAGAATAACATATCTAATCTCATCACAGCTCAACACAGAAGATAATGAAGTCCAAATAAATAAATAAGAGTATCAAAAGATAGCCGGGTGAACATACTCACTCCAAACAGCTATAAAAAATAGTCTCACAAGATCGGAGTCCGACCTCCGCAAAATAGAAAGAAAAGAGATGTAAAATAATGTCTACAACTGTCTCAGATAAGAAATAGACTAGGAATCATAAGGCACTGCCTCATCATCAATGTAGGATAGCTCCAATGCCGCTCCGTACTCCTATGGAAACTCGTCTAAACCTGGAGAGATAACCAGGTCCTCAGGGGACATAGCAAGATACAAGAAAACACCATGCCATATAAACTGTGATAATAAAATAAGAGAAAAGGTATGCATGCAATCGGGTTCCTGACCATTCTACTGTGAATATGCAGTTGAGATACAATCCTTCGATGCATGAACCCTGGCTGAAAATAGGATCGGCATAGTTCCCATAGAGGGTACCAGGGGCCTACATCCATAACGCTCGGGAAACGTCAGAGGGCACCATGTGAAGGGCTACGTCCATAACGCTCTGGGAAACATCAGAGGGCACCTGGAGCCTGCGTCTCCAGAGGAGCGCACAGGTAATCATGGAAGTGTAAAAAAGCCCATATGTCAGGTATTGTTCTCCCCACCCAATGCCTAGTATCATCATCTCTATGACTGATATGAACCTCTAGTAACCGCCAAGTCTTCTAATATGCAATACTATTGGCAGTTACTCCTATCCGTCGCACGCTCCATACGCATCGGTGGCCAGCCAACTACGCAGAAACGTGTCCTACATGTGACTCACATCACGTGATATAACAAGTGTAAAGTCCATATGAGATATACCAATACCTCAACATCAGTGGGTGGTCCATAAACTAAGTCAATGCAAGAGAATAAATAAAGCAAAAAAAAACGACCGATATGGTCGCTTGCACCCAAGTGTGACCTTGACGCACAGTTTAAATATCATGAAATAAAATGCTGAAAATAATAACTGAAACTAAGAATATAATAATCACAGAGTCGGGTGGCAAGGTATCTTGCCTGGTGGTGCAAAGTGGCAAGTCCAAGAGTAGCAAGTGTCCGCACCAAAACTCACAAATCACAGATGACTACAAACGCTGAAACAAACATCAAAAATGATCTCGGTGAAGAAGATATACCTAGGAAACGCCTGTCCAAAAGTCAAATTCTGGAACAGGGGCAAAATCATAATTTTGGGTCAAAACGATGTCCGCCGTTGGATCCGCTTTGCACCGAAACGCGTGCCAAAGTCTACGGTATCTAAAGTCATCAAACTACATGTCTACGATTTCAGTTTGAGGAGAGGAACTCAACGGTATGTCCAGTTTTGGATTCCGAGGAGCCGTGTACAAAATCGCCCGTTTGAGTGGGTCGCAGGCCCACCAAAATTGGGTTCCGATTCAACCTTCTCAGAATCGAACCAAACTTGGCATGCAGGACCAGAATTTCGATCCGGACCTGTTGGCACAAGTTTCGTCTCGATCCGACGACTGTACACGAAGTTATGGGCAAGTTTACAAAACGTCGATACGGGGGTATCTTGAAGGATACACGTTGATTTCGTCGCGCACACGCGACGAAACTGAGTTCCGTCAGTTCCCACACGTCCGCAACATCCATATGCGCCTTTCAATGCATATAGCGCGCGACCATATCGCCCAATTTGTCGGGGCGTACGTCGTATCGGACAAAATTCTAAAAATTAATATAACTAAGCACAGGTTTTTCCTCAACTTCAATATCAATCTACTTTTTACACGCAAATCGAAACAACGATCCAGAAGATGTGTTGCGATCTCGGTTATATTGTCTTTTACGGTTTTCAATTATTTCCTACAGTACTTTACTGTACAGCAAAAAAATTGGCCGACAAGTTGTCATTTTAAAACAATTTTTAGCATTACAGAAAACAGATTTTTGTTCAACTTCGTCTCGATTTTTCGAGCAAGTCGATGGGTTGTTTTGAAATCCATCTGGAGGATCTTGAAAAGGGTCAAGTCTACTTTCCAGAAAATCTTATGATCGAAAATCGGTGCTACGAGTAAAAAGTTACATCGTAGAGAAGTAGGGTACCTTGAGTGGGAAAACTGCTCCGTGGGTGACGCGGGACTGACTTTCGATGCTCCGTTCGTCGCGCACAAAGCTCCGTCGCTGGTGAAACGAAGTCGTGGACAAAGGGGGTATAATCAGCTTCAACTTTCGTTTTGGAAGATTAGGGTTTTGAGGCTTGTAGAAAAAGTTATATTTATAACAACTTTCCACAAAACCTAATACCAATAGGGTTTGGATTTGTGAACCCACGAATCTTGGGTTTCGTCGAGTGTGTTGCTGCTGCACGCAGCAGGGGCTTAGGGGGCGTGGGACCCGCCCACATGGGGGTGGGTTAGTTGGTTTTAATACTTTTTTTTTCCTTTTGTCCTCCTTTCTTTATTCCTTTCCTTATACTATGGTACTGTGGTCGGTCTGGGACCGACCACCCCAATCATTTTTTTACAACTATTATATATACATATATATATATATATATATATATATATATATATATATATATATATATATATATATATATATATATATATATATATATATATATATATATATAAGTATAAATATATTAGGCTACTAAAAATTCCTAAAAATTTACAAATAATTTATAAAAATCCTAGAATTTATATTATTTCCTTATTTAATAGGAATACTAATAAGCACACATATAATATAGACACACATGCATTTATATTTACGTACATATACCAAATAAATTTTAATATAGAAAAATAATAATTTTTAAGGCACTAAAATAATTTAAAAATATTGGGGGTTTATATCCTACCCAACTTAAAGAAAATTTCGTCCTCGAAATTAAACTAGGGTCGGGGGATCAAATGTAATACATGAAAGTATAGTTGCAAGACATACCTTCGCCTTCGAACAAATGCGGGTAGCGGTTTCGGATGTCGTCCTCGCGCTCCCAAGTAGACTCCCCTGGCGAGTGATGCTTCCATGCCACGCGAACCAATGTAATAGATTGATTCCGCAACACCTTCACTCGGCGATCGAGGATACCTACTGGTTGCTCTTCGTACGACAAACTCGGTCCAACTGTGATCTCGGAGTGATCAAGCACATGATTGCTGTCCGCCATGTACCTCCTCAGCTGAGATACATGGAATACGTCATGTACTCCCTCTAGTGACGGTGGCAATGCCAATCTGTAGGCAACCTCTCTAACACGTTCCAAGACATCGAAAGGGCCAATGTACCTTGGACTCAACTTGCCACGTCCTCCGAATCGAATCGTGCCTCTGGTGGGGGGTATCTTCAAGAACACATGGTCACCCTCCTTGAATTCTAAGGGTCGACGACGATTATCTGCCCACTGCTTCTGACGATCCTGCGCTGCTCGCAGGTGGTCCTGAATCTTCTTCACTGTCTCCACTGTGCTCAAGACCAACTCGGGACCCAATAGCTGTCGCTCTCCTATGTCGCTCCAACAAACAGGAGACCGACACTTCCTACCATACAATGCTTCAAACGGAGCCATTTGGATGCTTGCTTGATAGCTATTGTTGTAGGAAAACTCAACAAGATAAAGATAGTCCTCCTACGAACCGCCAAAATCAAGCATACACGCTCTCAACATATCCTCTAGCGTCTGAATGGTACGCTCCGACTGGCCGTCTATCTGCGGATGATATGATGTGCTAAACTTCAATCGGGTGCCCAAACTCTCTTGCATGCTCCTCCAAAAGTGCGAGGTGAATCTCGAGTCATGGTCCGACACAATACTAACATGCACACCGTGTAATCTCACAATCTGCTCCATATACATCTCCGCCAATACCTCTGTCGACTGGCCCACTCTAAAAGGTAAGAAATGGGCTGACTTCGTAAGTCTATCAACAATCACCCACACTGCGTCACGTCCTCTAGGACTCCGAGGAAAACCTATGACGAAATCCATAGTAATGTGCTCCCACTTTCGCTCGGGAATGGGTAGCGGCTGCAATAATCCGGCCGTCCTCTGGTGCTCCGCCTCCACTTGTTGACATACCAAGCACTTGGCAACGAAACGAGCTATCTCTCGTTTCATTCCATGCCACCAATAATACTGTCGTAAATTATGATACATCTTGGTCCCTCCGGGATGAATAGAGTAAGTCGAACTGTGAGCCTCTGCCATCAGCTCCTGTCGTAGCTCTCCATTGGGAACATAAATGCGATCACCATATCGCAATGTCCCATCGGTGTGGATCTTCAATCCTGTCTGCTCTCCTATTTCAGTCCTCTCCTTGAGCCGTCGAAATCTAGCGTCATTAGGCAATGCTGCCTTGATGCGCTCTACCAATGATGATTGTACTTGAAGGTTGGCTAATACGCTGTCTGCTCCCGGCAATACTATCTCAATACCAAGCTGCTCCAAGTCTCTAATCAATTCCTTCTGTGTAGTCAAAAAGTGTGCCATGGGCTTGCGGCTTAATGCGTCTGCCACGACATTAGCCTTGTCCGGATGATAATGTAGCTCAATCTCATAATCCTTCATCAACTCCAACCAACGTCGCTGTCGCATATTCAACTCCTTTTGTGTGAACACGTACTTGAGGCTCTTATGATCAGTGTAGATATCAACCTTCTCGCCGTACAAGTAGTGTCTCCATAGCTTCAAAGCAAAGATAACCGCTGCGAGCTCTAGATCGTGGGTTGGATAATTCTTCTCATGCACTCTCAACTGTCGCGATGCATATGCTACTACACGACCATGCTGCATCAATACACATCCTAATCCCTTCCCGGATGCGTCGCTGTAGATCACAAATCCTCCTGGGCCCGATGGTAGTGTCAAGATCGGTGCTGTAGTCAATCGCTTCTTCAGCTCGTCAAAAGCGGCTTGACACTCGTCTGTCCATACAAACTCTTGATCTTTGCAAGTCAATTGAGTCATAGGCCCCGCTATTCAAGAGAAATCTTCTACGAACCGTCGGTAGTAACCCGCAAGTCCGAGGAAACTTCTCACTTCAGAAGCTGTTGTGGGAGAGGGCCATGATTTGACTGCTGTGATCTTCTCTGGGTCTACTGATATACCATCGCCCGTAACAATATGACCAAGGAATGATACCTCCTTGAGAAAGAAATCACACTTGCTAAGCTTCGTGAAAAGTCGCTCATTCCTCAATGTTCCCAAAACTATCCGTAGATGCTGCTCATGCTCCTCTTGACTCTTGGAGTAAATCAAGATATCGTCTATAAAGACTACTACAAATTTGTCCAAGTATTGGTGAAAGATCTTGTTCATTAAATTCATAAAAACTGCGGAAGCATTGGTCAAACCGAACGGCATGACCAAGAACTCGTAGTGTCCATACCTCGATCGAAAGGCCGTCTTGGCAATATCTTCCTTCCGAACCTTCAATTGGTGATAGCTCGATCGTAAGTCAATCTTGGAGTACTTTTGCTCCACTCAGTTGATCGAATAAATCGTCTATACGCGGCAAGGGATACTTGTTCTTCACCGTCACCGCATTCAATGCTCTATAGTCAATGCACATGCGCACGGTCCCGTCTTTCTTAGGCACAAAAAGAACGGGTGCTCCCCATGGTGACGCACTAGTACGAATAAATCCCTTCTCTAATAAGTCATCAATCTGCGTCTTCATCTCTACCAACTCCTTTGGTGCCAGACGATATACTCGAGATGAAATAGGCTCGGCTCCGGGAATAAGCTCAATAAAAAACTCAATATCTCGGTCAGGTAGTAGTCCTGGCAACTCCTCGGGGAATATATCCTCGAACTCTGTGATAATAGGGTGCTGAGAGGTGTCATACATCATCATATGAGTCCCCGATGTGGGTGCATCACAATATCTCCGTCTTCTTTGGTGAACTCAAACTCTGCCGCATTCGGTGGTCTAAAGATGATACTGCTCCTATGGCAGTCTATGAGAGCGAAATACTGGCTCAACCAGTCCATTCTAAGAACCACATCAAATGTTGGCATAGGGAATACAAGAAGTCGTGCCATCATCTCTCTGCCATTTATCACTACAGGACAAAGTCTACAAACACCACTAACAGGTACAACTCCTCCTCCAGTGAGGATTTTAACATTCTTAGCTAAGGGTATGATGGGAATGCTGTGTCTAGTGGCAAAACTAGTGGCTATGAATGAATGAGTGGCTCCAGTATCAAATAATGTAATAGCAGGAAAAGATGCAAGTAGAACCATACCTGCTATAACTTCCGTCTCTGTCTCTATATCCTCAACAGCAAGTGAGAATGCCTGCCTATAGTTCTGTCCCGGGCCTTGAGCTCTGGCTTTGTTATACTGTGTGCCTTGGGGAGGCAATGGTGGACGAGGTGCTCCTGCTATAGGCCATGGTACTGGGAGAGCTGGGGCTGTGGGCCTCGAATTTTGCCGAGCTTGTACTATTGCATGTTGCTCCGGACAATCCTTGAGCATGTGCTGATTAGATCCACATCTCAAGCATAATCCAAGGCGAGTCTTGCAGTCGTTCTGGATATATCCTTGTTTACCGCAGTAATGGCAAACAGGCTTCTGATAAGATGAGGGCCTCTACTGGAACTGTCCTGTGGTCCTCCTGATAGGTCCACTCTGAGTAGCTCGGGCTGGTGTAACTGCTGGGGTATGATGCCTCGATGTCTGCTGCTGTTTCTTGCAAAGAATCTCCTGAGCACGAGCTTCTTCCAAGACAGCTGAATGGGAGACTCGAGACTGAGTAGTCGTATAAGACTTGAGCTCTGGTGCAAGCCCCTGGTGAAATCTCCTCGCCTTCTCTAACTCTGTCGGAATCAATCCTGCACCAAATCGACTCAGGCGATTGAACTCTGAGTCATACTCATCAACTATCATATTCCCTTGCTTCAGATGAAGGAACTGGTCATAGAGACCATCTCGAACATGTATAGGGAAGAATCTCTCATAAAATGCATCATAGAACTGCTTCCAAGTGATCCCAGTGCCTAATCGTCTCTCTTCTGCCTTCCACCAGTGGTGAGCATTGTCTTCTAACAGTAAGTCCACTGCTGTCATCCAATCTCGAGCTGGCAACTGGGATGCCTTCAGTAGCTTCTCGGTACTAATAAGCCACTATGACACCTCTAATGGCTTCTTCGTCCCTCTAAAGGCCTTGGGGTTCATATCTGTAAAATTCTTGATAGAGTCTTCATAGGGATGCAGAGCCGGTGCTGGTGCTGGTGCTGGTGCTAGTGGTGGAGGTCTAGCCATAGCTGCCACCATCATCTGTCTCATCAGCTCAGTCTGCTGCCACTGAGCCTGCATCATGGCATACATAAACTGACTAGTAGGGCTTCCATCCGTCGGTGGTGGAGGCATCTGAGGTCCCGACTGTGGGGGAAACTGCTGAGGGAATGGTGTGGTGGAGGTAGTGGTATATTCCCTCCCAGTGGCATGGTAGTAGTCTGTCCAGCCTGGCTGCCTGGGGGTGCTGCGACCTCGGGGTACTCCGTTGTCGGTGTCGTAGTAGGCTGCAACAGTTCTGGCTGGTAAGGTGTCGCTGGAGTCATGGGAGGATTCTGTCCCTCCGAAGTAATCTCCTCACCAGATGTGAGGGCCAAGGCAGAAGTGCGTCCGCTTCGTAGATTCATACTGTTGGCACGAGAAGGATAGATTGATGTTAGGAAAGATTAGATATGAAGTAAATCGAATAATCAAGGAAGTTTCGAAAAGATTGGAAGCCAAGGGATAGTAATAGTTCTGGATGAGATATTCATATTCCTATATGCAGGCTTATTGGGCACAGTCATGTAACCCAACAATATTAGATAGACCTGCATGGGCCACCATAAAAACATGTAACACCCCAGTCCCAAAATACATAGGACCAAGTACGTGAACATGCCAGCTGCACATATACGAAGAATACTCCAATATATAGAATCCTCGCATATGCACATAAGCTGTAAATAAATAATCACAGGCCAGAATAACATATCTAATCTCATCACAGCTCAACACAGAAGATAATGAAGTCCAAATAAATAAATAAGAGTATCAAAAGATAGCCGGGTGAACATACTCACTCCAAACAGCTATGAAAAATAGTATCACAAGATCGGAGTCCGACCTCCGCAAAATAGAAAAAAAAGAGATATAAAATAATGTCTACAACTGTCTCAGATAAGAAATAGACTAGGAATCATAAGGCACTGCCTCATCATTAATGTAGGATAGCTTCAATGCCGCTCCGTACTCCTGTGGAAACTCGTCTAAACCTGGAGAGATAACCAGGTCCTTAGGGGACATAGCAAGATACAAGAAAACACTATGCCATATAAACTGCGATAATATAATAAGAGAAAAGGTATGCATGCAATCGGGTTCCTGACCATTCTACTGTAAATATGCAGTTGAGATACAATCCTTTGATGCATGAACCCTGACTGAAAATAGGATCGGCATAGTTTCCATAGAGGGTACCAGGGGCCTACGTCCATAACGCTCGGGAAACGTCAGAGGGCACCATGTGAAGGGCTACGTCCATAACGCTCTGGAAAACGTCAAAGGGCACCTGGAGCCTGCATCTCCAGAGGAGCGCACAGGTAATCATGGAAGTGTAAAGAAGTCCATACGTCAGGTATTGTTCTCCCCACCCAATGCCTAGTATCATCATCTCCATGACTGATATGAACCTCTAGTAACCGCCAAGTCTTCTAACATACAATACTATTGGCAGTTACTCCTATCCGTCGCACGCTCCATACGCATCAGTGGCCAGCCAACTACGCGGAAACGTGTCCTACATGTGACTCACATCACGTGATATAACAAGTGTCAAGGCCATATGAGATATACCAATACCTCAACATCAGTGGGTGGTCCATAAACTAAGTCAATACAAGAGAATAAATAAAGCACGAAAAACGACCGATATAGTCGCTTGTACCCAAGTGTGACCTGGACGCACAGTTTAAATATCACAAAATAAAATGCTGAAAATAACAACTGAAACTAAGAATATAATAATCACAGAGTAGAGTGGCAAGGTATCTTGCCTGGTGGTGCAAAGTGGCAAGTCCAAGAGTAGCAAGTATCCGCACCAAAACTCATAAATCATAGATGACTCCAAACGCTGAAACAAACATCAAAAATGATCTCAGTGAAGAAGATATTCCTAGGAAATGCCTGTCCAAAAGTCAAATTCTGGAACAGGGGCAAAATCGTAATTTCGGGTCAAAACGATGTCCGCCGTTGGACCCGCTTTGTACCGAAATGCATGCCAAAGTCTACGGTCTCTAAAGTCATCAAACTACATGTCTACGGTTTTAGTTTGAGGAGAGGAACTCAACGGTATGTCCAGTTTTGGATTCCGAGGAGCCGTGTACAAAATCGTCCGTTTGAGTGGGTCGCGGGCCCACCAAAATTGGGTTCCAATTCGACCTTCTCAGAATCAAACCAAACTTGGCATCAAGACAAGAATTTCGATCCGGACCTGTTGGTGCAAGTTTCGTCTCGATCCGACGACTGTACACGAAGTTATGGGCAAGTTTGCAAAACGTCGATACGGGGGTATCTTGACGGATACGCGTTGATTTCGTCGCGCACACGCGACGAAACCGAGTTCCGTCAGTTCCCACACGTCCGCAACATCCATACGTGCCTTTCGATGCGTATAGCACGCGACCACGTCGTCCGGTTTGTCGGGGCGTACGTCGTATCGGACAAAATTCTAAAAATTAATATAACTAAGCACATGTTTTTCCTCAACTTCAATATCAATCTACTTTTTACACGCAAATCGAAACGATGATCCAGAAGATGTGTTGCGATCTCGGTTATATTGTCTTTTATGGTTTTCAATTATTTCCTACAGTATTTTACTGTACAGCAAGAAAATTGGTCGACAAGTTGTCATTTTAAAACAGTTTTTAGCATTACAGAAAACAGATTTTTGTTCAACTTCGTCTCGATTTTTTGAGCAAGTCGATGGGTTGTTTCGAAATCCATCTGGAGGATCTTGAAGAGGGTCAAGTCTACTTTCCTAAAAATCTTACGGATCGAAAATCGGTGCTACGAGTAAAAAGTTACATCGTAGAGAAGTAGGGTACCTTGAGTGGAAAAACTGCTCCGTGGGTGACGCGGGGCTGACTTCCGATGCTCCGTTCGTCGCACACAAAGCTCCGTCGCTGGTTAAACGAAGTCGTGGACGAAGGGGGTATAATCAGCTTCAACTTTCGTTTTGGAAGATTAGGGTTTTGAGGCTTGTAGAAAAAGTTATATTTATAACAACTTTCCACAAAACCTAATACTAATAGGGTTTGGATTTGTGAACCCACGAATCTTGGGTTTCGTCGAGTGTGTTGCTGCTGCACGCAGCAGGGGCTTAGGGGGCGTGGGACCCGCCCACATGGGGGTGGGTTAGTTGGTTTTAATACTTTTTTTTACAACTATTATATATATATATATATATATATATATATATATATATATATATATATATATATATATATATATATATATATATATATATATATATATATATATATATATAAGTATAAATATAATAGGCTACTAAAAATTCCTAAAAATTTACAAATAATTTATAAAAATCCTAGAATTTATATTATTTCCTTATTTAATAGGAATACTAACAAGCACACATATAATATAGACACACATGCATTTATATTTACGTACACATACCAAATAAATTCTAATATAGAAAAAAATAATTTTTAAGGCACTAAAATAATTTAAAAATATTGAGGGTTTACACCCTCCATTCTTCGATGGCAGCAAAGATGCTATCGCTGCTGATGTATGGCTTCAGGATACAGAGGTGATATTGGAGGCAGCGAAGACTCCAGAAGATGAGAAGGTGGCCGTAGTGCGCTTGCAGTTATTGGATCTAGCCCGCAGCTAGTGGGCGGCGCAGGCCATTGGACGAGTGGCGCCTATTGCCTGAAAAGTATTCCGTGAGAGATTCTGGACCAAGTACTTTGATGCTGTAGCTCGGTACGATCTACAGACCAGGTTCACCAATTTGAAGCAGATGGGCAGAACGGTCGATGGGTATACGGCCGAGTTTTCCAGGCTTAGTCGGTTTACTCCCACCTTGGTGTCGACCGAGTTTGATAGAGCCCAGCAGTTTCAGTAGGGACTCCACCTAGAGATTTTGCTGGCGGTGGAGCAGTTTGAGCATCAGACTTTTGATGCGATATTGAAGGCAGCCAGGAGGCATGAGTATACCTCCCAGAGGATTGTGGATAGGACCGGAGGTCGAAAGCGATCTCACGGCCAGATGAACCAGTCGTCAGCCCCAGCCCCGACAACTAGGGCTTTGACCATTGGAGCTCCGAGAAGGACAGCTTCAGTTACGTCGGTTCAACATTCAACTCCGACGTATCCTCAGCAGCAGAAGCAGAAGCAGTCTTCCCCTATGGGCTGCTCTTATTGTGGAAAGCCTGGACATGTTGTTTCAGAATATCGCAAGGCTCGAGGACTGTGTTTGCTTTGTGGAGCGTCGGACTACAAGGTAGGGTCCTACCCGTTCAGGACTGACTCATCACCAGCTATGACCAGTTCATCAGTCAGGGGACCAGCCCCAGTTCCAGTCCAGCAGCAGTTTCCATCCCCGAGGCCATTGTCGACGCAGATCCAGACTTTTCAGCAGCAAAGGCCTCAGCAGTATGCCCAGGCGCAAGTCCAGAATAGGCAGAAAGGATTCCAGCAGAGAGGGTCGGCACCTAGAGGACATGGTCAAGTGTTGGCTTTAACCATTGGAGAAGGAGTGGTGCCAGGTGAGGTAGTGGCAAGTATTATTCTTGTCACGCCCCGACCCAGAATCACCCGAATCATCGTCCTCGCAGGGGGCGTGATGCTGCACGAGCATGGAGTTGTGCTCGTGCAAGGCAAGATGACAAGTTCTCAAATGATTATCTTTTGATTCGATATTAACAACGAAAGAAAAAACAGAGTATACAAAATAATTCTCTTTATTGATATCCGAAACTGAGATTTATAAAGGCTTTCGATAGCCTAACAATATATGTCAGATTGGCTACAACCCTCAGGTTCTCTCTCGTCCACAAAGGATTTTACCGTTCCATACATCATGCCTTCTATATCTCGCCCGCATCAATCATGTTGCATGTCCGAGAGTCAAGTGATTGCACGCTTTAATACGTTTCGACATTCCAAGCCTCAACGCGTTCAAGCAACGCTTCGCTGCGAGCCATCCATTCCCTGCACCCTGCATAAAGCTGGTGGGGGATCAGTACGTTCGTCCTCGCATGTACTGAAGCAAAGACCTTCTTTCCAAACCGACATTTTAGTATTTATGTTGAATCATGCAACTTAGCTTATGATCTTGCTATGTTCTCCTTAGGGTCAATTTCATGGCATCTTCGAAAAATGTAAAGCATGTTAGCATGGCAAGCATGTTATTCAAATTGAAATAGGCAAACATGCAAATAATCTCGTATTTGATTCATGGCGCGACTTCCTACCAAGTCGACGCACTCGCCCTTGCACCGACGTAAGGTAAATACGCCCCATTCCTTCCCTGTCATGTTATATGTGCATCTCTAAGCAGGATCTATGTGCGGACGCATATGCGCCTACACTTTCAACCCATCGTTCCCTAGCTATATGAAGGTCGTTGGCGTATCCGCGCCGGAATGGACTAAAGGAGTTCCTTACTTTCTTTTCTCTCCTTCTTTTCTCAATATTGGTCGGGCTGCCCGACGTTTAACGGGTGGGTTGCGGTCCCTACACTGAAATATTCCCGCTGCATACCATCATTTGTGGCTTTTCCCAACTATAAGCGAATGCTACTCGACTTAAGGATGTGCGCCTACAAAGATTATTCGAATCCCTCCGCGGCCAAGCGGTTCCGGGGCGCTCCAGCACTTAACTGTTTGGGGGAAACACTCGTGCACGAGTTATTATCACATTAATCTCAAGCCCATCCCAATCGACCATGTAATATCCTTTTTATTCAAGCAGTCAAATTCAAACAACTAAACATAGTCTTGAGTCCGAGACTCAGACTTTATCATCTCGTATTTCTTCCGTTAACTTTCTGTGTTCTTACATTTCATACTTCATTTCAATGATTCAATGGCATCATGCTCAACTCAATGCTCGTCAACCGAACGACCTGAATGTCTCGAACACCTTTCGAGGCATTATGTCATATCCGACAGTTCTGCCACATTCATGCCATAACTGTATTCTTTCGCAACGAAGCCATCTTTTATTATCTCGTACACGTAGACACGTTTCGACCGTATTCCTATGTTCTATAACTTAGCGTTCAATGTTCGGGGCTTGCGCGCTAGGGCGCTCGCCTATTGTCTTTCAATATTCTAGCCTTCCTAACTCGTGCGCGAAGGCATGGTATGGTTCGTGCACTAAGGTACTCGCCGAATACAGTTATCCCATGTTTTTGCAACTTGCGCACCGAGGAGCTCGTCTTTGCGATATCCAATGTTCCATAGCGACTCGTACATATGATGCACGTTTCATTTCAATTGTTCTAACTAGTGTTCGACACACATTATAATTTATCTTCCGATCGGACCACGCCCATGGCACCGATAGGTTAACTTTTAGCGTACAATGATATATTTGACTTATCGCATGAAGGAGTAAGAAGAAGAGTCAATCCTCCCACCTTGAGTCGATATGCCTTCGTCGTTTCGCCGAGCCGATGCGGCTCGATTTTATAACTTTGTTGCACGGCCACTCTCCTGACTTAGCCATTCGAGCACTTCGTGCTTCATTAAATCATACGTCTGATTTATCTTAGCGTACCCAAGTCTCAGCCCGTCGCAAGGCGACAATTTGATTTCGTGGACCCCTTACTAAATATGGCAAAAGATCGACCTCTAATATTTTCATGTCAAAGTATAACCTGCACACGAAACCAACTAAAATCAATACTTGCATCGATTCGGACTTGCGCCTCCGTTGATTCGATTTCTTAGAATCTTCGAGCCGATTCAACGCACTCATCCTTCGGGACAACGCGGCGCTTCGCATCGATTCACTCGATACATTCTTTCGGACAAGGCAACTCTTCGCATCGACTTAGTTCGATGCGTTGCTCGGACAACGTAACTCTCGTATCGATTCGTATCGATACATTTTATTCGGTCAACGCAACTCGTTGAGTCAATGCTTCAGCGTAATGCGCCGTACGGAGCGGGGCATTACAATTCTCGTTAACACCTTTTCGGCTTCAGTATTATTTGACTCTGGTGCATCGTATTCATTTATGTCTGCAGATTCGTGACACGGATAGGACTGGTGCCCGAGTCATTATCAGTAAGGCTCAATATACTTACTGGTAACGGTTTTGTGGGAGTAGATAGAGTGTTTTTCTCATGTCGGATCATGGTTAGTGGTAGAGAGTTTCCCGCTAGGCTGATAGAATTCCCGATGACCGATTATGATGTAGTCTTAGGGATGGATTGGCTGAGGGACCAATATGTTAGGATAGACTGCCATATTAGCAGAGTTGTTTTTAGTATTCCAGGTGAGCTGGAGTTTTTTTTTCTCGAGGCGAAGTTGAACCTTCTCCTCCAATATTGCGGATGGCCGTAGCAGTAGTGTAGTTACCCCGGATAGTCGAGGAATTTCCAGATGTTTTTCTGAAAGAGCTTCTAGGAATGCTGCCAGAGCGAAAGATCGAGTTTACTATCGACTTGATTCCCGGGACAGCACCAGTGTCAGAGAGAGTCTACAGGATGGCGCCGTCAGAGTTGGAGGTATTGTACAAGATGATTGAAGAACTCAGAACCAAGGGATTCATTCATGCTAGTGGATCGCCTTAGGGAGCCCCGATGCTTCTTGTGAAAAAAGGATGGTACATCCAGATTATGTGTTGACTATCGTACCTTAAACTCAGTGACAATCAAGAACAGATATCCTCTCCCAAGGATAGATGACTTGTTTGATTAACTCAGAGGAGCAGCAATATTCTTAAAGATTGATTTGCGGTCGGGATACCACCAGATCAGAGTCATAGCGCAGGACATCCCGAAGACAGCTTTCAGATCTAGATATGGGCATTGGGAGTTCCTTGTTATGCCCTTTGGAGCGACCAATGCGCCGACTGTATTCATGGACCTCATGAATCGTATCTTCATGCCTTATTTGGATCAGTTCATGATCGTTTTCTTAGACGATATCCTGGTCTACAGTAAGAGTGAAGCGGAGCATGAGCAGCATCTCAGAGTTGTCCTACGAATTCTCCAGAGCACCAGTTGTATGCCAAGTTCAGTAAATACGAGTTCTGGCTCGATCGTATTTCATACTTGGGTCATAATATCACCAGAGGGGGAGTAGAAGTGGATCTCCAGAAGATCGTGGCTATCGAAACATGGCCAGTACCCAGCACAGTTGCAGAAGTTCACAGTTTTCTTGGATTAGCCGGCTACTACCGGAGATTTGTTTCGGACTTTGCTCGAATTTCAGCGCCATTGACACAGTTGACCCGCAAGGAGGTACAGTTTGCTTGGACAACAGAATGTCAGGATTCTTTTGAGAAGCTGAAGTGAGGCTTGATGACGGTACCCATTCTCACACTTCCAGATGGGACCGGAGGATTTTCAGTGTACTGTGATGCTTCAGGCAGAGGTTTAGGATGTGTTTTGATACAGCATGGGAAGGTAATAGCTTATGTGTCACGACAACTTCGTGATCATGAGAGGAATTACCTGACCCACGACTTGGAACTGGCTGCAGTAGTGTTTGCACTCAACCTTTGGAGACACTACTTGTATGGAGATAGGGTGGAGATTTTCAACAACCACAAGAGCCTGAAGTATGTGTTTACTCAGAAGGATCTTAACATGCGTCAAAGAAGATGGCTAGAGATGCTTGTGGATTATGATGTCAACCTGCAGTATCACCCTGGAAAGGCCAACATTGTTGCAGATGCATTGAGCAGGAGAGCCAGAGTTTATTTTCTGACAACACAACTAGAGTTGTTAGCAGATCTTTGAAAGATGGGTATAGAAGTTATCCTTCCTACCAGTGTGGCATTGATGGCTAGCATGCAAGTTCAGTCCAGTATAGTTAAGAGGATCAAGATAGCTCATCCTCCGATTCTAAGCTTCAGCGGCTTAGAGCAGAATGTGAAGCAGGACAACGACCAAAATTATACATTCATGAAGACGGTACACTTCGACATGGTAAGCGTCTTTGTGTACCCAGTAAAGATATCAGACAGGAGCTTATGGCAGAAGCTCACAGTTCTCAGTATTCGATTCATCCCTGTAGCATGAAGATGTACCGTGATATCCGTCAGCACTTTTGGTGGAATGGCATAAAGAGGAAGATAGCTTCGTTTGTCTCTCGGTGTTTGGTTTGCCAACACGTCAAGGCTGAACATCAGAGGCCAGCTGGACTTCTTTAGCCCTTGCCGATTCCAGAATGGAAGTGGGAGCATATAACCATGGATTTCGTGACTGGATTACCTCGATCCCCGACCAGTAGAGATGCTATTTGGGTTATAGTTGACAGGCTCACGAAGGTGGCTCACTTTCTTCCATTCAGAGTTGGTCAGTCGACGGCTCAGCTAGCAGAGATGTACCTCAAGCAGATAGTCAGACTTTACGGAGTACCAGTCAGTATCACCTCAGACAGAGATTCGAGATTCACATCGCACTTTTGGCGTAGTCTGCAAGAGATTTTGGAAACTCACCTCCAGTTCAGCTCAGATTATCACCCGCAGACAGATGGTCAGTCGGAACGCACGATCCAGACTCTTGAGGATATGTTGAGATCTTGTACACTCGACTTCGGTGGTTCGTGGAAAGATCACCTGCACCTGGTGGAGTTCTCGTACAACAATAGTTTCTAAGCTGGTATCCAGATGGCACCGTTCGAGGTACTGCATAGAAGGAAGTACAGATCCCCACTAGCATGGGACGATATTGGAGAGGGGCAGATGCTTGGTCCAGAGATGATCACTTAGACTGTCGAGGTGTTCAGGAGAGTCAGAGATCATCTTCGCGTTGCACAAGATCATCAGCGCCATTGGGCCGATTCTCATCGACGTTTCCTTGAATTTTCTGTCGACGACCATGTATTCCTGAGGATATCGCCTAACCGTGGCGTCATTCGTTTCGGCGTACGAAGAAAGCTTAGTCCTAGGTATATAGGGCCGTTCGATATTCTGGAGCGAGTAGAAAATGTGTCCTATCGTTTCGCTCTTCCGTCGTCTCTGAGTGAGGTGCATGACGTGTTCCATGTATCCCAACTACGATGGTATATCCCGGACCCGAGTCATATTCTGGATCATTCGAAATTGGTTGTTGGTACCAACTTTTCGTATGAGGAGAGACCCGTATCCAAATTGGACCAAGGAGAGAAGATACTCAAGAACAAGACTATCAAGTTAGTCCGTGTTGCTTGGGGTCATCACTCCTTGGGTGAGTCAACGTGGGAGCGCGAGGATGATATCCGATCGCGATATCCCGACCTATTTGACTCGTGAGGTATAATATCTTTCTTATGCCTCATATCTTCGATTCCTCGCTTGCATGAATAATTGCTTGACTAGTATAGCTTGCCTGTGATTAGTATAGCTTGTCCTTGCATCTCTAGTCTCTTGATTAAATTCTGAGGACGGATTTCTTTTAAGGTGGGTAGAGTTATAATGACCATGGTTCGTATTACGTATTTTAGTATACGTGTACGTATTTTGACTCGTATTGCATGTCTCATCGCATGATTTATTTGGCATTTTATTGCTTGATTCGATTCGGCTTGTTTGGTTTGGTTCGGTTTGCGAACCAAACCCCTACCTACCACCACCATCATTATTTATTAACCCAATACTCTTTCTCTCTCCTCATTCACTCTTCTTCTTCCTCACCATTACTCTCCACCTACTAGGAAGGTTTAGGCAAGTACATCTTGCTTCATGGAGGAATTCTATTTTTTTTTATTGTTCCACTGTCTTTCTCATGTGTTTCTAACCCACTTTAGTATTTAGCATTTTTTATTTCTGTGGTTAATTTCTTGTAAATCTAGCTTTGTGGTATTTTTGATTTTCATGAGTTTTGATCTATCAAACCTGCATATTTTTGCTATTTGATGGTTCCATGATGTAGAGAATTCTATTTTACCCAAATTTGACCTATGGGAGTCAGGATTTGGATTCCTATTGTTGTTTGGTGGAGCATGGAGGCCATGGTATTTTCCATGGACATGTTCTCTGTGGAAGCCATTAATTGTACTTTTGGCCGCATGCAACATTGAGTAGCTTAGCCGTAGTTGCATTTTGCTAACTGTTGCTTAGCATAAATTTCTGGCCGTATAGCCGTTAATTATTATCTGGCCACATGCAAGTGTTTATTTGCTTGGCCGTATGAGCGTTTATTTGCTTGGCCGCATGAGCATTTATTTGCTTGGCCGCATGAGCATTTATATGCTTGGCCGCATGCAAATACCATTAGCCTTGGCCGCATGGCCATTTTGTATGCATTTTGCTTGCATGCATTTTGCTAGCCTTGGCCGCATGGCTATTTTGCATACATTTTGCATGCATTGGCCGCATGGATTTAACTTACATTGCCCGTATGGATTTAATTAATTGCTTGGCCGCATGCATGCAATATTTGCTCGGCCGCATGCATGCAATAATTGCCTTGGCCATTTAATTAATTGCTTGGCCGCATGCATGCAATATTTGCTTTGGCCGCATGCATTTGCATTAGCTTTAATTGCTTGCTTGCTTTGGTCGCATGCATTTGCATTAGCTTTAATTGCTTGCTTGCTTTGGCCGCATGCATTTGTATTTGCATTAATTAAATTGCATGCATTTGTTGCTTGCATGCAATTGCTTGCATGCTTTTGTATGCAACCTGTTTTGGCCGCATATGGCCTACAACTTGCATGGCCGCATATGGCCTACAACTGGCATGGCCGCATATGCCCCCTTCTTCCAATTATTTGCTGGCCGCATGGCCAGTAGCCTTAAATTAATTGCATGCATTTGCTTGCATGCTCATTAGTCGCATAGGCTCAAATGCTTTATTTGCTTTATTTCATGCAATTATTTAACTCTTGGCCGCATATTGTATAGTGACAATATTTATTGGCAGGCCGCATGGCAATTTCATGCGGCAAGTTTTTATGAGCCGCATGAGTCCTGATTTCTTCTGCCGCATGCCCCTGTCTCCTGAGCCGCATGATCCCTCCACAGCCTTTGCCCTTGCTAATATTTAATTACTACATGTATGCTTGTGCCATATTAATTTTAAATATGTTTCCTGACACGATGGTGACCCGTTGTGATACACTTTTGATAAATGACATGACATGATAGTGGCCCGACGTGGCGTACTCCTGACAGTGAACATGACATGATATATATCCCGAAGGCTCTTACGACGACTACCATGTCATGACAAGATTGAATGGCCTGGACACCGTGGATGATTGTGTTTGTACAATTGAACCGGTAATGTTTGCATCATGTCTAGGATAAGGATCCCTGAGTACCACGGTCAGGGGTACCCACTGTAAATGGCTAAGGCTAATAACTAGAATAATTCAGTAGTCACGAGAGATTTCTCTAGTTACAGGCGATCCCGTTATCTCGGCCACCATTGTTGGATTTGCAGCCTGCCGACGAGTAGGGCACAAGTCTAGAATCACTGATATATGGAAAAGAATGAGGCACTACTTAATGAATCCAAGTCGCCTGGATAACCTGGATTAGCTGCAGGGCTTGTGGCTGGAGGAACATCTCACTGCATATTGCTAGTAACTAAGGCTTGTGATAACCCTACTTAGCTAATGTAGAAAGCCGTAGTCACTGATTGGCCGGGAGCGATCGTATGGTGTAGTTCAGTGCTCGATTATTGCAGGCTTGATCGCATGATTGTCACTTTTAACAATAAAGATCAGAGGCTAAGTTCTGTTCAGGTGAAGGTTACAACCCCGGTCCTTGTTTGGTTTAAGGGTTGTAACCTGGCTCCCGGAGCAGTTCTGAGTCCTCTCTTCGTTTATTGTCTTATTGCACCCCACGTCATGCTTGTTATGTTTTACCTTACCAACAAGATTTGGAGACAGAGTACTATTCAGGTGAAGGGTTACAACTCCGGTCCTTGTTTGGTTTAAGGGTTGTGACCTGGCTACTTGAACGGTTCCCTCGTACTCCATTATGACTGTTGTTATTCTTTTATTATCAAGCTCTTTTGTAGCTACTTCTAATATTTATTTCTGATATGCTGGTTTTAGTTCTTAAGTGAAGCCTCCCTTGTGGCACTTGCTCTTTCTGGGATCTGACCCAGCTGGTTTTGTATGACCAGATTTTGGAGCAGCTCCAGAGGATCTACAGACTTTCCAGCCCGATGGTGACCACCAGGCGTAACCAGGACAACGAGTGGGTTTATTTTTGGCTCTCCCACTCTATTGTAAAATTTTCATTTTAAGGCATTTAGCCGGCGAGCACCTGTTAGCTCGTATTGCATACCTTATTACTGTCTGCCTACGGGCTGTAACATGATTGACAGATCCTAGGGTTGATCATGTATGACTAAACTCTTGCTAGTCATCATATTTTGTAACGATTAGCTTCATGATCAGCTGAATATGTAATATTTGGGACGCCTTACTATTGTATATTTGGTGATCTTACATCTTGTAACTTTACTTGCTTGCTTGAGATTGAGACAATTAGGCTTGTTATTGACCATAGGAGACTGATGGATTGTAGTTAAACCCTCATATATCTAGACAGCTGTGACCGTATAGTGAGGTGGATTCTATTTAATTATACGTAGCTGGCTATGTATGCCCCCGCTCTCCAGTATTCTGGTTCTGGGGCGTTACACCTTAGGATCAGTTAGGACATAGACTCTCGGCCTATTTAGTGCCTCTGGACCGTTACCGTGGTATTGTACTGATAACTTCCTTACCCTTGCCTCTAGACCGTTTTCGTGCTTGTAATGTCAACGCACCAACTCATACTTGTCTTTCGTGCCATAATCTAGGACGTAACGACTCGGTCGTGCCATGAACTCGATTCATGCCTCAATATCCCTGGGGCAGTGCCTCCTCGCTTAGTCTTGCCTATACTCGTGTTGTGACAACGCGGTCGTACCTCACATTTTGAGGTCGTGCCCTGCAAACACCGAGGTCGTGCCTCGCACCCACTTAACCTGATTTTAACACAACTTGCCCTACGGCCCTTTCTCGAATTAACTTGCAACGTCTAACCTAACTTGTGGAACCGGTGTTGAGAACTCAAGCATGACGCCTGTAACTCGTGCCAAAGTACTTATCTCTACGCATAGCCAAATCTTAGGCTTTATAATACCTTATGTGCATACTGTGCACCCATGTCACAACACATCACATACCGTGCTTACACTTCCTTTGTTACGACCGACGTCACCGTGCATGCGGATTCGCCGCTTAGCATGCCAATTATCTATATGAAAGGCCACTGGCACGACAAGCCATCGTGGACAAAGGTCGGGTAGGCAGCGGGTCCTTCAGCGCAGGTAGCGAGCCCCGTTGAAAGCCCCGACTACCCATGCAACACGTGCGCTGCTATAACGTCTACCTCCTAGGACGACTGGGCCCGGTGCCCCGGCGTATAACCAGTCTAGACAGAAATCCTTGTCGACAAGTTGTCCAATGACCATGCACCTATGAGACATCTAGACTCACGTAAATGCATGGCCTAATGTTACGGTACGACTGGAACCATACTTAGCATCTCGTGCTCTAAAACACCCTTTGTATAACGTACATCAAAACCGTAGGACTCCCAACCGAGGGACCGCCTCATACTTCTTAACGTGCATAGGAACGTGAGACTCCCAACCGAAGGACCGCCTCATACTTCTTAACGTGCATAGGAACGTGAGACTCCCAACCGAGGGACCGCCTCATACTCTATGTGACGAGCCTTAAGATCGTGGGAACAAATGACTATATGCAGCCGTAGAACCGTGGGACCGAGCATGCGCTCAACTTGAACAACCAAGGTCTTTGGGTACCTAAACTCATGCCATAACTCGTGCGATAATACTTAGCTCGTGGGACGATCAAGGCTACGCCGAGCCTTGCTTCGAGGAAACGTGCATGCTTTATCGAGCATTTACGCGGGCGACACCTATGACTTAGGCTAATTCAAGTGTTGGGGCAAAACGACGGGACCGTGCATGCTTTATCAAGCATTCATGCGGGCGACGCCTATGACTTAGGCTAACCCAAGCGTCGTGGCAACTTAGCAACTAGACCAACTTCCTTCTCCCAAGCCACGGGACGAAGGATCGAGTGTCATTTTAAAGCACGCTGAGCCGACTTCTAAGCAGACCGTGGGACCATTTTCCATGGTCTAAGACATTCTGACCCGTCAGGATTATTTCCTTAGCTATGTGCGTTCGTAGCTTTTATATTAGCCTACTTGTGCAAGTTGAAAACATGCGAGTTATTAAGTGAAGGCTAAGATGAGGCAAGTTTATCGAAACTACCCCACCTGAGCAATGTCTCTGAGCCAGCCGTTGCAAGACTAAGTCCGAACGCCGTCGACGTTTTGATTCCTCCGATTGACTGAACGGGACGGGGCACTACATCATACACCACTCAGAAAAAGTTTCGTCCTCGAAACTTTCTGAGTACACTTATCGGCTTATAACTTGATTCAACATCCTACGTTTCTCGCGTAAACTACTCCTATGCGTCCTCTCAATCCGAGCCACGCTCGTGCTTATCGCTAACTTAGTCGTAAGGCACACCAACCGATCAACCAACATTCGAACTCGTCTCAATTCAATGATCGCGTTACCACCAACATTTCTTCGAAACTCACGATTTCAAAATCCTCGACACTTTCCCGTTCCTCAAGTCTCACTTGATTCAACGTATCACTTAGTTGGATCGTGCACATATTCCAGGCGTCCCCAAAATACATGCATTTCAGCCAAGCCTCGTGATAGAGAATCCGCCATCACCACTCGAGTCGGATCGTGCACATATTCGGGCGTCCCTGATATACGTGCATGTCAACCGAGCCTCATGAGTGGTGCCTCCACAATTTCCTATCGCATCGCACTCGGATGTCTGCCTAACCGCTAGGCTATGTCTTTTCGTCAGTACTAGAATCATAGTTCCCAAACAACGATATCAACACTGACCCCATCCTAAAGTTTAGCCAAATCGATAGTACATGATTTTCTACCCAAGCTCGTGTCACTCAGATTTCTAAACATCAAGCATGATCACCTAATTCGCATCACGGCACTCGTCGCACATATTCAAATTCGTTCAAATCATCAATTCTAACCAATTCATGTATTCGATCACGACATCATCTATCTCGACAATATGTTGTACCCCAATCTCATGCGAGTCCGATTATCTACGGTGGTTCATGAATCACCATGCAACGCTCCCGCGGAATAATCATTCTCATCGGGGCGTAACTCTTGTTTGAGTCTAGACCCATTTATTCTCGATACGCGGATTGGACCTACTCAATCCTCAAGTTCTAGCGTCAAGTACACACTGAGTCATTCTCGAATCCACCTTCGCGTCAAACCACAAGTCGATGCATATAAATTGCCACATCATGCAAGTTCGATCACCCCCACTGTATGAATCACCATACCAGCGCTTACGCGGAGTGATCGTCCTAATCGGCGTGATGCATGTGCGAGGCTGGAGTTACGCTCGCATAAGACAAGAACTTCAACGTTGTGGTTATCGTCGAAGCAATCCAAACATTTTATTTTTATCCAATCCAAGTTTGATAGTCCGACCATCATTCATTCAACTAGAAAATCCTCGAGCCAAGTCTATCATTTCTTCGACACATTTCAATATCCCGAGTATAGCATCCATCGGAACAATGTCATTTTACACGATCATCGTTCCTCGAATCAGAGTACCCCCGAGTTATCGTACATCAACCTTTGATTCATCTCAATACCATCGATGATGTACGTAACCTGACGATCTTCTTCTGTAATGAACTCCGAGTCGTACGACTGATGCTATTGTCCGAGTTGGATATACCCTATTTCTATTCGATTCAATCCGAAATCACAAGCGCGATCCTCTAGGCTTCATTGATCAAGATATGCACTTTTACTCATCGTTCCGAATCTGGATTCAATATTGTTTCCTAATTCGCATTGCCTATTCACAAGTCGTCCGAACAATATCTCGTTCGGGACATTCGAAGTCATGACCAACTAAGCGTGACGCATTCTAAGGCTTTACGTGATCGCATCGCCTCGCCGACATACTTGCCGTTACCCTTAATCCTCAATTTCGCTCGAATGATTTCCAAGACGGACGATACACCACTCAAGATTCGAGCCATCCAATTTAATCCACAATCATGTTTGCATCACTCAATTCCTACAACTTGTAGATTCGTTCGACGAATCTCTAGCGTAATCGCTCACGCGCCTCGACGTACTAAGTCGTTCACACTAATCCTCAAAATCCAACCCAATCTCCCGTGCACGCCTAAGCATTAGTTCGATAGCTTTCCTATCGATATACACTCTAAGTGTATCTCCGTTCCTGACTGAGCGATACTCAATATTGCTCGCAATTCGATTGCACCAAAAAGTCGAGGTGCACGACACGCGGTACAACTTAGCCAAAAGGCTGTGTGCATAGCTATCCCGTATGGACTATACTTCGACTTGCATGCTCACTTGCTAAGTTCGACGTAGGACTAGTTGGGCACGCACGCGACTTGCTAACTTTAGCACGTGTTTTCTATCAAGTCAAGTTGACACCGTTCGGCACAAAGGCCTTCGCCAATCGATTCCGTTTAACCGAGTATTCGTACGAGCTTTTGAAAATATTAGACTTATTGTATGGACATGCCGTGGGACATTCGAGAGAGAGCGCACCAACGATAACAACTTTACGGAAGCAACAATTCAGAGTTTGCGGAAACAACGGAGTTAAAGAATTCCATCGATAGTCCAAGGACGTAAAGCCGTGCTCTGATACCATTTATCACTCGCCCCGCTCCCGTAGAAGCGATCGTCCTAGCTAAGGCGTGATGCCGTACGAGCCTAGATTGCGCTCGTGCAAGGCGGATTCCATAATGGCCTGTCACGACCCGCACCCTAGAGTAAGGGCACGAACGTCCAGCCTACGCCGCAGTGTCGGCGGTAGAACGCTGTCCTAGGTCACAATATCTAACAATATAATGCTAAGCAGTTTATACTCCCTGAATGGGGGTGACATAGCAGAATGTAAACTCAATCACATCTAAGGTAGAGCATAATGGAAGATAGACAAAACATAAAATCCAAAAGAGATACAGCAGATAGAAGTCTAAGTGTCTAAGATACACAAATCCAGAAATACATCTCAAGGCTCAAATACAGTAATCCATAAATACAACTCAAGACAACTAAAAATAAAATGAGAAACTCTGGCTATCTACTCCGACCTCTACTGTGCCTCCCCTAGGCTAGCAAATAACCTCCAAGCTATCTGTAAAATTTATCAACAGGTCCAGTCAGGACGGGAGCGAGCACAACACATCTCAACAAGTCATAGCAGGAAAGGAAATGTAATCATGCTAGAGAATAAAATACAGGATCTGAAGAATAACATAATGTAAAAGAGAGACTGTAAGTAAATATCTACGATATATATAAAGAGAGACAGTGCTAGTGATTCAAAGTACTGGATAAACATGTGAATGGCTAAGGATTGATTCATGATTACACTACTTGGAATTGATTCATGATTACACTACTTGAATTTATTCACATGTTCATTTATACTCCCCCATCCCCAATCAATACACAAAGATCCATTCAAGTTACGTTACGATTCATGATTATACTACGTTGCCCATAAAGGGTGATTCATGAATTGATTCGTGAATGCTCGGTGATCATGTGAGTACATGAGTCACTAGCTGATTCCCGAAGATTCATGATAATAGAAGTATAAGATACGTGATGTAAGTGAAACACACTGGACAAAAGTATCTGATGCTCCCGAGAAGGATAACATCTCATGAAGGGATCCATATAGTACTAATCCGTGTTACCAATGTGTCAGCATCAAGTAAGATAATCTAAAGCAGGAAATATAATCCTAAATAAGATATGAAATGATCAGAGAATGTACTCGTCTGATAACCTGAACAGCTGATAAGTATAGGTTTCCAACTGAAGCCAGAGTCCTATTTAAAGCAACACAGGTTACAAGGTGTTCAAGTTGTAATAAATGAATCTCTACAAGCAATCTATATTATTCTAGGTTCTTCTAAGTCAAATCAACTCTAGGTCAACTCCGGTCAACAATCTAGTCAACTAGGTCAAGTGTTGACTTATAGTTGACTTTTGGTCAACTGGTCAAACAGGATCAATTCTAGTCTAATTATTAAAGATATAAAGTGTACTTCGTTATTCATACGTCAAAACTTACGACACGCAAATCGAAATAAGAAAATCAATGGTAAGGTTGATAATCTTATTATAGTGATCCACGTGTTCATCTTATCAATTTTCGCGATGTGAGATCACTGGAATTGACTGATCGCAGTTTCGTTGTACTAATCCCGAAATACGAACTTTATAAGAATTAATTATTAATTAATTATAAAAAGGTTAAACTCAGTGAAATTATCAACAAAAATTGTCGGACGATGAAATAAACATTGCCAACGTGTCCAGAATGGTCAAATTAGCTAGGATAGCCTACCCATCGGTCCAATTTGGACACAAGGGCAAAAAGGTAATTTCGGGTCAAAAACGGTATCCGTGTCGGAGCCGTTTTGCACCAAAAAGCGTGCAAAAAAACAAGTCTATAAAATATAACAAATTATATGTCCATGAAACCAGAATGACGATACAAACCCAACGGTATATCCAGAATTGGATTCCGTTGACCCGATCTCAATTTGGTCCGTTGACCAGAACTTAGAATTCCGGTTTGCACAGAAATACATGCCGGAGCCAATGTTCTCAAAACTCAGCAAACTACATGTCAACGTGTCCAGAATGACGATACAAACTCAACGGTATATCTGGAATTGGATTCTGATGAGCCGATTTCAAAATAATCCGTTGACCCGGATATTGGTATCCGACTTGCACCGAAATGCGTGCCGAATCCAATGTCTGCCAAAACCTAGCAAATTATATGTCAACGAGTCCAGGAATGACGATACGAACTCAACGGTATATCCAGGAATTGGATTCCGATGAGCCGGACGTCAAAAAGTCCCGTTGACTCGGACTGTGGGACCCACTTTGTACCGAAAAACTGTGCTAGGGCCCACGTCCTCCAAATCTAACAAATTTTATATGAAAACATGCCAGAACGACGCCACGAGTCTAATGGTGGTGTCATAAATGAAAATCTGGAGTCCCGTGTTCAAAAATAGAATTTTACAAGTTAGAAATTACGAATTCGGACGGCCAACTTTGGCGTCGAATTCAACTAATCAAATAAGCTCACAATGAAACAAAACTGGACGGGGTAGTAAGAGGGTTATACCAGCTTCAGCACAGGAACTAGTAGCACGCCAAATGGAGCTGCGGTGGAGGAGGTACAAGTTGACGAAGTTGACTCCACGAAACTGTCCAAAATTAATACAATTTAAACGGTCAACTTGGTGGCCGGTTTTGATGTATCAAACGATAAAATCAACGGATGAAAATTGACAGGAGTGGAGGTGGATATACCGAGATTGTGACGGAGTAAAGAAATCGCCGATCCAACGGTGGGATTTCCGAGAAAATGCACGCGAAGTCGCTGTGACGGAACGCGAATTCTGGATCGATCCCGCGCGCTCACGACGGGACTTCATGTGAAACGCACGAATTGCTTCGACGGCGCATCCCGGAGGACGGTGGCCGCCATTGGGCCTACCCCGGGGGTGCACCCGGCCATGTGGAGTTCGGCCATGCCGGCCACGCCGGCGACGGCGGCACAGAACCGCCGGCCAGGGGCGTGCGGCCGTCCTATGGCGGTGCAGCTGCTGTTGTGCAGCGCGCTAGCTGCTGCTGCTGGCCGCACGGGGGTGCGACGGCGACGAGCGGCACAGCATGGCGGTTGGGGTGGCGATCTAGGTTGGTGGCCGGAGGAGTTGTGTAGGTGGAGATGGTGGTGGTGGTTAATATGGAGGATGAAAGGGTGGTGGTGGTTGAGGAGAAGAAGGAGGAGGAAGCTGCTGTTTGTGGCCGGCCGAGCTCGGCCATGGACGGAGCTCCGGCCAGGGGCTCGGCTGGGGAGTGAGTTTGGAAATGGACTGTGGTGTTGGTGTGTGGAGTTTGAGAGGGAAGAGAGAGAGAGAGAGGTGAGAATTAAGTGAGGAAATAAATAAGAGAGGATAAAGTAGAGAGAGAAAACTTTTCCCTCAATGTTAGGGCCGGCCAAGGTTAGTAGTGTGTGTGGGAATTTGTCATGTAGGAAATTGAATGGATAGGATTTATTAGGGGAATCAAATGACTAGAATTAAATAGCTAAAATTAGGTCACTCCAAGGAATTAAAATCAATAGAATTTACACTCAATATTTGAAGTAGAAAACTAGGTATTGAATATTATTTTTGGGTAAGCAAAAATGAGGGCAGTCATGAGAGAGGGAAACATGAAGCTTGGACTGGGTTCGGTCAAGCCGGGTTGGGTCAAAATCGGACATTGTGCAATAATCGAATAAAAATAGGTGTTGATGATCATGGGCAAATAAGTAGCACATGGGAATTCCAATAAATAGGACACAAGTATCATGCGGGTAGTAGACTGAATGTGGGCCATATTCATATTCGGGGCTGACAGGTTTTGGTCGACAGGGTACCCACAAATTAAGTTGGAAGATAAATGTGAAATCGTGGGGTGAAATAAAATTGGATCACGTGTCAAGAAAGTTGTACGAAGCAAATGGAGCACAAAATGGCGTGTCTGAGTGGGACACGAAGGTCATGAGTGAAGAGCGTCTCGATTAGATCGTGCATGATGAGTTGGTTTCAAGAAAATAACTAGTCTTGTGCTCTCAAATTAAAAGTCACGGTAACGTGCTAATAATGATCAAGGAAACGAGTGGAAAAAATTAATTAATAATCAAATGGTCTAAATCGACCCGAAGTTTGTGAAGCAAAAAGAGTACAAGGGAACAAGTTTGAGTGAGACATTATATACCGTCATGAAGGCAATCATGTCCACTACAAAACTCATGAAGAAGATTTCAGAGTTGAACATCCCCGACACTCCAAATATCAAAGGCACGGAAAAGTACACCTAAGGATAATAAATAGAATAATTTATTTATTGAAATTAAATCAAGCATAAAATAAAATAAAAAATCAACCCGAAATTCAGAGTGCTCACATCCTACCCACCTTATAAAAATTTCGTCCTCGAAATTAAAATGTTCATACTCCCTCTAGGTCGAGCCCCCACAATCAAGTCCCAGAACTTAAACAAATCATACCATCAAAAGGACGGCATACATGGTCATGGCATATGGTGGCAGTGAAAGTCTCATCTAGATATACTAGTCATGCTAACCAAAACGATCATAGGGTATCAAAACACACAAGCAATCTAGGGTGCTAAACTGGAAAAGTTACAGAAATAACAAATCATCAAAACTATAAGGCAGTCTACCACCCTATATAAAAACTGGTACTTATCAAAAATAAAATAAAGATAACTACCAATTATCTATAAAGGGGTACTATTCAAAGAAAAATCAAAATCAAAATTTTAAAAGCACAAATGTCGAGCATTAATCCAATCACATTATATTTATATATATAGCGTTAGAGAGGGAAAAGCTAGCATTATGTGTATGGGGACATGTTCATATGGTTAGATAATAGGCGTGTGTGTATGTGAATATACATGAAAGTGTATATGAGGATTTGGGTTTCAAAATAATAGCTATCCTGTTACACTACTCATGGCATATTGGTTAACAATCTACAATATATAACCTATTTAATCATAACATGCATGGCTAACCATATATATATATAAAGAGGTAGAGACTTAGTTATGTATCTGTATACATTATAACATGTATGCATAAACTCTATATATATCTATACAGGTATATGAACATAACATAGAGAGGAAATGTTAGGTTTACATGGTAGTGTATACTAAGTTAGGGTGTGTGTGTCCTTGTACAGGGTATAGCTTAGTATTGAAGGTTAAATCCAGTTTTAGTTCAACATTTACATACAAAATCTGAAAATAAGCTAACATTTAAACCAGTGTAATATTAACATAATGCAGTTTTAGATTTTTAGGGATTTGAAACATCACAACCAACTCAATGCTCTCAACACATCCTAAACATGATGGAGATGAAACCCTAACATACTATCCATACCTTTAGCTACACTACAGTTCAATATTACATATTAAATCTGAAATTGAACTAAATATTTGAAATCAATATAAAAATGTTAACATGTTTTCAGTTTTAGGATATTAGAGAAATTTGAACACCAACCAACCCAATGTTTATCACAACCTAACATGTAAGAATATGAAACCTAAATTTATATCCCTACATGCTACAATGTATATAGCTCAAAATATTACATTTTAAAAAAATAAAACAGCAAATTGAACTAAACATTTGGAATCCAGTATTAAGGGTTAATATGCACACAGTCTTAGATTTGACAATTTCAAACACAAAACTCAACAAATTTTTTTTTTTGAATTGAAACCCTATGTATAACATACATGTGCAGTGATGTAAACAAAACTAACAACATGAAACCTATATTGAATTACGAATTTAAACTGGAAAGCAGAAAACCAGAAATATTAGAATTTTGACAATTTAAACATCAACAACATATTAATATGTATTTAGATAGGTGGGAAATCAAGTGTAGCATGCATATGTGTCATGCAAAGAGTCTGTGTCCACTATATATATATTTTTATGTCCCAATATAAAAAATCAAATTCTACATCAAGACCAACATTTAGATTCCTACCAAAATTGCAAAGTAGGTGATTGATGTAACCAAGACAGTTTAATTATTATTATTATTATTATTTAATACAATAATAATAGCAAGAAAGAAATAACGATGAAATCTGTTCTGCTTATTTGTTTAAAAGAAGGAACCATTTTGAAACCCATAGCTAAAATATCAAATCCAAGATAAGGTCTAGCAAAATTATCGATTCATTGTATTAAGAAGAAATTCATAGTAAGAAGTTACACAAGGTTTATAAAAACAGTTAAAGCTACCCTACGTTAAATAATGAGAACAAAACAAAACAAATAAATAACAATTCTTTTTTTTTCTTTTTTTTTGAAGGACTGAAACAAAAGTAGAGAAAACATGTTCAAAAATATTTAAGGTACAATCTGATAATCATATGCGTCTATCCAAAATTATGGTACTCTAAATCCTCGTCATACTAGTAAGCAAGGCTACGATGATCACAGAGTCCTCGACTTAGGCACATACCTCTAGAATCATGGTATTTAACATTTTCGCGATGCCGCTAGCTTGGCTGCGAAATCCTTAAATTCCCACCCGAGAAATATATCCAAGTCAGACTATATGTCCTCACCATGCTGGCTAATGTGACTGTAGAAGACTAGATTCCATAACATAGATGACCTAGCCCATATAATTTTATCTTGACAAAAATTAAATTAAATCAACAATGAATACCCTAAAAAAAATTAAATTTATCAACGAATATTAAGATTCAAAAATGAACAAAAATCTGTCAAGTCATATAAATACAAACTCGGATGCAACAGCTAACATCAAGATTCAAAACTCAACAATCATCATCAAAATCAAATCCAACAACAGAAAGTAAAGATAAATCAAATCAAGGGGAGAAGAGTTTTCAAATCGAAGCTAAAATAAGATTCTCAAGGGTCGTCCCAGGAATCTCTCAAGGGATCCTAACTGTGATTGAGTACCTTCCAAATATATCCTAATCCTACTGCAGCCTATAGTGGTACTCTAGTTCGAATACCACTATACAAACTCGACCTGCATGGGCCACCACTAAAAACGTGTCATGACCCGTACCCTAGAGTAAGGGCACGAGAAGTGGATACGTCCAGCCTATGCCGCAGTGTCGGCGGTAGAACGTGGTCCTAGGTCACAATATCTAACAATATAATGCTAAGCAGTTTATACTCCCCGAATGGGGGTGACATAGCAGAATGTAAATTCAATCACATCTAAGGTAGAGCATAATAGAAGATAGACAAAATATGAAATCAAAAAGAGATACAGCAGATAGAAGTCTAAGTGTCTAAGATACACAAACCCAGAAATACATCTCAAGGCTCAAATACAGTAATCCATAAATACAACTCAAGACAACTGAAAATAAAATAAAAAACTCTAGCTATCTACTCCGACCTCTACTGTGCCTCCCCTAGGCTAGCAAATAACCTCTAAGCTATCTGTAAAATTTATCAACAGGTCCAGTCAGGACGGGAGCGAGCACAATACATCTCAACAAGTCATAGCAGGAAAGGAAATGTAATCATGCTAGAGAATAAAATACAGGATCTAAAGAATAGCATAATGTAAAAAAGAGACTGTAAGTAAATATCTATGATATATATAAAGAGAGACAGTGCTAGTGATTCAGAGTACTGGATAAACATGTGAATGGCTAAGGACTGATTCATGATTACACTACTTGAAATTGATTCATGATTACACTACTTGGATTTATTCACATGTTCATTTATACTCTCCCATCCCCAATCAATACACAAAGATCCATTCAAGTTACGTTAAGATTCATGATTATACTACGTTGCCCATAAAGGGTGATTCATGAATTGATTCGTGAATGCTCGGTGATCATGTGAGTACATGAGTCACTAGCTGATTCCCGAAGATTCATGATAATAAAAGCATAAGATATGTGATGTGAGTGAAACACACTGGACAAAAGTATCTGATGCTCCCGAGAAGGATAACATCTTATGAAGGGATCCATATAGTACTAATCTGTGTTACCAACGTGTCAGCATCAAGTAAGATAATCTAAAGCAGGAAATATAATCCTAAACAAGATATAAAATGATCAGAGAATGTACTCGCCTGATAACCTGAACAGCTGATAAGTATAGGGGGTCCAACTGAAGCCACAGAGTCCTATTTAAAGCAACACAGGTTACAAGGTGTTCAAGTTGTAATAAATGAATCTCTACAAGCAATCTATATTATTCTAGGTTCTTCTAAGTCAAATCAACTCTAGGTCAACTCCGGTCAACAATCTAGTCAACTAGGTCAAGTGTTGACTTATAGTTGACTTTTGGTCAACTGGTCAAACATGATCAATTCTAGTCTAATTATTAAAGATATAAAGTGTACTTCGTTATTCGTACATCAAACTTACGACACGCAAATCGGATAAGAAAATCAATGGTAAGGTTGATAATCTTATTATAGTGATCCACGTGTTCATCTTGTCAATTTCAGCAATGTGAGATCACTGGAATTGACTGATCTCAGTTTCGTTGTACTAATCCCGAAATACGAACATTATAAGAATTAATTATTAATTAATTATAAAAAGGTTAAACTCAGTGAAATTATCAACAAACATTGTTGGACGATGAAATAAACATTGCCAACGTGTCCAGAATGGTCAAATTAGCTAGGATAGCCTACCTATCGGTCCAATTTAGACACAAGGGCAAAAAGGTTATTTCAGGTCAAAAACGGTATCCGTGTCGGAGCCGTTTTGCACCAAAAAA
>JANAVB010039136.1:0-50887 GCA_029216955.1 Iris pallida | reverse complement strand
AGTTTCACGTTGGTACAGAGAACCGAAGAGGGTACGTCAAACAAGTACAAGCCTCCAGCTACATGTCCCTTACCAATCGTCTTTCCAATCTTTAGATCCTGAAAAACACAGCCATCAGAAGAAGAAAAAATGTTACCGAGCAATGCAATTCACGAGTAATTTGATTAATTGAAATTAAACTGAACGGGTTCCAGGTATAAGCAAGACAAATTTGAGCGACAGTCTAGAAGAAAGGCTGGCACTTCCACGTCATCGGACTGTCAGAAAACCTCCATTGGCAACAGTAATGCCAGTAACATGACCGACGAGAACATACTTATGTATCATACCTACGTTACTGGTCATGTGAGCAGACGCACCAGAGTCAATTACCCACTACTTTGGCTTTACTAAGCATGCTGCTGAGTAGCTAACAGTGGATCCAGACGTGGAAGTTTCACCACGACGTTGAGCATGAAAATCAAGGAACATTGTATATGACTCCAAAGTCATCTGAACAAATCGGACATCATCATCAGGGGTATCAGTCGTGATATTAGCAGCATATTGTCACGGACTTAGATCGTCCCGTACGGTGCACTGTCTTCCTCCTCGAAGACTCGTGCAAGCATTCCCAACACGACTTAGCTAAATCGTTAAGGAAAAGAAGAAGAGTGGAGCAAAGTGGAACTCGTAAGAACTTCTTTATTGAATTGGAGAATGCTTACAAGTTTTAGGTGGTGAGGAACAAATGAGGCATCCCCTTTATTTATAATGGCTCATAGAGTTTTACAAGGAAAGTCCTGGAAGGAATATTCCAAGGATTATTCTTCCTACCATAACTGGAACGACATATTCTAGGTTTATTCCCTAAGAACATAAAAGGAAACTTCACGGACCATCCAGAAGGTTCTTGGACCTCCTAGAAGGATCTTGGACCTTCCAGAAAAATCCACCGTCTTCCAGAGAGTTCCGCCATCTTCTGGAATGTTCTAGAAGCTTCCCGCATAACCTTGGTCCGTGGAAAAGTTATGCAACTTGGCCTCGGACGGAAAACAATATTTGGGACGTTACATTCTCCCCCACCAAAGGCGTTGACGCCCTCGTCAACCATGCTTGCTGAGAAACGTCTAGATCTCGGCTTCGAACTGATGCAGCGTATCAGCACGTTTCCAGCTAGACTCGCCATAAGGCATACCCTTCCAATGGATGAGATACTCCACATACGAAAACACGCCTCGACGACGAATGATCCTCTTGTCCAGCACGACTTCCACCTCCTTGTCGAAGGATGTCGTCATGGTCACCGTAGATCGCTTCGAAACTCCTCGCTGGGGATCTTCCAAGTCTTTATGGTACAACTTCAGGCAACTGGCATGGAAGACTGGATGAATCTTCATCTTGGTGGAGAGTTCGAGCTTGTAGGCCACCTTGCCTACCTTCTTGAGCACGGAAAAGGGGCCTTTGTACTTCCTAATCAGTCCTTTGTATACTTTTCGGAACACCTTGAAACTGTTGCGGTTGTAGCTTCACTAGTACCATGTCCCCCTCCTTGTACTCAACCGGCCTTCGCCCCGCGTCGGCCCACTTCTTCATCTTCCTCGCGGCCTTCTCCAAAATGCTTTGGCAATGTCCGCCTTTGCCTTGAAATCTGAAGTGAACAGGTTAGCCGCGGGACTTCTACTCGAAGACCCCGCACTCAGCGTGTGTGGGACGAGTGGCTGTCGACCTATCACCAACTCGAATGGGCTTCTGTGCGACGACTCGCTTCGTTGAAGATTGTAGCAGAACTGAGCGATGTCGAGGTGATGCACCCAATCCCTCTGGTTGGCACTCACAAAGTGCCGCAAGTACTCCTCGAGTAGCGAATTGACCCGATCGGTCTGTCCGTCCGTCTGCGGGTGAAAGCTGGTCGAGAAGTGCAAGTCTGTCCCGAGGATTTTGAACACTTTCGTCCAGAACTTTTCTGTGAAGCGGGGATTCCGATCGCTGACAATGTTCACCGGGATGCCCCAGAACTTCACCACGTGGCTGATGAATAGTCGCGCGGCCTCCTCTGCTGTGCAGTCCGTTGAAGCAGCAATGAAGGTTGCGTACTTGGAGAATCGGTCCACCACCACGAGAATGGACCCAAGCACCCCCACTTTCGGCAGGGCAGAGATGAAGTCCATCGATATGCTCTCCCACGGTCTACTAGGCAAGGGAAGAGGCTCCAGTAGGCCCCCGGGCTTCTGATGGTCCACCTTGTCTTGTTAGCACACAAGACAGGTGCGCACAGAGTCCTCCACATCTCCGCGCATGTGAGGCCAGTAGTATGCGGCCTCCAGCAGCGCCAAGGTCCGTTTCTGCCCTGGATGTCCAACCCACTTCGTATCATGGCACTCCTTGAGCAACTGTCTCCGTAAGCCACTCCACTTGGCACGACCACGCTGTCGCCCTTAGTGTAGATAAGTCCGTCTTTCAGCCAGAACCTTCTCGTTTTGCCCTCCTTGACAAGCTTCAGTATGGCCTGTTAGCGGATCCTCCATGATACCCACTCGAACACGGTCCAGAATGTCCCCCTTGAGCAAGCACACCGATGCGAGCTCGGCCTTCCTGCTGAGCACATCGGCCACCTGGTTTTCCTTGCCGGGTTTGTACCACAACTCCATGTCGAACTCGGCTAGAAAATCTTGACATCTCGCTTGCTTCGGAGATAGCTTCTTCTGGGACTGGAAGTAGCTCGTGGCAACATTGTCCGTCATAACCACGAACTTGGTGCCGAGAAGGTAGTGCCGCCATGTCCTCAAGCTGTGCACGACCGCAGTCATCTCCTTCTCTTGCACCGTGTAGCGCCGCTCAGTGTCGTTCAACTTGCGGCTCTCGAATGCGATGGGGTGTCCATCCTGCACCAACACCCCACCGATGGCGAAGTCGGACGCGTCCGTATGCACTTCGAACGCCTTGGAGTAGTCGGCAGAGATAAGACCGGCTCCTCCGTCACAGCCCGCTTCAGTGCCTCGAATGCCTCCTTGCATCGGGGCGTCCAGCTCCGTGCCCGATCCTTCCGCAGCAGGTCGGTCAGAGGCGCTGCGATGGCGGAATATCCTCGGATGAACCGCCGGTAGTAGTTCGCTAAGCCAAGGAACGATCGCAGCTCCGTCGACCTGGTGGGAGCCTTCCACTCCCGAATGGATTGGACCTTCGCGTCATCCATCCATCCATATCTTACCATGCCTGATCCAGTACCCCAAGAACGACACATCTTCTTGTGCAAATGAGCACTTCTCCCGTTTGACAAAGAGTTCGTTCTCCCTCAGCACTTGGAAGACGGTTTTCAAATGCTCAATGTGCTCCTCAATCGTATTTGAGTACATGACGATATTGTCGAGATAGACTACGACGAACCAATCTAGGTAGGGATGAAAGAGCTTGTTCATCAAGGTACAAAAAGTTGCATGAGCATTTGTTAGACCAAAAGGCATAACCATAAATTCATATGCGCCAAACCTCGTAACGCATGCCGTCTTAGTCTCGTCGCCCTCCGCAATCCAGACTTGGTAATACCCCAGCGTAGATCAAGTTTGAAAAAGTATCTTGCGCCTACTAATTGGTCGAGCAAGTCCGCCGCCAACGGGATGGGATATTTGTTCTTGACGGTCACCTTGATTAGTGCACGATAGTCGATACACAAACGAAAACTTCCATCCTTCTTCTGGAACAGCACTGGTGCACCATACGGGACCTTCGACGGTCTGATGAATCCCGCATCCAGCAGCTCCTTGAGTTGCTTCTTCAACTCGTCTAGCTCGGACGGGACCATGCGATATGGAGCCATGGCGGACGGTTTCGTGCCCGGCTCCAACTCGATGGCATGGTCTACCTCCCTCCGTGGAGGTAGCCTCTTTGGCAACTCCTTCGACATGACGTCCCCGAACTCCACAAGGACGTCATCGATCTCAGGCGGAAGATCCCCCTGCACGGGCGCCTCCGTCTTGAGCACCACAAGGTAGGGTCTCTCCGTGTCGCATCCCCTTCTTGAGTTGTAATGCGGAGAGAGCCTTCCCCTTCGCAAGCTCGCCTCGTGCAACTGTCACCATGCACGGAGAGCTCTCCTCCGTGATCCCGACGACTCCCAGATGCGGTATTGGGATCGCCTTTACCAAAGTAAGGAAGTCTATCCCGAGGATCATGTTGAAGTCATCCAGTGGTACGGCCGTGAGACTGGTGACACCCGTCCAGTCTCCCACTTGGATCTTCACACCTTTGTCCACCCCCTGCACGGGACGCGTCTCAGAGTTGACCGTCTTTATCGTGCTCTAGTCTTTTTCAAGCACCAGACTCGAGCGCCGGACCTCCACGTACGAGATAAAGTTGTGGGTTGCTCCTGTGTTGACCATCGCCCTTGTGTTGTGATCGTTGATCTTCATGTCCACGTACATCAGCTCTCTATTCAGGGCTTTGGACACGACCGCCTTGCTCTTCAAAGCGTTCAATAGGCGCAGGGCCCCCATGTGAGCCCCCTTCTTAGGCTCCTCGTCCTCGGCCTCCTCGCCTTTGACTGCATTCATCCTTTTGCCTTTGTTCGGACAGTCACGTGCGAAGTGATTTCCTCCGCACAGGAAGCACTCAATCTTCCGCTCCGTCGAAGGCTTTGCATGCTGCTTGTCCTTCGGCGGGCCTCCCTTTCCATTGTTCTTCTCCCCCACCATTGAACTTGGTGGTGGTGTTTTCTTAGGCTTTAGGGCATCACTCCGTCGATGCTCCATCAGCTTCTCGGCCGTCGCGACGGTCGTGTTCAGATCTGACACATATTGCCTCTGCAACTCTTGTGCCGTCCATGGTTGTAGACCCTCCAGGAAGTGGAACAGACGATCTTCTTCGCCTATAGTGAAATTTGTAAGCATCAGGCGGGTACATACTCCTTGACGGGCCCGATGTGTTTGAGTCGTCGCAAACTCCGTCTCGCAACATACTCCACGTTCTCCTGGTAGAATTGAGACTTGATCTCCTTCTTGAGATCCTCCCAAGCCTCGATCGAGCAGAGCCCATTTTCTATCTCGATGCACCTGCGTCACCACCACAGCATAGCATCATCAGAAAAATACAAGGACGTTGTGTTTACCTTGTCGGTCTCATCCTCGATGTGAACCGCCTTCAGGTATCGCTCGATATTCCAGAGGAAGTTATCCATCTCCTTCACATCTTGCACGCCAGTAAAGGATTTTGGTTTAGGATACTTCACCCTCTGTGTCGACTCCCTCCTCGGAGTCGAACCACCAGCAATAGCCCTCTCGAGAACCTCCGCCTTGGTTTGTAGCTCTTTGCGTAGTTCGACAATCTCCACCTTAGTGGCCTTTCGTTCCTCCTCGAACTCGACATGCATCTCGCGGAGATGCTCTCGAAACTCCGACATAGTCGTGGCGACGTCCGCCTCCAAACCCTGGGCAAATTTCTCGTGAGCCGTCTGGTTTTGCTCCTCTTGAAATTCGATGCCCGTCACGCCTTTCTCCAGCATCTCTATCCGTTCAGCCAACTCGCCAAGAGCCCGTTCCATCGACGGTTCTTTGCTCTTGTCCTTCCTCGAGGTCTTTGCCATCTACTTAGGCGATGCGGGTTGGTCGTTGAGGACTGCTTCGGTCGAAGACATGATGGCGATCGAACCTTTGCTTTGATACCACTTGTCACGAACTTAGTGTTTTTGCTAGCACTTCGTCCCGTACGACACACTGTCTTCCTCCTCGAAGACTCATGCAAGCCTTCCCAATACGACTTAGCTAAATCACTAAAGAAAATAAGAAAAGTGGAGCAAAGTGGAACTCGTAAGAACTTCTTTATTGAATTGGAAAATACTTACAAGTTTTAGGTGGTGAGAAACAAATGAGACCTCCCCCTTATTATAATAGCTCATAGAGCTTTACATGAAAAGTCCTGAAAAGAATATTTCAAGGATTATTCTTCCTACCATAACTGGAACGGCATATTCCAAGTTTATTCTCTAAGAACAAAAAGGAAACTTAACGGACCATCCAGAAGTTTCTTGGGCCTCTTAGAAGGATCTTGGGCCTTCCAGAGAAATCCACCATCTTCCAGAGAGTTCTGCCATCTTCTGGAATGTTCTAGAAGCTTCCCGCATAACCTTGGTCCGTGGAAAGGTTATGCAACTTGGTCTCGAACGAGGCGCAACATTTGGGACGTTACAATGTGCTTTAGTACATTACCAGTAGAAATGGTCAAGCTGACCACAATTAACGTATGTGCGTGGTCATCCTCCATTGCGACCACCATTACCACGGCCTCTACCACGACCAGCATTACCACGGCCTCCATCACGACCAATATTGCGGCCACCACATCGTCCACCACGAATGCCTGTATGAGCAGTACCAAGAGCAGAGCGATCAACAGGAGCATCACACGGAGTGGTCTCCATAACTTCTGCGCTCGAATGATACGATAATGTGCTTCCATTAAAGATGGAATGTCAGATCCAGCAATGATCTGAGATCGAGCAGAGTCTGCATCAGGACGCGGAGAGGCAAGATATGTCATAACATGAAGCTGCTCACGTTGAGCCCTAGCTTCATTGATATCTGTTGTAAGGGGCAATATACGATCAACCTCATCAGTCATAGCCTTAGAGGTCGTGAAGTGATCCACATGAGATTTCTCTCCGTGATTAGCTCTGTATATGCCGACGACTGAGTCGTAGATACGAGATAAATCGTGTTTGCCATCAAAAGTCGCTGCTTGGACCTCCCATAATTCCTTAACTGAGTCCGTATTATAACCATGCCTTCTACTGATGGTTCTATGGAGTTCATCAACTGTGTAAACAGTCAACTATCATCCGTCTCCCATTGCTCAAAGATGGGATCAATCTTTGCTGGACAAATATTTGGACAACCGCATTTCTTGACCTCTTTCGCCAGGTCGAGTAGCCTTCTGGTCCGTCCAACCGTCGATCGACAAGTCGAATCGAAAAAATCGTTACGCTAGTGCCTGTTGGTCACGTTATTGCGTTTTCGACACTAATGTTTGTAGCACTGCTATTCACCCCAGTGCTAGCCATCTCGCAAAATTTCTGATTCGACCGTCGATATCTTTTGAACTCGATAATCACATCAACTCTACCAATGCGCTAGTAACGTGGCCAAAACCGGCACGCGCATAGGAAGTAGAGATAAAAGTGGATCACACAAGCAAGGACATAGAGGTAACCGAAGTTATCCTCTGTTAGATCCTGATGTAAAAATCAAGTAAGAAAAGAAACAAAGATTCACACATGACAAGTACCTTGTCTGCTCTTTATTAAATTTCTGACACCAACATTGGAAGTCAGAGGTTCCAGCAAACAACACCGATGATGTTTACCCTCTGAGTATCCCAAGTAATGTTTAGGACAGAGGTTCCTGCAAACAAACTTGTTGTTTATCTTCTGTGAATCTCAAAAGTTAATGTTGGAAAGTCAGAGGTTCCTGCGAACAAACTATTGTTTACCCTCTGAGGATCGCAACATTTTTTTGAACTATGTTAGAGTTTGGAGGAGTTGGGCGGCGGCTGGTAGAAAGAAGCAAGTGTTAGGATTTTGCACATGATCCATTGGGGGGGCGCGGCAACCGGGGGGCTTGGGGGGGGGGGCAGGAGCCGAGGGTTGGGCGTCAGCAGCAACAGAAGGCGGGGAAAAGGGGCGGGGGTCAACATGGTGGCAGGCGTCAGCAGGGGGAGGGCACTCGCAGCAGGCTGCAACAGCAGCAAGGGGGTAGGGGGACGCTGGAGTGGGCGGCAGCAGCAGTGGTAGGGTGGGTGGGGATGGGTTAGGATTATGTTTCGTTTTTCTTTTGCTTTGCGGAGAGAGGTGTGGATGGGTTATGGCTCTGGTATCCTGTACAGTAGAATAATGGAATAATTTTATTAATGAAGCAGAGCTACATATATATAGGAGAGGCTAACCCCTCTCACTATTGTTCTAGGCAATGTAGGACTAAAGCCCACTAATACTAATATAATACTTAACAATCTACTTTTTAAAATTTTCATAGTCGTTGATATTGCTTAACTCGACCCTTTAATTGCTTATTCATATTAATTAAATTTTCCTTAGAATCATAAATTTATCATTGTTTAGACCTATCATAAATTTTTAATTATTTCATAACGTATGTTGTGTGTTTATAATTTTAACATTCGAAAAAAATTCTTAATGCCTAGAGCCATCTAAGTGACACCTAGGCCCCTAGATTCTAGGCCTTGTCCAAGCTGCCTAGTGGACATTCCGTCTATCACAATATTTGCTAAACCGATCAATATAAAATATTATAGAACTTGATTTAAAAAATATTATACACATAATTGTCATACCAAATTCAAAATAATATTCCAATGTTGATCAATAGCTTGATGGAAATTCATGTTTGAAAGTTGTGCAACGAGAATGAGGATGTAAGTAATAAAGTATTCAATGTTGGTTTACCGAGAGATTAGGAAATTCATCAGTAGTTCAGAAACACTATAAACGTGGGGGAACAAAGAAATAGGTAGCTCGGACACGTGAACTCAGAAGTCAGAAGGAGAATGGTAAGGATGTACCATCAACAGTCTGTATCAAAACAGGGTGAAAACAGAGCGAACACAAGATACAGAAGTGAGCCGAGAAAAATAGTATGTCATATAATGAGTAACCCCTCAATCAAGTATCCAACGTTAAGCGGGTAGACCAGGATGTACAACATGAGCAGCAATAACAAATGGAGAAGTCAAATATCACGACCATGAGAGACGTATTGATTAGATCTAAAGAACAAGTGTTTCCGGATCAGAGTGACCGACGATGAAGCCGAGGAAGAGGTCGCATCATGACATTCCTGACAAGGATGGCTAAGAGAAGAGGATGTAGATTGAGCGTGCTCTCCGCTCTTGTTTGTGGTTCAAAGCCAAGGAAAATCTGCTGGTACTAGGTGGTAGCGACAACAATAGGCGGCAGAGTCGAGATCAGACCAGGGTGACGTGCTCTGGTTTGTGGTCAAAGCCAAGGAGCGTCTGCTCTGGAAGCTAGGTCAGCGGAGTCGGAATCCAGACCAAGGTGAAGGGCACTAGTCACCGTTTGATTAGATGCATACTAATTACTAGGGTCAGGTTTTGGCAGCTAGGGTTAGGATTAAGATTTCGAGAAGGAAAAATGGGTGACAATGGTGGGTTAGGGTTAGTTAGGAAAGAGAAAAAGGAGAAAAAATGAAATAAATTGTGTAACAGTTTGATACCATGTGAGTTTGGGACAGTTTGTACCTGTGAGTTTGGGAAAATATATTCGGTTTAAGGTCAGAAAGAGAGATACATGACAATATGAAAAAACTATACAACAATATAATAGCTAGCATGTGACATCACCAAGACATAATAAAGATAATATTACCAAGACAATACTTAGCACATCCGTCTACTAGTATGTTGAATAGATTATTCCAGGACAAGCTTTACAGAACACATGCCCTGAGTTGATATTGTTCAATTTTTCAGGTTGTGCAACTAAACACAATCCAAGTAATATGTTATTTTTATACAAATTGCTTACAGGATTAAGAAAAGAAATGATGCGTGAATCTCCATGTTTGCAACACCTTTGCTATTGGTTCACATAAGAAAGAAATTAAGGATATGTTCAAATGCCCCTACTCACGTCTTTCCACAAGCAGACAAAATCATGGACTGTGATCCAGGACTTGCATAATGACGTACTGAACAACAATGAGGAGGTTAATAGATAGCTATACACACCTTGCCAAAAATAAAATTTTATATTGAAAGATGCACAGAAAAAAAAGAGGCTTCACTTGAGCAAAACCAGTGCTTCCTCTCTAGTGAGAGGAAAGCCCTCCGCCTCCCTGCCACTCTTAGGTGGCAAATTCTCTAATATCTGTATTGACCACCAGTTAAAGTCTCCACCTTTAACACTTTCAAGCTTCTGAACTATGAGTATGGTTAACAAGTTTGTTCCAAGTTAAACCCATCACATAGTTGAAGAGTTACCTACAATTAACCCCACAAAATAATACAGAACTATCGTTCTCTAATGAATTTAAATAGATTTGTCTAATTTAATAAACCAATCATTCAAATATTGCATGGAGCTTTGTTATGCCCCATAGCCGAAACATTCTGGTAGGAGAAGGCTTGGATGATGATTCTTTATCTCATGTTCAAAATACCAGAAATTCTTTATCTCATGTTCTAATTGAAGATCCATTTATTCCTTCCTATATAAATTAAAATCTTAAATTTTTTAGATATACTGGTTAACAGGAACTAGTGATATACATACAAAAGTTTTGGGGAAGTTTATGGTCAATTTTGGAAGCTTTGGCAAGTTTTGGGAAGTCAAGACCAGTCTTGCGAAGTTTTATGAAGTTTTGGACATCTTCAGACCCTAAGCTCACCTGTTTCCTATAATAACTCATGCTTTGTTACCGGTCACTTCTGATTTTATCCTGCAGTTTGGATTGGTTTAGCTCAAATTTCAAAGTAATATAAATGCTACCTATCAGTATTGGAACTATCTTAATCCTTGGTGGGTACCAAGTAGGTAACTCTGTCTCACAAGTTCAACATTTTGGGGGATAAGCAATCGAGATCAGAATGTTTAGACTTCTGGAGAAATCTGAAATTTCAGTGGAACTCCAGCAATGCTTCAAAAGATATATTAGAATAAATAAAATTCAACAAATTAAAATGAAAGCTAAATAACTAATTTAAGAGGACAAAAGCTCAAAAATAGAAGCCAGTCAATTTCAAGACAGCAAAATCTTCGTACATGTGATAATATTTATTCCCAGGGAAAAATAAAGGGTCCATATGTATGTATGTATGTATGTCTTGTTGTGAATATTAATCGTCTTACCAACTATGGCGGGGATGTAAAGAGAATTTTGTTAGTGTGAAATAACATCAGAATACAAGGTTCATCATATCAGTAAACCTAAGGAAGTCAATCTACCATATGATTGCACTTAAGGAATGGAAAATTATACATCATAAGTTATTATTTTATACAAACCAAGCCTGAGTGTGCTGTAAAATATAGCTTTCAAACTTCATTAGATGGGAACATGAAAGTTTGCCAAAAGGCAAGCTTGAGTTCATACAGAAAAGTAAATCATAGTTTGGTACAAGATGAACCTTACCAATCGAATTGCTTCGTCAATGACATTCTTGTATCCTCTTTTGAAACGGTGATGCTTCCCTCCTTTTTAAATAATAAAACAAGTTAGTGATCAACCACTGAGGTTTTGGACAATCACACAAAACTTACCTAATTTATTTTCGATAAATGCAGTCAGGCCATCTGAAGTTACACTGTCGGTGACAATAGTTGTTCCTGGATGCTGCTTGCAAATACAGGCATATGCAAGAGAATATATGTAAGGAATGTGCAGTAATTCAAGAGAATGCCAGTACAAACTGAAAACCTACTTGTTCAAGAACAATAGCGGACATTAAAGCAATTAGTCGATTGCGGTTGAATTCACGCCCACTGGAATCTACAGCAGCAGATCTGAAGGAAACACTTGTTAAGAAGTAACCAAATAGGCATATTGCAAGAACAGCAAAGATATCGGTAACAACGTTTACCACCTGTCAACATCCGTGTCAAAGATGATGCCTAAATCAGCTTTAGTCTCTTGGACTGCCTGGGTTATAGCTTTCATTGCAGTTTTGTCTTCAGGATTGGGAATATGGTTGGGAAACATACCTGATGCCCGTAACAAAACATAAATTGTTAATATACTTCAAGTATCAGTTAGGAATTCTCCAGCAAACTTGCATTAGATATTACCATCAGGCTCCAAGAACTGGCTGCCAGAAGTAATTGCGCCCAGAGGCTCAAGTACCTTTCCCTGAAAAAGTATTATGTAAGGATTTGAAACTAATGAAGTTCCCTATCCAGATGAAAACTAGTAACTGCTTAATCCATATATAGATAAATAGTCCGAGGGTTGTGGCCTAGTGGTTGCAACGGGGGGCTCCTGCAGGGGAGACCACGGTTCGAGCCCCCCCTGGATGTCGGCTAGGTGGCTTTGTGCCACGGATGTGCCAATCCTAGTTGGATGGGTGGCTGGGCCACGAATCCGAGAGGACCAAGAAACATGTGTGTGGTGTGTATATATTTGAAACGGTAATTGTATTACATAATGGCTACCAAATGGCTCACAACTCGGCACATAGGCCACCAACCCGGCCCAAAGACCTACAACCCGGCCCTCCTGGCCGACCTGCATGGCCTACACCTGGCTCGTAGCTCTCATCCGGCTGCTCACTTAAAGTGCTTCCCCAAAGGCTTGAACCCAAGACCTCTTGGGAGGATGACTCACACCTTAGCCACTTGAGCTGGAGGTGATTGTGTGTGTGGTGAATACTTGACCTGATACCCCAGTTCAAGCATCCAACCTACTGTACATGACTAATCATATACTAAAATCAAGTATCAACATTGCATGGTGCCATTCCTTCTCACTCTTTAGCTTAATATGTCACAAAGATTAATACAATTTCTTATAGAAAATTTTAGCATTTTACCTCTTCTTCTAGACTCGTTATATTCTAGGGGAACTTGGAGGGTACACCAAGGTTGGATGAACCTCACTTGCATAGCCAAAAGGTAAGATAAGTCTACCTGCCAAATGGTTGTCTATATGTCCCTCTCATGATCATAACTACCTTAGCTAGAAATTTGGTACCAAGATATAGAGTTTTTAGTGTCCCGTCCTGCTCAGTTCAACATGATAAATCAATGGACGCAACGGCGTTCGGACTTGGCTATACAGTGACTTGCTCAAAGTTTCGCTCGGTTGAGACAACTCCTCGTTCATGTGGGTGGCTTCAATGAACTCGTCTCTACCTTGCCTTCACACCTAATAAAACGGATGTTATATGTTGCCCTAGTTATAGGCTTAATGCATGATAATAAATAGACGAACCCACATAACCAAGGGAATAATCTCATTCTGGATCAGATTTTTGTGTAGAACATGGAAATGATAAGCTTGTTGCTTAGATAATGCTTCACGTTGTGTTTTTAAATTGGCACTCAGCCTTTCGATCCTACGACTTGGACAAAGTAGAGTTTTCTTATGCTGCCACATAGACTATCGACTTGTTGTCATAGTCTATAGGTTCTCACGGTTTCACGGCTTGACATAGTAGACATGTTTCCACGGTTTCAATCCTTGTCAAAGCATATACGTTCTTACAGTTTCAAGGCTTGTTATATAGAATGCGATACGATTTGTAGTACTTCATGAAACACGCTTTGTTCAAGTTAGCTAGGAGGGCTATCAAATAGTCGTTTCTGAGTCGAAGATGAAAAACATAGAAACATAGAAAGTTTTCGAGATCGTTTAGCCGAGACAGTCCCTGGTTAGGGAGCTACATAAAATATGGAAAGTAAAGATGAAGAAATGACTTTAGAAGTATGGTCAGTTAAGTAGAATCTTGCATAGTCATTGGACAACATGTCACAAGGTTTGAGTTCCTCGAGTGAATCGTCGGGACACCGGGATCATGCCGGCCTAGGAGAACTGGTATTGTGCGTCCTACAGCGGCGGTGTGATCAAAATTGAACTGTGCGTCGCAATACAACAGCAGGACCTGTCGGTAGAGTTCGCACCTCTCATGCGGAGTGTCATCGTCTTGCATATAGTCCGTGGACAGCTTGTCATGCTAGTGACCTTCATATAATTTGAGTCGGCGTGCTAGTGACAATCTGTGTGTATATCGTAGATTGAGTCAAGAAGTGGATGCACGTCATGTAACACAACTATTAAGTCTAAGATTTGGCTTATGCAGGGTCACGCTTACGACGCAATAAAGGATATGTTGTTTCGATATCGTTGCACCAAGTTCCTATATTATAATCTGTGTTGTTACGATGAACATGAAATGACGGACGATAAGTATGGGCAAGTTTACATCAAGTAGGTTGTACTGTTATTATGCCACAAAACTAATCCTAAGGCAAAATTAAAAAGACCACTTAATATTGTGTGTACTCACTAAATAACGTGTTGGTTTTGTATGGGTCGAGAGGCCTCCCCACCAGTGCATTCTATGCACTGATACCCCAACAGAATTGTATGCAGTTTTCAGGTAGCAACTCGCTCGGTGTTGAACTCGCTTGAACGCGTCGAGACATGGAGTTCCTTGGCGTTTCGAGGTGTGCAATCGCGTTGAAGTCTTTGTCGTATAAAGGACAAGATGTATGGACATTGTCTATTGTAATCTTCTTCAACTTGTAAGCCTCATGACATGAGTGATTGTACTGAAAGAAGAGTGTGTGAGATTGAGTGATTGTAACCTTGACTTTGAGCCATTGTAATCTTTTGTTTCAATACCAATAAAGAGTTTCATTTGCATAACTTGAGTATATTCAACTTTTCTGCTTGGGACTTCTGTGTGACTCTGTTATTAGTTGCTCAGTCGGCCGTTTTGGTATTCGCCTTGTGCGAGCACAACTTAGGCTTGCACGGCATCACGTCCTAGTGAGGACGATCGGTTCTGCAGATCCGGGACGTGACAGGGTTGACTTCAGGTTGTGAGCTACTCGTAAAAAAACTGTCATTTCTCTTATAGAGCTTTTCTGCTCCTTAGTTGACCTCATTCCGAGGGAGAAAGCTATGGGTGATGATGATTGATGATGAAGATAATAATGATGAAGTATTCACATATGCCTTAATAGACAAACTGATTCAAAAATATCATTGATACACTACAATCTACTGCAGTTAGAGGTAGAAAGGATACACCTACAAATTCAGTTGTTATTTTGAGAAAAAAGTTATAGCTACCTCAGACTAGTTCAACAAAAGCATAGTTGTGAGTCAATGTTCCTGCTTGCTTTGATCCTCCCCACATCGATTCTCAAAGACATGAGAACTTACATTCTTTGATTCCCTTCTTTCACAAGCTTTAAAATCAAGATGTTGGCACATGACTCACATCATCTTGTGCTCACAACAATCTTTCATAGAGAACACGGTTCTCGAGAAGTTTGGACATCAACTGCCACACCAAGTCACTTCCATCCATTGTCATCTGAAACCAGGATGCCAAATTTCAAGAAAGTAGGGGGGTGGGCCCGACTGTTTTGTTCTGCATGTTGGTATTATATGTTAGGAGCCTTTCCTACAGTCCTTGCACTGATGAAGACGAACTGGAATTTACCATTACAGGGAACAATTTGCTCATTAAAGAAGAGGAAAGGAAATTTCAGGGTTTTATAGATTCAAGAAGAAGAAGACCATACAGAATTTTCAGAGGAAAAGAAAATGAACAGTAAAACTCTTACACCCTTCTCCACTCTCTGTTGTCTATTTATAGTTGGTTACAATTGGAAAAAGCCTAACCTTTATGACTTGGCATAACAGAAATTCTGACTCAACAATTTGAGACAACTGGCAAAGAGTTGCTGACCTGCAATGGAGAATTAGCTGGCAGTTAGCTGGCAAGGTCCCCACCATAACTGCTGCTGACTAATCCCCAAGCCTCTCTCTCTGATACGCAATTCTGATACTTGAGCCCCCCAGTGAACAGTGAGATCAGTGACACTATAGTGTACTAAAGTTAGGTACGTATCAATACCCACCCCTATTTTGACCTTGTCTCAAGGTCAAAGTAAGGAAAATCCTTCACAAACTTCTCATAAGGGACCCAAGTGGCTGTTTCAGCTTCTCCTTCCTTCCATTGTATCAGTAAATCAACTGCAGCCTGGCCCTTCCTTTGAACCAATCTTCGTTCTAACACCCAATCAGGTTCCTGCACATTGCTTCACTTTGTTGAGGTGATCCTTCACACACTATAATTCTTCGACTAATGTGTTTCTTCAACTGAGAAACATGGAATACTGGATGCATACAGATTTACCAGGTAACTCCATTTTATAAGCCACTGGCCCTATCTTAGCCAAAACCTTGTAGGGACCATAGTATCTAGGAGAGAGTTTCTGTGGCCTTCTTTGAGCCACTGCTATCTGCTATTAGGGTTGAACCCTTAAGTAAACCATATCACCCACTTCAAATTCTCTGTCTTATGTAAATCAGTGTACTTCTTCATTCTATCTCTAGCCAATTTGAATTTTCCTTTAAGAGACACAAAGCATTGTCTCTTGATGCCAAAGTTTCTGCTACTGACTTCTCTTTAACAGCATCTGGTAAGTAAGTCAGAAGATTTGGGGGAACCCTGCCATAAACTGCTTCAAAGAGTCACCTTTGTAGAAGAATGCCAAGAAGTATTAAACCAATACTCTGCCCAAGCCAGATGCCTGCTCCACTGCTTTGGTTTCTGTGTGCAGAAACATCTAAGGTATGCTTCTATACATCGATTACTGACTTGTTTGCCCATCTGACTGTGGTGATAAGCTGTACTATACCTTAGTTCAGTTCCGAAGTTTGAATAATTCTCTCCAAAATTGGCTAGTAAAAATAGGGTCTCGGTCTGAAACTATAGTTTTAGGAACCCCATGTAGTTTACAGACCCCTTCCATAAAGACCTGAGCCACCACTTCAGTTGTATAAGGATGGGTTTAGGAGAACAAATGAATATACTTTGGTCTACTACTAGTATAGTAGTTTTTTTATAACTGGTAGGTAACCCTTTAATAAAATCCACAGATACATCCTCCCAAATTTGCTCAGGTACAGGTAAAGGTTGCAATAACCCACTGGTTTGCTAGTCTCTGTTTTATTCAATTGGCATACTTCACAGCTCTTGATGAATTCTTGAACTCCTTTCTTCATGCCCTTCCAATAACAAACCTTTCTTAACCTTTGTAAGGTTTTGTGATACCCTGAGTGCCCTCCGGTAGGTGTGTTGTGATGCTCTTTCAACATAGTTACTACAAAGGGAGATTCATGATCAATCAACAACTTTTGTTTATAGTATAAAAAAACCACTCCTGTAAGAATACTTCTGACTGTCTAATTTCCCTTGCTTCCATTCCTCCACCTTGTTGTGGCAGTAAGGAGATGAGCCATCTGTGTACTGAACTCTTGTAGCCAGCTAGGAATAACAATTGTGAGAGCATTCAAGTCCACTCCTCTTCTAGCCAGACTATCAGCTGCTTGATTTTCCCCTCCTTATACTCCACCCTATAATGATAACCATACAATTAGTTCCACTTATATTGGGCTTATGTATAAACCTTCTGCTCCAACATATACTTTAAGGATTTGTGGTCTGTTCTAACAAGGAACTACCTACCCCATAGGTACTGATGCCATTTCTTTATTGCAAGGAGAACAGCTAACATTTCTTTTTCATAGGTTGATAGCAGCAATGCTCTTCCCTTCAAGGCTTGACTCAAGAAATAGGTCTTCCCTCCTGCATGAGAACAACTCCTATTCCTGCACCTGAGGCATCACACTCCACCACGAACTCCTTTCAAAGTCTGCCATGACAAGAACTGGAGAAGTTGTTAAGGCCATCTTTAAATTTTCAAGACTTTATGTGCTTCTTCATCTCAATGAAAGGAATTCTTCTTTAACGATGTAGTTAGGGGTTTTGCTATTACTCCATAACTTCTAACAAATCTTATAGCCAGTTAGGCCTAGAAAACCCCTCAACTGCTTTAATGAATTTGATGTAGGCCTGCACCACAACTTTCACCTTACTGCTGTCCATCTTACACCCTGATCTGAGATGACATGTCCCAAGTAATTACCCTGTTTTGGAAGAAAAAACACTTCTTTTGACTCTCAACTGATTTTCAGCCAATTTCTGGAACACCTATCTACATGCTCCAAATCTTCCCCCCAATTTGCACTGTAAACCAGTATGTCATCAAAGAAAACCAAAACAAATCTCTCTACCCTTTGAACACATCATTCATCATGGATTGAAAGGTAGAGGGTGCATTAGTTAGACCAAAGGCATAACTAAGAATTCGTAATGCCCTTGGTGAGTCCTAAATGCAGTTTTATGAATGTCTCCCTCTGCCATCCTAACCTGGTGGTATCCAACTCTTAAATCCAATTTTGTAAAAAGTTGGATCCCTGTAACTCATCAAACAACTCTTCTATGAAGGGAAGGAAATTTATCTTTATCAGTGAGTTGGTTCAAAGCTCTAAAGTCTATACACATCCTCCATCTGCTTTCTTAACCAAGATGATTGGTGAAGAGTAGGGACTAGAGCTTGGTCTGATATTCCTGACTCTAACATCTCCTGTACTGCTTCTCTATTTCATTCTTTTGCATGTAGGGGTGCCTATAAGGTCTACTACAAACTGGTCGTGACCCAGGTAGCAGGGGTATCCTGGATCATACACTCTGGGAGGAGGTAAACCCTTTGGCTCTTCAAAAAGGTAATCATACCTTTGCAACACTGTTGAACTTCATGTGGCAGATCTTCTCTATCCCAGTAACTTCTTCTATGGTGCACAGTTGAATCATGAACACTTGAGGCTTCTGTCACAGTTCTTTCTGAGCTGGTTCTGTCCATCCTTCTTTATGTGGTTGTATTCCCCTAAACAAATAAGAAGCTCCTGATACTCATACCTCATTGTAAGGTCCTGAAAATTCCATACTACATCTCCTAGGGTGCTTAACCAATTTGCCCCTAAGACTATGTGGCAGCCAGTGATCGGTAGCTGTAGGAAATTTGCAACAATCTCCTTCCCTTGGCAATGTATAACATCTTTGATTAATCCTTGGCTTTGAAGCTTTTCACCATTAGCCACCATCACTTCAAAGATTTGCTTGTCATGGATAGGTAAACCTATCCTAGTACTGAATGTACTATCAATGAAATTGTGTGGAACCTGAGTCCACTAAAATCAGAACTGGCCTACTATTCAGAGTTCCTCTCATCCTCATAGTAGAATGTTGTAATGTTCCAGACAAAGCCTGTAAGAAATAGAAAAAGATCCTGAGTAGTATGGAACACTGCCTCCTCACTTATTACTCCCTCTCCACTTTGTGTGGCTTCCAGTTCATCATCAGTAGTTATCATATAAAGTTTCTCCTCCTTACATTTGTGTCCCTTAAACCATTTTTCTTCACACAAGAAACAAAGGCCCAGATTATTTCTTCTGGCCAACTCACTGGAGGAAATCATAGCAGTAGGTGAATTGACAAGGCTTGAGAACTTCTGGTAGTAGCAGTTTCTGTTGCAGGAACGCTCATCTTCTTAATATCTTCAAAATTCTGAAAAGACTTCTGGTTATAACCACCAGTTTTTGCAGGTAAAGGGTTTGCTTTGTAACTCTTCCTAAGGGCTGTCACCTTGGCCTCGTAACCGGCCAATTGCATTGCCAGTGGTAAAGAGGAAGCTAGCTATTTGCACCTCAAACCTTATTTCTTCTTTCAGGCCTCCCATATACTGGCTCACTAAACAAGCCTCATTGATTCCTTGGATCCTCTTTGATAGTTTCTGGAATTGGAATCATACTCTTGGACACTTTCTTATTTTAAGAGTTCAATTCAATGACATGATCTGTGAACTGTGAGAGTCCAAATTCCAGCTTGATGGCTTCACTAAATTCATCCCAGCTCATAAATCCACCTCTAATCTTCACTATCCAATCGTATCAATAGGCAGCTGTGTTCTTCATTTGCACTGAACAGGCCTTGACTCTTATCTCCCGGAGGTACATTATAGTCGTTAAAATAGTGATTCACCCTAAGCAACCATTCTTCAACCTCTGAACTCCCATCATATTCAGGTAATTTCAATCTCAAAGTTGGATAACTATGAGTGTTCTGCATTAATGGACCAGCCAATCCATTTCGAGTGGCAGAATTTGCAACCCCCATTTTTCAGGGAATTTGGAGTTATATGACTTTTGACCCCTGCAAATTGCACATATTTTCCACAAAATTAGGGTTTTATGCTGCTAATGGAGTCTCAACATGAACTACGAGATTCTTGCAGGAATTTGATCCTCATCCCGCCTGATTCATGACAGTTCCTCTATAATTCTATCAACTTATAGGTGAGTTGATCGAATTACCTTCCAAATTCTGGATCCTTGCTTGCCATTGAAGATTGCTCGACTTGGTGGAGATCTATGTAATATTCCATGGCAGCTTCTGCTCAATTCATCTCCTCCTCCGTCGGCCGGATCGAGATGATGCTCTGATACCAAATTGTTAGGAGTCTTTCCCAACAGTCCTTGAACTGATGAAGACGAATTGGAATTTGCCATTACAGGGAACAATTTGCTCAGAAAAGAATTTACTCAGAAAAGAAGAAAGGAAAATTTAGGGTATTATTAGATTCAAGAAGAGGAGAGAAGAAGAAGAAGAAAAGACCATACAGAATTTTCAGAGGAAAAGAAAATGGAACAGTAAAACTCTTACACCCTTCCACTCTCTGCTGTCTATTTTGTTGGTTACAATTGGAAAAAGCCTAACTAATTTATGACTTGACATAACAGAAATTCTGACTCAGCAATTTGAGACAACCGACAAAGAGTTGCTGATTTTGCAATGGAGAATTAGTTGGCAGGTTAGCTGGCAAGGTCCCCACCATAACTGCTGCTGACTAATCCCCAAGCCTCTCTCTGATACGCAATTCTGATACTTGAGCCCCCCGGTGAACAGTGAGATCATTGACACTATAGTGTACTAAAGTTAGGTACTTATCATATTCACTGTTCTAAAAGGCGGTCTAGGCCGCACCTAGGCGCTAGGCCCCTGGTGTCCGCCCGAAATCCGCCTAGACCCCCCGACGTCCGATTACGCATATTTTGGAATTTTGTGGTCTTTTTATGCAATTTTAGTAGATTTTTTTGGATTTTTTAATTTAGTTTTGAACCGCCTAGATTTAAGCGGCCGCCTAGGCAGGCTAGGCACTAGGCGGCGGGTGCCCGCCCGACTAGCACCTAGCGCTTTTCACAACCTTGATCATATTATATGACCTCATATAAGTTAGGCTGGGTTTGGGGATTTTGCTTATCATGGCTGCTTCTGCTTGATTTTTTTTTGAAGTAATCCAGAAACCTGTTTGGTAAGAGCAGCTTATCAAAATGCTTTGAAATCTTGTTCAAATTTGGGACAACTTTCGAAAGCCGATGCAAGGTTGATGTCAAACGTTGCTTCTGCTGCTGTCTTTTGAAAAGCAACAACAATCTCAAACCAGGTCTTAGTGGATAGTGGCTATGATATTCTTTGTTCCTATATTCCAATTTCATAATCGATGCTCTCTTTTGAATTGATTGGTGAGTTCAACAAGCAAACGATGCACATGAGCAGACATGGAGGTGTTTATCATCCTAACGATGGGAATTGTTTATAGATGTCTGAAGTGACCTACAAATAGAGGATTATACTGTACCAAGGTTTGTGCTTTGTAGCATGGTTCTAATATCAGCTGGTACCAATACGTAACCGTGATATCATATTGTTTTAGCATGTCCCAGACGCGACACTAGCCCTCACCAATACCATCTGATACTGAACTTGAGGCCCTTTTAACGTCAATCTAACAGAGCAACCTTCAAAGAAAAAGAGTGCAAAATGGTGCCGACACCAAAATGATTCAGTCATGTTATATACGTCCATAAGACTACTTATTAACACACCGTAGCCATTATGATATACCGAAGTTGTATATCTACATATCCCAACATTCATTTATCTATTAGAAACTATATATTGTGGGGTACTTGTCTATAAGTAAAATAAACAACCTATTGCGGGTGAAAGATTCAGCAACATTGAATATTGTTTCATTCAAAACTAACGGAAAACGAATAAGATTGTCTAAATGTTACTTTTATTCTTAACAATCTTTTTATCATTTTTTAGCTTTCAAAAACCACGAAGTTTAAACTCTAAACTATTGTCACCGAGGATACTCATAAGAAGGCATCAAAATCAGCAATACAAACTTTGCTTTAGGATACTTGAAAGGTCTCCCACTAGTTTGGTAAAGTACCTAGTAGGCACAATCCATGTATCTCGTCATCAAACTTGACTCCGATTGTAGATATAGTTGATCCACCACTTATTGACGTTATCCAAATGGAAGTCTCATCTTTGAATCACAAGCAATCTTCTTGATCAAAATAGCTTCTTGATGTTGGTCTTTTAGCATACAACGACTTTAGTTATATGTTTGATAAATATACATGCCTCGTTGCTTGTATCCTATGTTAATATATCACTATCTATTTAGATAATATTTTATATACACACATATATATATAGAGGGAGGGATTTGTTCAGTGCGAACCATGTCTTCCAACATCATATTTGCATATGAAATGTGATTTGCAGTATCCATCATGATCTCCATGGTCTATAACATATATGAGTTAAATTTATGTGATTTAGAAAACTTCAACCCATTGATCAAGGGAGTCTAGTTTTAACGGCTTCAAACAATATAACAAATAAGAGGACTTGGTTGAAGTTATGTCAATCACATAAAATTTAACTCATACACAAATTTAATTCATACATGTTTTAGGACATGAATATCATGATAGAAGGTGCAAATAACCATATTGGATACAAATTCAATGATAGAAGACACGGTTAAAACATGCATCCATGTCCACAATCAAACAACTCACTATATGTTGTTTTAAAGAATAGAAATAAGTTAATCCAATTGATCCCTGATTAGAATCTCCAACCGGTTACCCGCAAGATCTTTTATGTACAAAAGATTTTGAACAGTGATGAACGTTGTGGATCGACATATATAGAGATAGAGGAGAAGTTATAATCCTTTTGGGAGGATTTAAGTGCATATCCTTATATGATAGCGTACAACATTATAAGGTCCCAGAATTTCTTTTCAAATTTTGTTGTTTAATTATTTAGCATGGAGATCGTGATCTATTGACTAGCAATAGAAGTTTTTAGAGTAATAGATATCCAACTCATTATTCTAAATGTTCACTTTTGGAACCACTTGAGGAATAAGAAGACAAAAAAATCGGCACTACGAACTTTGAGCGGTCTCCCATGAGTTTGGCAAAGTACCTAGTAGGCACAGTCAACGTATCTTGTCATCAAATTTAACTCCCACAGTTATTGACGTAACCCAATATGGAATTCTGATCCTTGTATCACAAGCCATCTTCTTGATTAGAAATAGCATGTCGATGTTGTTCTTCTTAGCATACAACGACTCTATTGTGTTAATACATCTATCACTATCTATAGATAATTTTTTTATATATATATATATATATATATATATATATATTTATATACACACACACACACACACACACTCTATGCAAATGACCTAGCCTAGTGGTTAAGAGAGATGCATGCGGCCGAGTGGTCAGGAGATCGATTCCGGGTGGGAGCGTTTATATATATAATTCAACAAACCAGGGGATGAAGGCCTGTGTGAAGCTTGATCTGAGGAAAGCTTATGACACGGTCGACAGAGACTTCCTTTGTCACCTTATGCCAGCCATGGGTTTTGACGAGGGTGGGTTGCGAGGGTGCGGGAGTGCATCTGCTCCCCCACATTTTCGGTACTCATCCAAGGTAATCCTTACGGATTCTTCAGGAGTAACAGGGGCATTCGACAGGGAGATCCTCTCTCCCCGTACCTGTTCACACTTGTGATGGAGTACTTCACATGTTTGATGGATCTGGCGGTACATAGTAGGAAGATTGTCCCTCTTTTCAGGGCTGGTCTAGCCAGTGGTGTCTCACTTGATTTATGCTGATGACCTATTAGTGCTCTTACAACCATCTATGAGAGGGATGTGTGCGTGTCAGAGATCATGGAGGAGTTTGGACGGATGTCTGGACTTCAGCTGAATAGAAAAAGAGCAGGGTCTATTTCAGTGCTCGGTGTTCCCTTAAGGAGGAAAGGACCCTGGCTCTGGGAGTGGAGAAAGGGGATCTCCCGATTAAATACCTGGGGGTACCGATGACGGTAAACTACGCTCGATATCTGGATTGCCAGAGTCTGGTGGAGTTTGCACAGAGGAGGGTGGAAGGCTGGCAGGCGGCTGGGCTCTCTTTTAGAGGTCGTATAGAGCTGGTGAGGTCTGTCATCTATGGCATTGCTATGTTCTGGCTGCAGTCGATTAAAATTCCAGTGGCCACGATCCGGAAGGTGGTGAACATTTGCGCCAATTTCATCTGGCGAGGTGGAATGCATGCAATCTTCTGGGCAACTGTGCCGACCTCGGGAGGAAGGGGATGTGGGGTTGAGACCACTGACGACGGTGCGGGAGGCCTCCGGGTTGAAGATAGCGTAGCGTGACAGTTCATCAAGGGCGGCTCCCTTTGGGCAGAGTGGTTGGCTAATAGATATCTGAGGCGGAGAAATTTTTGGAATTGTAGGCTAGATAACAACTTTTCGGTTCCCTTCAAGGCGATCCTTCGATGTAGACCGGTACTCCAGTTTGCTATCTGTCGGATCATGAAGGATGGGACGACCACCGATCTATGGCTCGATCCTTGGATGGGCAAGATCCCTGCTGGAGTGTTTAGGTGAGCATATGGGCAGAGAGGCGGGCAGAGGGCTGAAATGCAATCTTATCCTTAGGGATGGGACCTGAATACCAGAGGACTACCAGTACACTGCTCAGTTAGGAGAGGAGATCCGACAGGTCATCATAGATCATCACCAGTCTGCTGATTCTTGGAGATGGAACCGCCGGACGCTGATGGGGGTACAGGAGCCTTCCGCTTCAAAAGTTGCTACAATCTGGTACGGACCTCTTACGTCAAGATTGCGGACTTTGACTTCATCTGGGGAAAGGAGATCGCACAAAAAATTCAACTGTGTTCTACAAGCTATTAGTCGGTTGCTGACGAAGGACAGGCTTCTCAGATTTGGGGTGCAGATCTCTGACCCAAAATGTGTCATGTGTGGTGTTGAGAACGAATCCATGGGTCACCTCTTCTTGAGTATCCTGTGGCTTAGACATATTTGGTCTGAACAGTGTAGGAGGTCGTTGGGCGGAGGAGGCATCATGAGGGATATCCGGGGGATCATCACCTGGATCAGGAAACGGCGGGAAATGGAGCAGGGTTGGGCCAAGACAGCCAGAGTCCGCCTTGCAGCATCGGTCTGACACGTTTGGCGAGAACGTAACAGGCGTATCTTCGAGGGACTGATAATCCCTCCTGTAGGAATTCTACATAATTTAGAATTCGATGTATCTGTAATGGTCCCTTAACCGGGGCAGGAGAAATGGGAGGATAGTGTATTATAATACTTTTACTGAGATGTTCGTGGAATAAAATTTACCCTTATTCCAAATATATATATATATATATATATATTATATATATATAATATATATATATATAATATATGCACGTGCTTTGCACATATTTTAATCTTCTTTTAATTAACTTAGGAAGACTACTTAGGAAGATCAAAGGACAGTCTTCGTAATTCCTAAGTTGTCCTTATTAAAATTAATGAACCATTTTAATTAGTGTAGATATGCAAGGGTATTTTTGGAAGAAAAATTCCACGGTGAAGCATAACTTTTGGCATTATATATATATATATATATATATATATTATATATATAGAGAGAGAGAGAGAGAGAGAGAGAGAGGGGGGGTTAATCGGTGCAGACCATGTCTTCCAACATCATATTTACATATGAAATGTGATTTGCACCATCCATCATGAGTTCCATGGTTTATACCATGTAAAGTATGAGTCAAATTTTATGTGATTTAGAAAACTTCAATCCATGCTCAAGGGAGTCCAGTTTTAACAGCTTTCAAGCAATATAACAAATAAGAGCATTTGGTTGAAATTATGTAAATCACATAAAATTTAACTCATACATGTTTTAGAACATGGAGATCATGATAGACAATGTAAATAACCATAGTGTATGCAAATTCAATGATAGAAGACATGGTTAAAACATGCATATAGGTCCACAACCAAACAATTCACTATATGTTGTTTCAAAGAATAAATACGTGAACCCACTTGATCCATCGGTCAGAAATCTCCAACCAGTTACCTCCAAGATCTTTTATGCACAAAGGAATTAGAACACACTTAGATCGTGATGAAGGTTCTGGATCAACATTATATAGAGATAGGGGAAGTTATAATTATATCCTTTTGAGAGGATTTGAGTGCATATCTTTAGATTAATAGTGTACAACTTATAAGGTCTCTGACTCTCTTTAAAGGTTTGTCTGTTTATTTATTTTAACATGGGGATCATGATCTATGGTTTGGAATAGATGTTTTCAGAATAACAGAGATATCAACTTCTTATTCTAAATATTCAATTTCGGAACCACTCGAGGAATAAGCAAAGATCTTCAAACATTTGGTTCGCCAATTATTTAAAATGAGTTTGGTCAGAACTAGAACCAAAACAACCTTGAACCCAGTTATAGGAGTTCACATCTGAACTGCTTCAAAATGTATTTGGGTCAAATCGAACCCATTACCCAACTATGTCCATCGGGTTCACAGTGGCTGCTTCACTGCTCAACTTAGATTAGAGGGCTTGCCGGTCCAAGGTTCATAACTCACTTTAGAACAAAACTGCATTCACAGAGCACCTTGCTACCACAGGTTGCCATGACATTATTGACCCTCATGGAGTCGCCAGATCTTTCACCAGGTTAGTTTCTTTCCTCCTTCACCTCTCTTCCTCCTGTGATCCTCTCTTTCTCTATACGATTCCTTTCTTTCCTTCCAATGTTGATTCCCCTCATAAAACCATGGAATCATTTTCATTTTTTTATTTCTTTTTTTGGCAGTTTCTGTGTGTTTGGCCTGTTCAACGGAATCTCATCCAAGAACAGGAGTAATTGACCCCAGTCTGATAATGCACTGAACAATATATGGCACTCTTTTAATAAAGTCAATAGTTGGGTATGTTGCAATAATATTAATACTGGTTCAATACACATTAAGGAATCCAGTTAATTTAAACTAGTCTGAAATTGTTTTTTTATTTGAAAAAAGAAATGCTTCAACAAGTGGTACACGAATGGCAGAATCGGACAACACATCTGGTATATGCAGAGCTTCAAGCTATGCCCGATAATACTAAGGTGTAATTTATGCATACCTAGTAAGCATAAGGCAGGATGATGGCATTACCGCAAAGAATCCACCTGCTCCATTTGCATCAACAACTATATGAATCCCTCCAACGGCTTCTCTGTAAATTAATGAAGACAGGTGAATAGACTGGCCATTTTATGGCATTACACTAGAATTGGAAGACACAATTTTAGCTTCAAAGACAACATCAAAATCGTTAGAATCGTCTATTTAGTTATAGAGTATCAATTACTATTAGACTAGATAAAGATGACTTTACTTAGATACATAGAAGAGAAAACATACCAAGATTCCCAGCAGCTAGGCGAACCGCTTTTACAAGATCAGAAGTGTAAACAGCCATGTAGTCCACTTTTCTTACAGAGGCAGCAGCAGCTTCTTCTGATTTCTTTAAACTTTCAACTGAGAAGCCCTCGTATATATTTGCAGCACGTTCTAAGATGTCTTTAATGTCTGACTTACCCAACCCCCCAGCATTTGTGAAAAATTTGAAGCCATTACGATTGTACGGAAGATGGCTGGCTGTGTGCAACAAAATGACCGTGAAAAACAAATTATTGTCGGTTGATTCTGTGTAGAATTTGAAGCCAATATGATGTATGCGTGGCTATTAAATGTTGTAGGCAAAGGCTAATTTGCATTTAAATACCTTCAACTTTGCACTATAATAACTTTGCTACCTTAAAATAGTTTTATGTTCAATTGACTACCCTGAATTCTAGTCCTTTGCTACCTTAGGTTAACCACCAGTCCAATATGCCAATATTCCCGTGAACCTCACATGCCACTTTTTGGGCCTTTGGATCGTGTTTTAAATCACCTGTTTACCCATCGTCTTCCTCCCATCAAATACAATTGGGAAAAATCTCTGCAAACCCTAATTATCTTCAATATGAACCTTAATCTCAGGTTTGTGGCCCTTCAATCACTTTCACTTACCAAATCTAAACCCTAAGTTTTAATTTCTTCTTTATTTATGTCAACACTATCCTAATTTTATCTCCAATTTCTAACAGAGTACCTTGGCGATTCCGGACTTGCAGAGATGTAGAAGGAAATGTTTCAACCCTTCAACTCCTGCTGATAAAGGAAAGGTTTCCAGAATTGTAATTTTGCATTTGTATAAATGTATACACTAAATGTTGTAAACTCTTCAAGTAATTATAAATGAAAAAAGATTTGTGGATCACAAAGTTATAGTGATGAAAAAGTATCACATGCATTCCATGAGACAACCATGGATTTACATCAGGAGCTACAGAAATCCAGATGTTCTTGGTGCACACCCAAAGAAAATTGTTGCACATGTATGCATAACTGACAAAAGTTGATGGTACATATATGCACAACTTACAAAGATAGAAGGTATTTATGTGAATAAAAAAGTTATAGGTATTACATAAAGAATAACCTTAGTTTTAACTGTTCTAACTTCTAACCTTCAAGGTAGTCCAAAAGTAAAACCCTAGCCCACAGTTTTGAATTCCTTCCATAGCTGCATTTGAGAGAAAATTGTCTAAAACTTCTCTCCAGGTGGCCAAAATTTGGGATTTAGCAATTTTTCCTATCTCTGAAAAAATTAACTGATTTACCCAGTCAAAACCCAAATCCATCCCACAGTTAATTGGGCAGGGGGTAGTCCGGTCTTTTTATATTTTCCGTGATGGTGCTAAGTAGCTAATTGCTAAAAAAAAGGATTTAAGGTAGCACAGTGGATAGAAAAGAAAAAAAAGTTTTAGCCTAACAAAGTGATTATGAATAAAGTTGAAGGTATTTAAATGCAAATTAGCCATAGACAAATTATAGAAGCCCATGCAAGGTTCTCTTGAATTGGGAATGAATTGGCTGCACCTGTTATCATTATGGCTCCATCAACTGGGCACAGGAAATCCTCGTCTTCCGTAAGAGTGCTGTTGAACATTGCTGGTGTAGATGCCAATCTGCAAATAGAAATAGTAAGGTTATAGGCATACTGGCATAGTCCATCTTGTTTCTACTCCTTTTCTTGTAGTGCATATAAAAAAATAAGTTTGCCCATAATTTTAACCTATGTAGCACGGACGCTCTCCTCTTAATAATGTGTCCCATGTCGGACACGTATCGGACACTGACACTCCCAGACACAATCCTGACACGTGTCGGACGCTCATTTTATGTGTCCTCCTATTTCCATTTGAAATCAGGCATGGAGACTCTACGAATAAGGACACATGTCGTTACGTGTCCTCGTATTTCCATTTGAAATTGGGCACAGACACACAGAATAAGGACACGTAGCGAACACATTTTCTATGTTTTTTCTTAAAATAAGGATAAAAGTCGAATACAAAACTTAAAACATTTTGTTGTGGCATTTTAATTTCATATAAATCAAATAGCTATTATCTTGTGTCGCGTCCGTTCAACATAGATTTCAACCAAACAAATGACAGTAAAGAAAATTTGTGAATTGACCATGTATGTACCAAGTTTTACTTAACAGACAAATCCGAAACGTTTCGGATGGCAATTAAAGGGTCCGAAACAATCCAGACTACGGAAACCACGGATACAACCTCCATTGCATAGAGACCAATACAGAAACTGAGTTTTTAAACCCTGGTACTTTCTTATTGCATAGGCTACAAATATGATGCCTCCTGCAATTAAACTTAATACTCCCAAGGAAAGGCAATAATCAAGAAGCATACATGACTCACCCATATTGAACAACATCGAGTCCAGCACCTGCAATTCCCCGAGAAACTGCATCCTGGAAGTCCAGTCATGTTTGAAAAAAGTTTAACAGAAGATTCAGTTTTCAAAAATCAATATAACAAGAATTAACACACACACACACAAAAAAAAAATTGAATTTTAAACCCAGTGACCTACAGCTCCAAGTCAAACATGCACCTTGGAATAACTAAATATACATAAAAACTAAATAGCAACGTACATGTACATTGACTTAAGCAAGTAATTAACAACATTATTCACTCAGTCAACTGGAAAAGAAAACATGTTTATATAAATGAAGTCATTTCTCGTCACATAAAATGTTCAAATAATATATGAATAAACAATGTATGTGTAGATTAAAAAAATTTAACTTCTAAACCTGCTTTGGGTATTAAACATCAAGTAGAATAGACCAAGGTTCGCAGTATCAGTATCGGACCATTCCTATGAGTATCGGTATCGGCGATATCTGTAGTATCGGCGGTTTCGGATCGGAGTATCGGATTTTTTGTATCGGAAAACAAATAATTATTAATAAATTATTAACATATAAAAAAATATTTTATACATTTAGGCATAATTTTAAGTATTTTCAGTGTTATTTCTTAGTAGTTTTGAAATTAAATGAAATAGTAGTCACCCTTACCGATTGGTTTACATGCAATAGATCAATTTTCTTCTTTTATATGCTTTTACAACCTTATTATGCTTCAAACCCTTGTTGATTTGTCTTTTTTCTTTCAACTTTCTTTGCCAAATTGATGGAAAAGAGACCCCCAATGTCGGTATTGGTCAGTATCGGGTATCGGTCAGTATTGGATAGGGACATGCCAAATTGTATCGGCATCTGCTGTATCGGATCGGTATTGGCCGATACTTTAAACTATGGAATAGACAAAAGAGAACATTCAAGAATTTGAAAGTGGCATAGCTTCATACACCAGCCATGAGGTGAGCATGTAATTAGAAAAGGAAAATGCAGAAAGAGTATGATTCCACTACGATTATCATTTACCCTCATATAATTCTGATGAAAAATGCAACTCACAACAACAAAGTTGAGTAAAAGAATTGAAGGTAACACCATAGAGGGAAAAGAGTAAGTCTAAGGGTGTGTTTGGTAGGAGGGAAAAGTGGAAGGAAGGAAAATAGAGGAGAGAAAAGTGGAGGGAAAGACTCATTTTCTCTTGTTTGGTATGGAAGAAAAATAGGAAGAAGAAAAAGTGGAGGGATTACTTTTCCCTCATAACCTAAGAAATCCAATCCCCCCCAAAAGTGGGAGGAAAAGTGGATGCTTGTAGTAATTAACAATTATACCCACATATGAATGTATTATTTAAAAATTATTCATGAAGTCAAATGGTAAATAAATGATATTAATTGAGGATAGAATTGGTAAACCCTATATTTTTTACTTTCTTTCCTTCTACTTTTTCTTCCATAACAAACAAAGGAAAATGCACCCCTTATCTTTTCCATCCTTGCTACCAAACACAAAAGAAGGAAATGAGTTTTCCTTTCCATAAGGAAGGAAAATAAATCCTACTCTTTTTCCTTCCTTCCACTTTTCCATCCTTCCTACCAAACACAGCCTAATACATAAGCAAAGATAGGATTCACTATTCAGTTTAATTGTCTTCAAATACATAAGCAATCTATAACATGATCACCATAATCATCTTTATTCTCAATGCAGCGGCATCATCATCATTCAAGTCTTTTGGTACAAAAATGGTGCATTCACTATGAATGAGACTTAGTAGGTGAGAACTTGTAGCTTAGATCCATCTATTTACTGTCTATACGCACACCAAAGCACTCTGAGATGAAACTTGTGTACTAGCAAAAAGTAACCACCCCAGCCAATCTGAAGTTAGAAGCATTGCTTAATATGGTCAATTTAGATGCAGTATCTTGAGTATCAGCTAGTAGAGGATCCCATGGGAAGAAAGTATAACTAGTGACATCAATCTATGAAGGCAGAACAAAAAACATCACAATACATTTCAAGAATACACGACAAGTGAGGTTGTTATGGTTGCTATGCAAGTGGGGCACCTTCTGATGCAGATACTGATTCATCAAAGGGCGCGAAATGTACATCTCAACTCTCAAACTTATCTAGCAGTGTTTTTAAAATCATTTTATACGGCTGATTAATCGTCCAATTACAACTTTTTAGTCCATGTCCTGTTAAACTTTCTTTTAACTAAGCCTATTAAATGACCAGACCGCTTAACCAGCACAAAAAAGAGTACACATGACAGCTTGTTTAACCACCCTGATTAATCACTGTTCAGGTCTGTGTGGAAGCAGGTCTGATCAAAATCAAATACCTGAAATCCAACCCATTCACTTCCCTAAATAAAACCAGATCGAAATCCCAATTACCACCCTAATTTCTTACCAAATTCTCAATGTCCAACTCCCTTCCTCTTCCATCTTCCCTCTCAAGGGAGTCAGAGAAGAAAGGGCACATCAGCAACAGCTCGTTAACAGTAAAGATATTTTGTTTTTTCCTTCATATCTATATCTCTACTTTGTTTATTTGTCTTTCAACAACATGATATAGTTTTTACTGATTAGGTATCTACAAGAGTATCTCACGATAAGCAGCGACCGGCAGCAGAATGCCAATTCTGGTTTCTTTTCCTTTTTTTCTATTTTTTTGGGAATTGTCAACATTATTTTCAGGGGGAAATAACCATGTACAGAGTGATTAAGTGGAGAGTTATCTGATTACTCGATCAGAAGTCCCAGACCAAGCGGCACGGAGAAATTTATCCTTTTATCTACCTAATAATGGTTCAACTATGATGTCATCATTGTTTTGTACTTCTTACTAACAAAGAGTGGGAAAAAAACTAAATAAGTTCAAAGAACTCCAGAAAGATATTTAAGAGCTAGAGTTTATAATCCCACTGGAAGCTGAAAGGGGCAAGAACAAGAATTAAGTTACCGATTTAAGTGTTTGGTGATATCAATACCATCTTAGTCTCTAAATTCTGTTGTGTTAAAAATAGACGTGATTCTATTGTAGCAAGTTTTATGACCTACCTCTCTATCTACTCTTTCCTATTCAAGGAAAACTTGGCAAAGCCAGGTATAACTTCGTATAAAGAAAGGCCACACCGCCAACCAACTGGCAGTCTGTATTATATGGCATGACCCACTAGTCCAAGCCTCAAGAGGGTTACAATTTGAGATCAGACTGGCATTAGTTATGAAGAGCTGGTCAACTTGCTTGTGGAAATAATGGCTGAATCATGCCATCAACCATCTTGATAAGAAAAGAATTTGAAGATAATACAGTATGTTGAGAACACATATATAAGAACAGTTTCTAAAGTGGCATTCAAGAATTTATGGTGATCAGCTCGTACTAAGCTAAAACACTTTTCACTTTTGTACGCTACGCCACAAGTCATATGTCACTACTATCCTGGGAATTTATATTTTGTGCTTATCAGCTGACAACCAGCCGACCCAAAAAAAATGGGGATAAAGGCTCCGTTGTTGTTGATGATGTAGCTGACAACTGAGTGTTATTATATTCAAATGACAACAACTAGTGGAATAACATAAGAAGAAAAAGGAAAATATATGATGTTGCACATTATGCACATAATACATAAGTTATGGTTATGAACAACTTGTGGTTCATATAGAAACACAAGCCTTGCCTGAAGATTCTCAGAGTTAAAAAATCAGATAACATCTTCTCTGCAATAACAGCATAATAATAAAAGAATAGGAAGGCAAGAAAAGGGGGGGGGGGGGGGGGGGGGGGGTGGAATGATACACAAAATTATAAACTGTCTGTAACTTTTGGAGTCTGATTGTTAATAAGTTGGCCATTCTTTCTCCAAAAAAGGGCTACGTGGTTCTGTATGCATATGTATGAATATTCTCAAAGTTGCAAAACTAAGCAGTATGTGCATAGAGCTGAGAATAACAAAAATTAAAATTGTGTGGTGACAACATTTTAAGTATCAATCATAAACCAATACATTTCGGCTGTTTTGGGTAGGAATTGGAGGGTCCTAAATCACAGAACCATAACTGCTAACATAGGAAGCGTCCGGAAAATGAAATTAAAACATAGGTTTCGAATATTGATGCAAAAATATTAGTACCTGCACTGGGACTAAGATATTCAAAGTTAATAGCAAATTGAACAGTTACCTGTAATATCTTTGCAGATATGCGTGAATCATGGCCGACAGAGACACTCAAATGTTTGGATCCAACTGACTTTTTTCTATCTGATAACCATGAAGCAAAAGCAGCAGCAATTGCTTCCGAAACAGGCTCAGTAAGGTTGACTGGCTCCCCCTCAACACCAGCTACAGCAACACCTCGAATATCACTGAAAAATTAATGTCAAATATTAATGCTTTTATAGTTCTGGATTGTCTAGACTCTAGTCAAACTTGGAAGTCAGAATTTAGCCTTCATATGATACTTCATCACTTCTCATCTCCATAAGAAACATCCAGGATAGATAATACATATCTAGGGTGGGTTTAATTATCATGGTTGTTTCTGCTTCTTCTTCTTTTTTTTTTGCAAAAAGTTGTTTGGTAACAACAGCTTATCAATTTTTTAAAAAGCTAGTTCAATGGGGCAGCTTTTGAAAGCAAGTGCGAGGCTGCTTCTGCTGCTTTTTAAAAAGCATAAGTATTTTCAAACCAGGCCTTATTCATAAATTAAAATGATTTTTACACTACAAACTTCATTAATATAGGACTTAATGTAGAAATTAGCCTTGAAATTGGAAGCAAAATAAGTAATTACCGGACTATGTATTATCTATTCTTGGCAGAGTCGTTTTTTGGCATCCAGTTGTAAGTCTTAATAGGTGATAAGATTGCATCTTATAAATCAATCCTACCTTTTAAAGTCAGAATTTATATTGTAATTTAATCAAATGTCAGAACAGATACAATATATTTTCTCTGTTAAAGTCTAAATATTAAATGATACTTAAAATGCAAGTGCGCGTGTGTGTGTGTGTGTATATATATATTTTAACCAAATGTGTGTGTGTGTGTGTGTGTGTATATATATATATATATATATATATATATATATATATAAAGATTTGTGACCATACAAAGGTCTTTTTTGGCACGACACTAAGGCTTGGAGCTTGCATCCTGAAGTAACTCACTAGTTTGCATAACCACAATTGCTGAATAACAAAAAAGTATGCCTTGGTAGCCAGTCAGAATTCCAGTTCCATCACCATAAGTGAAACATAAATCATACATCCCTTAAGCAAAAAATGGTCGCTCCCCATGGGAAGTTCATAGAGTCCATTCTCAACGAGTCCATAATCCTATGATATTTTCCATTTAACACAAACCGTAGAACACTGATTCTATTTGAACATGTCAGCAATCCAAAAGTAGTACAAGAAACTAACATAAAGCAGAACATGTCAGCAATCCAAATGTACAGAAAGCTGCTGACGTACTTCCTAAATGTGAAAAGGTTTGTTTTGATGAAGTATCTAATATTGGAGATTACACTTGACTATTCTAAGATTAAGTGGAGAACTTCACGCCTCAGCATCCTATAAATTGCATTAGAACCTTCAAGAAGTTATTCTAAGAATGCTAGTTTAGGAGTTAAGCTATCAAGTAAAATCGATGTTGATACTACTCATTAGAAATAATTTCTTGAAGGCTTTGTTATATTTCTAAGAAAGTTGCATTTAAACTTCAACTCATGTGGCTAGCAAAAGTCTATTTTAGACATATGTATAAAATGTAGTACATCATATCCTCCAGAAGTAAATACTTGGAACTAGTTCTCACGTCTCCGAGGCTAATCCAAGTAAACAACAAATAAGCATCATATCTTCAATTCAAATTGATTTTCTATTAGTAATCTAATTTAAGGTCGAGGATATTTAATTCAAGAAATCACCCTTAGTGTGTGTGTGTGTGTGTGTGTGTGTGTGTGTGTGTGTGTTCGCTTTCCCTTTCTCAGTAACCCTGAGTTGTCATCCACATCACCAGAACCAAGATCCCATGTGATGTTCACAAAAAAGCCATATGAATGTACCTTCCATTTTGAAGCTTTTGAAAATTGACCTTCTCGAATGACGGAATGGTACTTGGACAAGAAGCAGCTGTAGGCATAAGAAAACAAAAATAAGTCAAAAACTAGGAATAGTTTGAGGCTAATAGTTAAATAATGAAATCAGAAATTTCAGTACAAAAAACCTCAGAATTTCACCACAATCAAAATGTAGATGGAACTATTAGAAACCTATTAAAAAAAGGTATTTGGATTTAAATATCAAGGTCGACCTCCAGTGAAGTTACATATAAACCTAAAGTCTTTCTTGAGGTCGACCTGGATAATGAGAATCTAGAACAGACCATTGCAACGGACACTTGCTCGGTTCCCAACATTAATCTGATGTGCTGCTAAGGTATGCAACTGCATGGCAGACATGCCAGCACATGCTATCTTCCATCCCTGCTTGGGATGTGCGTTGTGCATACTGAGGGCACAATAGTCCCTGGGATATCTGGTGTCCAATTGCCTATTCCGTCGACAGTGCTGCGACAGAAATACATTTTGAACAATCTTCCCTGATATCGCTGCATGCAAATCGCAAATTTATCAGATCTATACCTGTGTTATATCAATCAAATAACACTAAGTTTACTAATTACTCTTGACAACAATTGTCTCAGGTTAATCCTCATTTGTAAAGTTATACCATTATACGGAAGCTTTCATATCCAATATAGCAGAACAAGGATTACATTATAATTATAGATGAACTAAACAGTAGTGTATGTATCGATTCCTTCTGAATGCAAGATGTTAGGCACAAGATTCCTAATAGCGGTAGCAGGCTACCGGCACGTATTGTTTGTGTCAACGGACAGCACATAGTGGACAGTGTCGGACAATGTCAAAACAATTGAATACTGTTGTAATTCACTTCATATATCATATATGTGATAAATAATCTAGTAACATATTGCACTATTCTTTGAAGAAACTAAAAACTGAACCAATTGTAAGAAAAATGAAACTGAAAGTATATCAAACTTCTTGAGTAATAGAGATATTAATCAAGTGTTAAGCAAACTGAAACTGTAGAAAGAAAGAGAGTAGAGAGAGATGACAGAAATAGAGAGAGAGAATGAGCAGCGCGACAGTGAGAGTATAGGGAATAGAGACATATATCTACTATATAAGGCCAAAAGTTAGGCTTCACCGTGGAACTTTTTTTCCAAAAATACCCTTGCACATCTATTCCAATACAAAAAATAATATTTCTATTAGGGGTAGTTAGGTACTTATAATATCTAGCTTTTAGTATTTCAATATATTAGTTTTGTCTTTTGCTCTTTTCAAGCATATACAAAGTTAATTAAAAGACAACTTTGAGTGTCTTTTGCTCTTTTCAAATACATACAATCTACTATATAATGCCAAAAGTTAGGCTTCACCGTGGAACTTTTTTTTTTCCAAAAATACCCTTGCATGTCTATTCCAATACAAAAAATAATATTTCTATTAGGGGTAGTTAGGTAGTTACAATATCTAACTTTAATATTTCAATATATTAGTTTGGTCTTTTGCTCTTTTCAAGTATATATAAAGTTAATTAAAAGAAAACTATGAGTGACTTTTGCTCTTTTCAAATACATACAAATTAAGTTAATTAGAAGATAATTAAAATACGTGCAACGCACATGTGTATATATAATGCCAAAAGTTAGACTTCACCGTGGAACTTTTCATCCCAAAAATACCCTTGCATATCTATTCTAATACAAAAAAATATTATATTCTACTAGGGATAGTTAGGTACTTACAATATTTAGCTTTTAGTATTCCAATGCATTAGTTTAATCTTTGAGTGCCTTTTGCACTTTTCAAGTACATACAAAATTAATGAAGACAATTAAAATATGTGCAACGCACATGCATACTATGTTGTCACAGGCGACGTCTAGGCGCGCTTAGGCGGCCTAGGCGTGCAGGTTTGGAACAGGTCGCCTCGATGGACTTTTTACCAATAAATATTTTTTTGGACTTTAGATTATTTCATGTATTGTTGCTGCTACTGCTGCCTACTGCTGTTGCTACTGTTGTTGCTACTGCTGCCTAATGTTGTCGCTACTGCTGCCTATTGTTGTCGCTATTGCTGCCTACGGCTATATTATACAATGATATTATACAAATTATGGGCCGGTTGGTGCTACTGTTGCTTACTGTTGTTGCTCTACTGCTGCTTGGTGCTACTATTGCCTACTGCTGCCTACTGTTGGTGCTGCAATTGTAGGGAAAAAAAGTCTACAAATTCTGAGCGGACGCCTAGGCGAGGCAGGCCTAGTGTCGCCTTGCCTCGCCTAGCGCCAAGTACAACATAGCGTGCATATATATATATATATATATATATATAGAGAGAGAGAGAGAGAGAGAGAGGGTATAGGTCAAAGATAGAAACAGCCTAGGAGAGGGAAGGAGGGAGAGGGAGAGAGATCCCCGTACGCTCAAAACCGAGAGTTGCTACATATAGACGGTCTTGGCCTATTGAGGAAGACATTCTTGATATCCAGGTGATGATGAGCCCATTGAAGATTGCTGCTACGGAGAGGAGCGCCAGTACTATGTTCAGTTTAACCACCGAGGGCAAGGTTTTCTTATAAGCAATCCTATACTGCTATAGCCTTTGGCAACAAGGTGAGTCTTCAAGTGCTCGACAAAACCATCGGGATTATGTTTCACAGTGAACACTCGGTGACATCTAATGTTTGGGAGGCAGAGGAACAAGATCTCATGTGCCATTGCCCTATAGAGGAAGCATTTCGTCATCCATCCAGAAAGAGCATTGAGCACTTAGAGTTATGATGTATGGACACAAAAAATGGTTTGTATCCATATTGTGTCCGTACCTATATACATGACTGGGTCCATGCAATATAGGTGACTATTTATTGTACCCATATGAAAATGTTTGTATCCCATATCCATATTGTGTCTTGATCGGTATTTGTATCCACAGAACGTATGTCGTTAGTATTGTACAATACATGATGCACATCTTACGGTCCAATAAATATAGTACCATTTCGTTACGCATCGGTTGATCCAATACCATGCATGTAGGTTCAAAGGCGGATTCATAGAATTTAGTGAGTGGGGGCTAGGAAAAAGAAAGTCAATTTCAAACGTGTGAGAGGATTCGAACTCAAGACCTACAAATATTTCATATTACTAAACCAACTAGCCTAGCATTCAACAATAGTTTATAGGAGAGTCCATATATACATATAAGGTTTGAATATTTTTTGGGAAAATACCTAAAATAGGGCTTGAGCCCCCACACATTTGCATGTGGATCTGCCCTTGTGTAGGTTGATAGATAGTATCTTTTTTATTTATTCTTATACTTGGGTCATGTAATGTATGCTTAAGAATATGAATTCTGGAACTAGATAGACCAGTAAAGATGAAACAAATAAAAAAATCCCGATAAAATTATATTAAATCATGTTCTTATATTGATTTAGAAGCATAAAACTAAACTCCTAGAGTTATCGTATCATTCGATACACGATATTATATGCAAGTAAATCGATATACGATGTGTATTGCAGGTTGACAACCTAACGCACAACATATACATATACTTAGATACATGACTGGGAGAGATTGGAGATATAGAGGTCAGAAGAGAGACGAAGGGTCTATAGGACCGTTGAGTACCTCTAGAGGGGGGTGAATAGAGTGAGTGCAAGTGCAGCGGAATAAATCACCACTTAAAAAATTTAAGGCAGATAACTATGGTAGTGAATAAAGAGACAATAAATAAATGTAGCAAGAGATCAGAGAATCAAACTCAGTGAACACCGCGATATATACTGTTTTTCTCTTGGAGGACTAATCCAGTCGCAGGTACTCTTGCCTGTTGTTAATCCACTATTCACAGGCTAATTGAGAGCTTGCAGTCTCTTTACAACACCGTGCTTGGTGACAAGTGCACGACCAACTTCACAACACCGTGCTTGGTGACGAGCGCACAACCAGCTCCTTAAACAGAGATGATTTCTGAACGACCGTTTTACAACTCTGAGAACCAAAGAACTCTAAATCGAATCGATATTACTGGCTTTAGCTAAGAGATGTATAGGTGGAGTATGAAAGCTTTTAGAACAATGAAAAACACTTTAGGAATAGATAAAAAGAAAAAATGATAAGTGAGTTGAAAGAAAATTTTCTCTTCTATTTATAGGTGTTTTTGAGAACCGAACTCGGACAGAGTTCGGGTGGAGTTCGGATGCAAAGATTTCGCAAACGAACGTTGCATGTAGATTTGGAGGTAACAAACATTTGAATATGAAACAACCGAACTCAGTCCGAACTCGGACCGAACTCGGACTGAGTTCTGTCTAAGTTCATCTAGTAATGTTTTGTCAAATTTTGTTGCATAGGATAAATGGAACTTTTGGTAAGTGGACTTTGAATGAATGGGTAGGCTTTATAGACGAGTGGACTGTGAATAACCTAAGCCAGTAATACTCAGTCGATTTTACAATTTGTATCCTAGACTCAATAAAGGATAAAATACATAATAAACTGTAAAATGACTCAGACTGACTCCAGTGCATAAGTACTTTGGGATGATGATTTTCATGCTTGCTGATGTTGTAGTACTCTCTCTGATATTGAATTTACTTGACCTGAAATGTTAGCAGTAGTTTGTATATTTTGTTATTGACTTAAGTCATCTGTTGATTTATCAAAATCGGGTGTGACCATTTGGTAATGGGCCAACAGGTTCTTCTTGGATTGAGGGGGAAAAATAAGCAGAGTTAAGTGGGTTAAGTGAAAGGAAGTTAAGTGAAGGGGAGGGTAGTCAATACATATCACTTTGCTTAGATTTGAGGGAGAATTAAGTGGGGTGTGTTTAATAACTCTTGCTTAGATTGGAAGTTTCGAGTAGAAGAAAACTTAATAAAAATATATATATAATATTTAAGAAAATACCTTTATTACATATGGCATAAAAATTAGATTAATTTGATTGAATTTTTAATTAAATTTGTCAAAATATTTTCACAAAAAATAATGTCTACAAATCTAATACATATATAAAGAAAATAACTAAAATCCAAATACAATAAAATTAAGTAATATGAGAATTATAGGCTTCTACCGTTTATAAGCTACGGAGCAGCAAGTTGAGAGCAAAAAAAAATGTAAAAAAAAAATCATAATATTTTATAGGACAAATAAGAGATATTTATATCTTTTTAAATAAACCCCCCCACCCCCCCCCCCCCCCCCCCCCCCCCCCCCCATTTTCTCTCGTTAACCTAACTTGACACCCTCTAGTTTCATAGAACTATTGCTAGAAATTAGATCAAATATTTGCTACAATATTTATTTGTGCATTCTTATAACAAAAGGAAGAGAACCTGTACAAAATTCGCCAAAAGGGGGAGAAAATCTGACCTAAAAACCGGTAAACATTTGAGGTGGAATAAATCAATCAGTTAATTAGGGTTTCAGAAGTTGCGTAATTAATATAAGGAATCAAAATTCTATGGATTTGATAGAGAAGAAGAAGAAGAAGAAGAAGGGGAACCTGCCATTGGTCGAGAACCTCTTGGTCGTATGGACTAGGGAGGGAGTGAGCGGGGAGAGAAACGAGAGGCGTCGGAATTAAAGAGGATAAAAAAGGCGTTGGAATTAAAGAGGTTTATTCTATTTTATTATTTTCCTATTTGGCCTCGTTTGGTTCGCGGAATGGAAGGGAAAGGAAATCAATTCCTTGTCATTTCCTTTCCTTTGGGAAACTTTAATTCCTATTGATTTTTCTTTCCGATGTTTGGCAATGCCAAGGAATTTGGAAAGGAAAGTGAATACTTCAATGTGGGAAAGTGATTCCTTCCTTGGATGGATGGAATCACTTTCCCCCATAATTTCCCTCCCATTGGGAATCACTTTTCTTTCCTCCTCAATTCCTTGGGCGCCCAAACATAGGAAAGTAATCACTTTCCTTTTCCAACCGGAAGATTCCGCCAACCAAACGAGGCCTTTATGTACGACTGCTTGCCAGAATGGGGATCTTGCTTTCCTCTCCAGAATGGTCTGGTGGTGGCCAACTGTAGGGATGGCTAACTTGGGCTTGACTCACCAACCCTAAGTTGGGTCAGCTCTAAACGGTTCGGAGGAATATAAAATAATAATAATAATAAAAATAAAAAATAAAAAATAAAAATAAAAATAAAAATAGCCAAGTACAATTTTTTTTGCGATGTTTGGCGTAACTCACGAGACTTTGTGCATACGTTTCATACCATTTGAACTCACTGGCCCCAATTTACACACATACCCACACACCTCCTCCGTTGTTCGTTCCCGAGCCGCCTAGTCCAGGAGGTTATACTTCTCCTCACTGACCACAAGGGTTAGATGAGCTCGGTAAGTATAATATTTACTAATATTAGTTTATTATATTAATGTTATACTTATATTAAGATACTCAAGTTTACTTTTTTAAAAAATTTAAAATTCAAAGATATAAATTTGGATAGATTTAAAATTATGCAAAATTAAATTTTGGATAGATTTTCGACATGTCCAAAATCTAAAACCATGGCCTTCGAAACTTGAAGCCTAAACCCAAGTCAATGGATATTGAATAGAGAAAAAAAAAATACTACAATATGCACTACAAGAAAATTGAGTTTTCCCAACGTTTTATAAACGTCGGAAAAAAGGTCAAAAACGTTGGCATAGGAATTCCCGACGTTTTTTTAACGTTTTCGACAAACGTCGTCGTTGCCGTAGTTGGGAATTTATGACGTTTTAGATAAACGTCGGTATAGGTAAAGACGACGTTTGCAACAATGTTTAATAAATGTCGAAAATTGTGCAATAATGGGTAATAATTTTTCAACGTTTTAATAAAAACGTTGTGAACTAAACTTCTTTTCCAACCTTTAGCAAAAATGTTAGAATTTGCTTTTCCAATCTTTTCTCAATAATTTTCCAACGTTTTAACAAACGTCGGTATAGATAAAGCCATTTTAATTAAAATCTATATTTGAATATATTTGCCATGCACTTGTATTCAACTGGCTTCCTAATAAGTAATTAAACCATACTCCAATTAACATTATACATTCAACAATATATAATTAACAAAATAAACTTTTATTGATAAAAATATAATATTTTACTATACAACCGAGTTTAACAAAATAAAAGAATTCAAAATACAACTTTTCTCTCATCACTGTCCAGGATCATCCAATTAGATGTACATCCCTTCTTATTGTCTTCAAATTTGTGAGTATATCACCCTCGCTCCTTTGTACGTATAACCAGCAGGTGCAATATAATCAACCCAAAAATTCCTCCACTACCAGGCTTGGTTGTCCATCATTGCCATCAAGACTACAGGCATCTGCTTCCTGAACCTTACTCTTTTTCTTAGAGTAAAAGACCATATTGGGCTTGCATCTGGATGAAGTGCATCTCCTTCTTTATCCTCCATGCAGAATCCGCCTCCACTTAGAAGGTGGCCTCTAGAGAAACCATTAGGATTTTTATTAATACCTTCCTGATGAACAAGAACATCTCGAAGAAACCTGATATCGCTGCCTTGATCAACAGGTTCTTGCAACACGGCAGCAACATCTGAGCCATCATCCTCATGTTCTATATTCTTTTCTGTATATACTACATGCTTCCGTCGTCGCATTGACTGAGTGTAGGAAAAATAAAAATAGGGACAATCATAAGAGGAAAAAATAGGGGAAAAAAATTATATGACAAAGACGCTTGATTAGAATCAAGCTCATAACAGAAAAATAATGCATCTATCCATAGCACTTTGGCAGTAGAACACGCCAAATGCTGATTCCAACTACAACATCAATCAAATTATGCATGGCTAAATATATCCTCCCTAATAAAAAAGGGACCAACTGTCAACAATTAAAATAATAAAATATTAATATTGTGCAAGCACAGAAACAAACCTGTGAGTATTTGGAATTAAAAATAAGCCAAAACAAATATGACATGTACTCATAGAAGCATAAAAATGAAACAAAATAATTTGTTCAGTACCAAGTTTAAAAATAGCTTCAAATAAAATGAATATAGCATGGATTCTAAAAGAAAATGAATTTAGATGAAAGATGTAACGAGACATGAAGTTATTCTACTTACATCTATGGTATTAGCAATAGCATACGCCTTAGCAGTTTCTGATTGAACAGTCTCATTCTTCTCGCTCTGGATGAACAAAACAACTATATCAATCAGCACATATAAAAATAGGTATCATGCAAGCCCATTGCAGGGTTTAAAATCCTTAAGATTTTATGTATCTTAAAAAGAACAATGCTTACCTGTGTTCTAGATGAATTTATGTACAAGTACAAGTACAATGGTTTGGAGGGATTATCATAAAGCAGGCTCTGTGTTCTTATCCGTATATGTATCTGTGTAATTTACTCAATTATGGAGTAAATTTTGAAGAAAACGCTCAGCTGAAACATAAAGCAGTATATCTCTAAGTGACAGTAAATGGCACACAAGTAAAATGTTTAAATTAGATTGTGTTATTTAAGAAGCAAGAAATACCTTAGCTGAGTGAGAACTTCTTCCCCTTGGTTGCATTAGTAAGCTAAAAGATACAGCCACCACTTGTATATAAGTCCATCTTGCAAATTATTTCCTTCTTTCCTCTTAGTGAATATATTTATAGGTAAACAACCAACCTTTCAAAAATAAGTTAGGGAAATGATCACTCCTTGCAAAATATATTTGGTTTCTTCTATTCCCCGGCGTGAATTTAGTTTAAAAAAGTGGGTGTAAATCAATCACACATCTATCTAGTATCACATGTGAGTCGATGAATGGAGTTGCAAACTTGTAATTGCATTCTATCATATATATTATATTTTCCTTCCATTTATTAAAAATATCAGGCTTCACCAAAATGCATGTCCGCAACATTTTAGACTTGATGGAAATAATATAATTCAATAAAATGAGCTCATAGCAAGTTAACAATGGATGATATACATAAACATGTAATACTTGGAGGCTATAGGTTTAGTAACCAAAAATTATTCTCCAAATCATCCAACCATTGTTCCATCCACAATTGTAAGCTACCATGTAACAAAAAGACACAAGTCCTTAATGTATTGTAACCTTTCAGGGATGACAAGAGTTGAAAAATTATCCATAGTATCATATATCCTCACAAAGACCCCGAGCTAGTAACCACATCTTAAAATGGATTTGTATAATCATTTTCGATATGATGACTGACTGGCACTTATAATTATGTGCAAGAAGATACCAAAGCGGTTCTAAAGTCGTGCAATCTGGATTATATAAACAATGCCCTAAGCCATATCATCAAAATCTAGTACCATTCTGTTTGAGAATATGACCAAACTAATCCAAATTTAAATCCCCATCCACCAAATTCCCCTGCCATTACATAAAAAAACATTTTAATGCAACTTGGGAGGTTGCCAACTTCTTGTGAAAGCAGAGGGCACATGCCTAGCCTATAAAACCATAGCCACCAAATAGGCTGAACAAATAGTATACTACTGTAGTCATTATAATTAATTAGTGAACTTGATTAGGATGGACACGAAAAGAAAATTGAGACACATAATCCTAGCAACCTTGCCTGAAGGAGACATCTTCAAGAAGAGAAAAAGGTAATAGTAAGCACAATCACATGCGAAATATGGCCTAGAAAAATACAGACAACTTCCATTAAAAAAGTCTTCAATTTGGCATTTAATTCAGGCAGTAGCAGGAACCTATATCTTTTCCCTGGTCAATCAAACTCCCATGAGGTGAGACTAGAAAGTCTTTGATACCATTCAAAGGTTTTACTAAAACTTTGTCCCGTTACTATTTGGTTGCCTTTGGTCTATATTTTCAGATAAACATTCCACAAGAACCTTACTATATTTTAGGATCAAAATTAACTCTCAACTGTAAAGGCTCGGAAACTATTTCTTAAAAAACTTATGGGGCCACCAATTTTAGTCCATATGTAGTTTGCTAATTTATGGTAAGTCAAAAGACTGGCAATCATCATATGGGTCTCAAGATCTTCAATCCTAAGTTGACTTGTTCGCGAGATAAATAATGGAATTAAAGGATGATAAAAATAATATGCTTAGAACCAAGGAAATTGGACAATCTCAGAAACTATGATTACGCTTCAGCCAGATAAAAGTCTAGATGTGGGATTCATGAGTATAACATCTAATTGTCACAAATACACATGTTTATCCTCTCTAAATAAGTAAAGCTAATAGTAAGGGGGCAAGAAACATCAGAACCGATTTTCGAACAAAAAAGAATAATTTATCGGTGCCTAAAGTACAAAAAGAATCAGCAACGCGGTTGCAAACCTGCCACACTGATTGTTTCTCTCCAAAACATTGGTTATCTCCTCCTTAGTGTCATAGCCATGACATCTATCAAAGTTAGTAAAATATAGTGGTAGGATTTCACTAATAGTGAATGTAATAAGGTGACACATGTCCATGTTCTGACGGGTTATCTAAAATCAACTGTAGAAGGTGTCTGCAAATGATATCGAAGCAAATTGAAATAATGATCATATAAGCTTCTAGTTAAGGATGTTACCAAATACTGTTATTAACCGATATCAGTGAAGAAGTGCAACTCTTATTATAAGTGTTTGTTTTGTTTTTATTGATATTCTAGAAATGCAATTAGCTTTGATATAGCCTTCCATAGAGTAATAGAGTAGTCTTAGACTAAGTTTACTTCCAAGTTGCTTGTAAAATGGTGATAAAATTCTATGTTCTCCCCCAATCAAAATAACTTCATATGATTGTCTCATGCTAAAAATTTTGTTTCTCCGCTTTTAACCTTCAGCCATGAATGCCCATCTATATGGACTCTATTGTTGCTATGTGAAGCCAAGCAATGAGGACAATCTGTTAAGGCTTTATTCTAGTAGCATCATGTTTATGATTTTAAATTTAGGAAGGAAACATAAGGTTATTGAGATTTTCAAACCTCTAAGAAGGTAAATACTTAATGTCAACCACCACTGGGAATATTATCAGACACTAGAAACAGTTCTTAAAACTCACAAGCACAAAAATAAAACAAAAGTTCACACCTCAATGGACTACCAACAAGTGTGGATTTAAACGGAAGCCGTGAACAATAATACAACAATCCCAAGTAGTATCATTTACAATAGAAATAGAATCAATCAACTATGAAACCTTGATATTTAGTAAAGTAAAACTGAAATCATTTTTTGCCAAACCAAAGACATGAGTTTTGGATTTACTGTTAACGGAATCTCTTAGTAAAATAACCTAGAGAAGTCCATACCTTAGCGGCGAAGTTGTCCTTGGTGAAAATGAATTGTTGAAATGGAAAAGAAATGGCATGAAAATGACGAACACAACAGCAACAGAACCCGACTACAATAACAGTTCAATCCCAAGTTAATTCTCTACCAATTTCATTAATTTTACTGTTACTTGGGACTAGAAATAAATAATGATAGAAGACTTCAAGATTCACAATTTCAAAGTAAAAGGAACATAATGGAAAAAAATAGAGTGAATGTTGAACCTCCAATGGTAACTAAATATACAAGACACGACTAAATATAGATGAACTAATAAAAGCTGACTTATAGAAAGCAAACCTCTAACTGCTATAGGGGTAAACATTATTTATGGTGGTTTTGAAGGTGTTACTAATAAGATAAAATAAGTTACTGACAAGCAGTTGGCTGCCACAAACTCAGTTCATCCCATATTAACACTGACAAAATTTACATGTGATGATAGAAACAAAAACAAAAGACTTTATAGAGTGTTTGCAAGATTTGCTTGTATCCCTTTCGCAACCAAATCTTAATTATCTTTAAATTTTTAACATTACATACGGAAGGTTCCTTACTCAACACTATATGTTATGCAAAAGTTTAACGCTAAGGCCTTCCAATTTACATCAGCTAACATCCTTGATACTTATAAGAGTGAGTTGTTAGACTATCTGTTATTGACAAATTAATTAGCGATAATGCACATGAAATAATGTTTGATAAAAATCTTAGGTCAATCTTCAAATAAGGATATATTTACATAACAAAGATTCATTTGCAAGTTTGTATATATTGATACATGTCAAGAATCTGGTAGTGATTTCCAGGATGTAAGTAAATAAATAAAATCAATCACATTCAAATCAATGTATAAATGCAATATTGAATATGTTTTTACAAGAAGAAAATATCTAAGCCATATAATCTCCTCGTCTCGCCTACATCTTCCCCTTTCATAAGTTTGGGAAAAGTTAATCATGTGAGAACACTATCAGATCCGGCTTCATTGTTTTTTTTATGTTTCATGTTCAACTTTTTACCATGCTTTTGACCAAGTGGCGAGCGCCAAATCAATATAAGTCATTTTCTTGTGATCTTTTGGTTAAGCAAAATTCCCTTTTTACTATTTAATGGCACAAAACAAAAATAAAGTATTAAGGAGATGTCACAATCCCTATGGAGAATTATCATATGATACATCATCTAACATCACCCTCACTTCCCCCTTTCTCAATAGAGAGAAGTTGTCGCAGACCCTCCGACACCTATTGATCTCGTACAATTCGTTGATAGATTTTGATGAACGGATACCAATTTCTAACTAAAGTAGCTATAAGGAAGAAAGTGTCTCGCCATAAAATTAAAAAGCCAATTGACAGGTAGTAGACATCCCAAATTTTGTCAGTAATTTACTATTGAAACAAATCAACAATATTGCTTTATTAATAGATGATATAAAAATTCATACAGTTATGAATATATATAGGGAGAACATATTCATATCCAAAGACATGATTTGTTTACATATTACGACATACTCTTCTCTTTGTGTGCATATTTAATAAGTATTTGAAAATGTGGCAGGATTTTTTTACATATGATGACATACTCTTATCCTTGTGTGAATATTTAATAAGTATATGAAAATGAACAAGTCTGAACACCTTCAAAGCATGTCAGACATGGATGAACATGCAAACTTTAAGTAGGAAGAGTTGTGAAGCGTATAACAGTGATCGCTATGGAAATGGCACTAATCAAGATGAAAACATGGCCTACATAGACGAAAGCTATGTTGCACGTAGAAAAAAGAAATGGTGTGCATATCTGCATCATGTTCATAGTCATACAACATAGGTGACTACTACTGTACCTATTAAAAATTGTTCTTTCATATGCAACACATTATTACAAATTCAACTACAGGTATATATTGTGAGCACATTTTTTGTCCAACATTTATCATCCCAGCGAAATCATAAACTTGAGCAAAAAACCAAATAACCACATGAAAAAAAAAACGTTTATTGGGGGAAATTGGAATCAAACAACAAAAACCTTCATTGAGACAAAAATAATGGACAATAAGTGATGAAATTCAGCAGAAATTCAGTAGATACTTACATATGAAGGGTTCTATTCTTTAATCGGTTGAAATCCGTAGGTGAAGCTTTGGGGCTGTGGAGGAATTCGAGTCGGAGGGTCCACGCGACAGCCGGCTAGGGTTCGGGGCCGCGGGGAAGCCGGCTAGGGTTCAGGGTTGCAAAATTCGGGGTAGTCGGATAATTTTTTTCACTAGGAGTAGAGAGGAGGAGATTGAGGTAGTCGACTAGGGTTTTCTCGAAGAGGAGATGTATATCATATGGAAGATGGATATCGTTCTCGGGTTGGTGGAAAGTAGGAAGTACATGGGGTTTAGGGATTTAGGAGGGAAATATATATCACCCAAAATATTAAAGAGAACCAAATCAGGGGAGAGAAATTTTAGACCTGTACCAACATTTTCTTCTTTCTTTTTCAGTCAAACATGTGAATAAACCAGATTTCCTTCTTTTCTTTTTAAACTAAAATAAATTAAAATTTATATATTTGATGTTTACAACCAAACGCCAGCTAATTATCCTACGTTTATTGAGAAACGTTAGTATATCATATCTATGCCGACCTTACCATAAACGCCAGAAATTAAACGTCGAAAATTCTCAACATTTATGAGAAAACGTTGGTATTTGTCGACGTTTAGGATACATCGCTGGTATATCATGCCTAAGCCGACGTTAACATAAGCGTCGGTAAATTAAACGCCGGAAAAGCCATATATTCTTGTAGTGATGGTGATATATACACCTCGACCCAAGTGAAGAGGCCTAGGTCTGGGCTCAGCTCCAACCTTAATAGGTGTAGACTAGTCTCCTGCTTAGGACCTAACATGTTTGCATGATGCTCATGTGATGTCGCTCCCTATATCTATTTTTCGTATTTCTACGAGTGTTGTATTCGTATCATGTATCCAGTTTTAATATGCTATCTTGTACTGTTATATCTACATCAGATACTAAGTTCTTTTATTGTATTATTGATTTTTTGATTTAGTATCGAGAGTCGTACGGACGGATCACCTGTAACATAACCGGCTGGTTTAAACTGATTAATTGACTTATGAAAGTTAATTTGAATTTGGATATTTTTCAACAAGATAATAATATGGAAGACTACCTTAGATTCCTAGATATACCATAGTATTGCCCTAAACCCATACTAGAACCTACATGTAGACTGGATACTCAAAATCCTCCAAAATAGAAATTTTTCTGCGCACACATATAATATACTGCCAGTATACTGTTAGTACACTGTCATAATACTGACAATATACTGCTTGCACGGTAATTTTCCAATAAACTTGATGACTTGGCTAAGTTAATACCTATTGGATATATGGTTTAGTTTGGGTAGTTGTGAAATGGCTAGGGGTGAGAATTTTGATATAACAACTCTACAATGGCCTAGATCCTCTCTCTGTCTCTCTTTCCCCCCTATAAATATATTTTCTCTCTCCCATTTCTTTTCTCTTCTTCTTCTTCTTCCTCTTCTTCATTTCTTCTTCAATTCTCCTCTCTATTTCTTGAGCTGACCTAGAATACTTAATAGCTTGATCTTGAGATCAATGGTGTCATGTTCGTTCCCGAATTTTGTATTTCTGAAAGTTTTGGTATTTAAAATTTTTTCGTAAATCAAGCTCCATTTTGTACTTCGTATTT
>JANAVB010039135.1:0-73234 GCA_029216955.1 Iris pallida | reverse complement strand
GCCCATGCGTCAAAGGTTTGTTCTTTAATTGCATACTCACTATAGTACGGTTAGGTACCCTATTGTATGTGTCCTTTAATTATTGAGCAATATTTATTCAGTTTATATGGCATGATATTATGTGTCTTGTTACGTCCCTCTGAGGACCTGGTTATCTCTTCAGGTGTGTATTGTCTTTCGCAGGTGTTCTAGCTCTAGCCGTGATCATCACTATTTCTTCGAGGATGATTGCATTTGGATCGTCTTCGCTTCGCTCGCCAAATTTAATCTTTTCTTATGTATTTTTCCTTTACTTGTTGGTAGTGGATTTGTCTCCGCCTAACATATTGTATCAAGATAATTCATTATCTTTATATGATGTCTTTTATTTATTTATTTTGCGTGGATGAGATTAGTTATGGTTCTACTGCATCTTACAGCTTATGTATCCATACGAGGCCTATGTACTTCGTATGAATACAGCTGGCATGTCTATGTTCCTAGTCCTACGTATTTTGGGACTGGAGCGTTACACATAGACTGCCATAGGGGCAATATTATCTTTAGACCACCAATGCGACAGAGTTTGAGTTCACCAAAGAAGACGAAGATAGTTGTGAGGTACCCACATCGGGGACTCATATGATGATGCATGACACCCCTCAGCACCCTATTATTACCGAGTTCGAGGATGTTCCCCGAGGAGTTGCCAGGACTACCACCTGACCGAGATATTGAGTTTTCTATTGAGCTTATTCCTGGAGCCGAGCCTATTTCATCTCGAGTATATCGTTTGGCACCGAAGGAGTTGGTAGAGATAAAGATGCAGATTGATGACTTATTAGAGAAGGGATTATTCGTGCCAATGCGTCACCATGGGGTGTACCCGTTCTTTTTGTGCCTAAGAAAGATGGGACAGTGCGCATGTGCATTGACTACAAAGCGTTGAATGCAAGTGACGGTGAAGAACAAGTATCCCTTGCCGTGTATAGACGATCTATTCGATCAACTGAGTGGAGCAAAAGTATTCTCTAAGATTGACTTACGATCGGACTATCACCAACTGAAGGTTCGGAAGGAAGATATTGCTAAGACGGCCTTTCAATCGAGGTATAGACACTACGAGTTCTTGGTCATGCCTTTCGGTTTGACCAATGCTCCCGTAGTTTTCATGAATTTAATGAACAAGATCTTTCATCAGTACTTGGACAAATTTGTAGTAGTCTTTATAGATGATATCTTGATTTACTCCAAGAGTCAAGAGGAGCATGAGCAGCATCTACGGATAGTTTTAGGAACATTGAGAACGAGAGACTCTTTGCGAAGCTTAGTAAGTGTGATTTCTTTCTCAAGGAAGTATCATTCCTTGGTCATATTGTTACGGGCGATGGTATATCGGTGGACCCAGAGAAGATCACAGCAGTCAAATCATGGCCCGCTCCCGCAACAGCTTCTGAGGTGAGAAGTTTCCTCGGACTTGCGGGTTACTACGAAGGTTCGTGTAGAAGATTCCTCTCGAATAGCGGGGCCAATGACTCGATTGACTTGCAAGGATCAGAAGTTATATGGACAGACGAGTGTCAAGCCGCTTTTGACGAGTTGAAGAAGCGATTGACCACAGCACCGATCTTGACACTACCATCGGGCCCAGGAGGATTTGTGATCTACAGCGACGCATCCGGGAAGGGATTAGGATGTGTACTGATGCAGCATGGTCGTGTAGTAGCATATGCATAGCGACAGTTGCGGGTGCATGAGAAGAAATATCCGACCCACGATCTAGAGCTCGCAGCGGTTATCTTTGCTCTGAAGCTATGGAGACACTACTTGTACGGCGAGAAGGTAGATATCTACACTGATCATAAGAGCCTCAAGTACGTGTTCACACAAAAGGAGTTGAATATGCGGCAGCGACGTTGGTTGGAGTTGATGAAGGATTATGAAATCGAGCTATATTACCATCCGGGCAAGGCTAATGTCGTGGCAGACGCATTAAGCCGTAAGCCCACGGCTCACTTTTTGACTATGCATAAGGAGTTGATTAGAGACTTGGAGCAGCTTGGTATTGAGGTAGTATTGTCGGGAGCAGATGGCGTATTAGCCAACCTTCAAGTGCAATCATCATTAGTAGAGCGCATCAAGGCAGCATTGCCTAATGATGCTAGATTTCGACGGCTCAAGGAGAGGACTGAAGTAGGAGAGCAGACAGGACTGAGGATCCACACCGATGGGACATTGCGATGTGGTGATCGTATTTATGTTCCCAATGGAGATCTACGGCAGGAGCTGATGACCGAGGCTCACAGTTCAGCATACTCTATTCATCCCGGCGGAACTAAGATGTACCGCGACTTACGACAGTATTATTGGTGGCATGGAATGAAGCGAGAGATAGCTCGTTTTGTTGCCAAGTGCTTGGTATGTCAACAAGTGAAGGCGAAGCACCAGAGGGCCGGATTATTGCAGCCGCTACCCATTCCCGAGTGGAAGTGGGAGCACATAACTATGGATTTCGTCACGGGTTTTCCTCGGAGTCCTAGGGGACGTGACGCAGTATGGGTGATTGTTGATAGATTTACAAAGTCAGCCCATTTCTTACCTTTTAGAGTGGGCCAATCGAAAGAGGTATTGGCAGAGATGTATATGGAGTAGATTGTGAGATTGTATGGTGTGTGTTAGTATTGTGTCGGACCGAGACTCTAGATTTACCTCACACTTTTGGAGGAACATGCAAGAGAGTTTGGGCACCCGATTGAAGTTTAGCACATCATACCATCTACAGACAGACGGTCAGTCGGAGCGTACCATTCAGATGCTAGAGGATATGTTGAGAGCGTGTATGCTTGATTTTGGCGGTTCGTGGGAGGACCATCTTCATCTGGTGGAGTTTTCCTACAACAATAGCTATCAAGCGAGCATTCAAATGGCTCTGTTTGAAGCATTGTATGGTAGGAAGTGTTGGTCTCCTGTTTGTTGGAGCGACATAGGAGAGCGACAGCTATTGGGTCCCGAATTGGTCTTAAGCATATTGGAGACAGTGAAGAAGATTCAGGACCACCTGTGAGTAGTGCAGGATCGTCAGAAGCAGTGGGCAGATAATCGTCGTCGACCCTTGGAGTTCAAAGAGGGTGACCATGTTTCTTGAAGATATCCCCTACTAGAGGCACGATTCGATTCGGAGGACGTGGCAAGTTGAGTTCAAGGTACAACGGCCCTTTCGATGTCTTGGAACGTGTTGGAGAGGTTGCCTACAGATTGGCATTGCCACCGTCGCTAGAGGGAGTGACGTATTCCATGTATCTCAGTTGAGGAGGTACGTGGCGGACATCAATCATGTGCTTGATCACTCCGAGATCACAGTCGGATCGAGTTTGTCGTACGAAGAGCAACCAGTAGGTATCCTCGATCGAGTAAAGGTGTTACGGAATCAATCTATTCCATTGGTTCGTATGGCATGGAAGCATCACTCGCCAGGGGAGTCTACTTGGGAGCGCGAGGACGACATCCGTAATCGCTACCCGCAGTTGTTCGAAGACGAAGGTATGTCTTGCCTATTATGTACCTTATATTCCTTGCATGCATTGATCCCCCGACCTTAGTTTAATTTCGAGGAAGAAATTTTCTTTAAGTTGGGTAGGATGTAAACCCCCATAACCTATAATTGATTTTATATAAAGTAAATTAATTTTGTTACGTATTTTATTAATTATGGATTTATTTACTATTAAGTTATTAGTATAATTAAAGTATGTGTGTATATATACATTATTATACGTATGCATGTTAGTATTTCTATTAAATAAAGTGTATAATAAATTCTATAAATTTTAGGAAATTATTGGTAAATTTTTAGGAGTTTAATTGCTTAAATTATATATATATATATATATATAATATATCTTATATATATATATATATTATATACTATGTAAAAAAAAAGAATTGTAATAGTGGCTCGGCCCTACACCCAGAAAAGGGGGGGCGGCCATGCTTAGTAACAGCACTGTGTGCGTTTAGAAAAAAAATATAAAGCAAAGGGGGTGGGCCCGACCCCCATACCCCACCAAACATTAGTATAGCAGCAACCGCTGCTATGGTGAAACCGAGCCCCACATTACTCCTACTCCTATTAGTAATAGCAAACCGTGGCGGCAGCAGTATTTAACTGCTCGACAAAACCGAACCCTAACCCTCCTTAATTCCATCTCAACTAGAAGCCCCCGACCTCGAAGAAACTTCCCCACATCTTGGCGCCCATCCTCGACAGCCTGACCGTGCTGTGCCACCGCCAGGATCGCCGGAGCGTCGCCCCCAATCGACCCCGTTCAGGAACTCGATAGCAAGGTACCCCTTTTCGGCCTCGATTACTTTTCGCACGTTCGATCGTTTCGCGATCCGAAAGTTGCTACGTGTAGACAATGTAACCCTCCTTGAGTCCCTTCAAAGGGATTTAGATATAGCCCTATGGTTTGACAAATAACTCGATAAAGTCGAGGAAAACTCTGTCTCGAAAACAGAGTTGAACCCAGTTTCAAAACACAACTTAGAAGCCAGATTTCGATCTGTGTGTCGAGATTTTTCAAAAACTAATTGAACATGTTTGAAGACAACCTAACCACGATGGAAACGTAACTGGTAGATTAGTATTTCGATTTCTGTGTGTGTATTAATTCCATGTTAAACTTGTGAGAAAAACTGATTTCAAAATAATAAATTTTTGAAATTTTTGTCCGATACGACGTCGCCCCGAGAAATCGGGCAACGTGGTCGCATGTTATACGCATCGAAAGGCGCGTATGGATGTTGCGGACATGTGGGAACTGACGGAACTCAGTTTCGTCGCGTGTGTGCGACGAAATCAACGTGTATCCGTCGAGATACCCCCATATCGGTATTTTGCAAACTTGTCCATAACTTTGTGTACAGTCGTCGAATCGAGACGAAACTTGAGCCAACAGGTCCGGAACAAAGTTCTGGTCCTATATGCCAAGTTAGGTTCGATTCTGAGAAGGTCGAATCGGAATCCATTTTTGGCGGGCCCGTGACCCACTCAAACGGGCGATTTTGTACCCGGCTCCTCGGAATCCAAAATTGGACATACTATTGAGTTCCTCTCCTCAAAATGAAATCATAGACATATAGTTTGACGACTTTAGAGACTGTAGACTCCGGCACGCGTTTCGGTGCAAAACGGGTCCAACGGCGGACATCGTTTTGACCCAAAATTATGATTTTGCCCCTGTTCCAGAATTTGACTTTTGGACAGGCGTTTCCTAGGTATATCTTCTTCACCAAGATCATTTTTAATATTTGTTTCAGTGTTTGGAGTCATCTGTGATTTGTGAGTTTTGGTGCTGACACTTGCTACTTTTGGACTTGTCACTTTGTACCACCAGGCAAGATACCTTGCCACCTTACTCTGTGATTATTATATTCTTATTTTCAGTCGTTATTTTTAGCATTTTATTTTGTGATATTTAAACTGTGCGTCCAAGTCACACTTGGGTGCAAGCGACTCCATCGGTCGTTTTCTCGCTTTATTTATTCTTGTATTGACTTAGTCTAGTGACCACCCATTGATATTGAGATATTGGTATATCTCATACGGCCTTGATACTTGCTTACCATGTGTTGTGAGTCACATGTAGGACACGTATCTGCGTAGTCGGCTGGCCACCGATACGTATGGAGCGTGCGACGGATAGGAGTAACTGCCAATAGAATTGCATGCTAGAAAACTTAGCAGTTAATAGAGGTTCATGAGGCATGGATGTGAACCTACTAGGCATTGGGTGGGGAGAACAGTGTCCTTAACGTATGGGTCCTTATGCACTTTCCTATGATACTGCTGGCCTCTGACATTCGAGGAATGTTATGCTTTGAGGTCCCTGGTATCCTGATGGGGCCATACCTGAGTTACTGCTACTGAGCCAGATACCCATGCGTTGAAGGTCTGTTCTTAACTGTATTTTCACTGTAGAACTGGTAGGCACCCTATTGCATGCATCTCTTTCTTTCTATTATTATTATCACAGTTATATGGCATGGTGTTTTCTTGTATCTTGCTATGTCCCTGAGGACCTGGTTATTTCCAAGATTAGACGACTTTCCACAGGAGTACGGAGCGGCTCTAGATCCATCTTACATCGATGACGAGGCAGCCACTACTAATTTCTAGTTTATTTATATTTGAGACATTGGAGGACATTATTTTACACCTCTTTTTCTTTCTATTTTGCGGAGGTCGGACTCCGATCATGTGAGACTATTTTTCATAGCTGTTTGGAGTGAGTATGTTCACCCGGCTATCTTTTGATACTCTTATTTATTTGGACTTCATTATCTTTGTGTTGAGCTGTGATGAGATTAGATATGTTATTCTGGCCTGTGATTATTTATTTACAGCTTATGTGCATATGCAAGGATTCTATATATTGGAGTATTCTTCGTATATGTGCAGCTGGCATGTTCACGTACTTGGTCCTATGTATTTTGGGACTGGGGCGTTACACAAGATTAAACCAAGACTAAGCAAAGCAAAACAAGTCAAAATACGGGTCACCTGACAAAAGTTAGAATTCTGTACACGTATAATAAAAAATCGTATGACGAAAAATGGGAGTGACAAGAAAGAAGATTATGTATTTACCAGAATCTCTTTCCCATCTTCCACTATGTGCGAGGAACGCACTACTCTGGATGTTGAGTACAGTATCAATTGCCAAGAATTACCAAAATACAACCATTTTACAGCGGACCTTTAGCGACGGATAACGTCTGTTGCTAAAAGCGACGGACTACCGACTAGTACACATGATTGCCATCGAAAAGCTGACAATTTTTTTTATTTTAAGGACAAGCAAAGGTCGCCAATCCGTCGGTAAGTCGTCCGAGATAAAGCGATGGATCATAAAACCATCGCTATGTCGTCACTTAGTTGTCAATTTATCGACCACATAGTGACGGATAATCCGTCGGCCATCTAAAGAGATATAGTGACGGACTAGCGACAGAAATATCCATCGCTAGTATGTCGCTATATGTCCAACCTTAACTTAAATTTAACCGAAGGAGGGAAAACTTTTTATTCCTCCTAAATTTTCTCACTCACTTCTCTCTCTCTCCAGGTAATCCCTCTCTCTCTCTCTCTTCTCTCTCTTCTCTCGGTGGTCGGAGCGGTGGGGGCCGATGGGGGAGGAGGGGTAGGGCAGAGGAGGAGGGGGGGGGTGGTGGTGGTCGGTGATGGTGGGGGTCGGGGGGGGATATAGGGCAGCATATGGGGGCCGTGGGGGTGGTGGGTGGGTGGGGGGGGGGGGGTCGAGCCGAGGGATGGCAGTCGACGGTGGTGGGGGTAGGGTTGGGGGTAGGAGTTGTGGTCGGCGGATGGGGACCGGGGGTGGAAGTTGGGGTTTGCGGTGGTGGGGTGGGGATCGACGACGGTGGGAGTAGGGAGTTGGGGGTCGGCGGTAGTAACACACACACATATACACACACACACCGAAACAGAATTTTTTTAAACCAAACCGAATATCTTAGTGTGTGTGTGTGTGTATATATATATATATATATATATATATATATATATATATATATATATATATATATATATATATATATATATATATATATAAACTTTGGACCAAAATCCCTTAGTATTTTGGGGGTCGGCGGTAGTAACACACACACACATACACACACACACACACTGAAACAGAATTTTTTTTTAAACCAAACCGAATATCTAGTGTGTGTGTGTGTGTGTGTGTGTATAATATATATATATAATATATATATATATAATATAATATATATATATAATATATCTAAAATAATATATATATATATATTATATATATATATATAAACTTTGGACCAAAATCCCTTAGTATATAATATATATATATATATAATTATATATAATATATATATATATATATATATATATATAATATAAGATTCTTGTCTTGCGAAGTAGAATACCATTGCAAGGTGAACTATATGATCTGACATAGAACATTAAGTATCTTAATGTTCTATAGCTCTTAATGTTCCCGAACCCAAATCTCGAGCTAGAATACCATTGCAAGAGAAGTATCCTAATATTCTATAGCTGTTGAAGACAGACTGATCTGACATAGAACATTAAGATACTTCTCTTGCGAAGTTGGTTATGAACTCAATACTTGTTTCTATTCTCTATAGCTTGCTTTGTGAAGAAATATTTTACAAGATTTCTTCTCACGAAGTACAACTCTATATGTTATTGCTTTTAATCTCTCATTTTCTGATGGAAAATAGAGCATGTATGTTACTGTAACTAGCCAATCACTCATGTAAACATCAATATTTAGGAGATTTTTTACTCTCTCGTGACTCTCTTGCAATGGTATTCTAGCTCGAGAAGAGAAAAATCCAAGTACAGTTGTTACTAAACTTTTCACCATACTAATCCGATATTGCCGATACGACCGATACCTATCGGATATGGCCGATACCGAATCGATACATCAAATAAATACTAGCTATACGTTCGATACATATAGGATAGGACGATACCAATTCGCTAAGGCCAATACCAATTTGATACGGCCTATACCAAACCTATAGACCGATACTAATCTGATACGGTCGATACTAATAAGTATATCCGGCCTATACCAACGGATCCACCAGTTACTGCACGGTGGGCCCCAGAGTACCCCCGGACTCAGTTACACCTGGTTAATGGTGAGTACATAATTATACACTAATTCTGTTTAGTTTGTCTTACGATACAGATTTTCACATCCAATCTATGATAGATCATACTTCGTTGATCGTACATAGATGTACAAACGACAACACGAGAGCAGAATAGGTATGAGTGACAATTTTTAGGCAGGCATGAAAGTGTTTCTTAAGTATGCCATGAGCAAAGCTCAGTACATGGACGGTAACAAAATCAAGTGTCTATGTGGTAATTATCGCAATAGATGTTACGAAGAAGTGGTGACTATGAGAGATCATTTGACCCGTAAGGATTTCATACATGATTACGGCCTATGGTCATCGCAAGGTGAACTATATACGGAAAGACAGGTTGCGGATGCTGCTACTTATGCTTTTGATGATAATGCTGTAGCGAATTTTGTCATCGAAGACGACGGATGCTCTGTTGATTATGGAGACCTGCAGAACCTTGTACGAGATATGGTGTACGATACGACAGGGCCTAATTTTGATTCGGAGGATCCTAATCCCAAGGCGAAGGAGTTCTATGATATATTTAGGATGTAGATACTCCTCTATATCCTGGTTGTATGACTCATTCCGTACTGTCAGTGATGATGCGGTTGTTGAACATAAAGTCTGATTTTAACTTGCCACAAGCTTGCTATGATCGGATTACACAACTAATCAAGGAGGTGTTACCGAATGAATCAAAAGAGATCCCAAAAAACTTCTACAAGTCAAAGATGATGGTCCGACAACTGGGATTGGGGTACGAGAAGATAGATTGTTGTCAAAATGGATGTATTTTGTACTACAAAAAGAACGATGACATAGAAAGTTGCAGCTTCTATAATGCGGATCGTTACAAGCCAGTGCAGAAAAAAGAAAAGTCAACTAGAAAATGACGTCCTTACAAATATATGTATTACTTTTTGATCATGAAGTGCTTGCAAAGGACGTATATGTCTCTGAATACAGCAGAACACATGACGTGGCACAACGAAGAACACACAAAGGACGATAAAGAATTGTCACATCCTTCGGATGGAGAGGTGTGGAAACATTTTGATTTGTGTCATCCAAATTTTGCTGCAGAGCCTAGAAAAGTACGTCTGGTGCTATGTTCTGATGGCTTCGCCCCTTTCGGGCAGTCGGGATCTCAATACTCCTGTTGGCCGGTCATTATTACACCTTACAATCTGCCACCATGGATGTGTATGAAGACTCCTTATATGTTCTTGATAGCTATCATACCAGGTCCCAAAAATCTGACGAAGAACACCGATATATATTTACAGCCATTGGTGGATGAGCTGAAACAGCTATGGGAGATCGACGTCGTGACCTATGATATTTCCAGGAAATAGAACTTTCAGATGAGAGCTTCACTGATGTGGACAATCAATAATTTTCCAGCATACGGTATGTTGTCGGGATGGAGTACTCACGGTACCATGTCTTGTCCGATATGTATGGAAAATAGTAAGGCGTTTCGCCTTAAGCATGGAGGAAAAACTTCTTTCTTTGACTGTCACTATCAATTTCTGCCCGCGAGTCATCCATGGAGAAAGAACAAGGATGTGAGTACTCATGGCACCATGTCTTTGACTGTATTCATTATTTGGCATTGGTACCGAAGAAGCATGCAAAGACTTGGCCAGGCTAAGTCGTTAATGGCTTCAAGTTTAAGGCAACTCAGAATGCTATAAATGTCAAATTTCTCAATGACGACTTCAGAATAGTATAGATTTACATATACTACCCCATATGATATGCATATTGTGATTCGATACGACACCAAATATCGGTTGAAGAATAGATAAATAATTTGCATTCATCGACATAAATCATCGCATGAGGTATAGAGGGTCCGACACATTTGCAATAGCAAGTCAGGCTGTTCAAGTCTACTATACAAGCTATCCAAGGCGTCGTAGAGATCGATTTGATTGGTGGGCAGTATGCAAGATTAAATCTAGAAATATATTCAACGATGAGGATGAGGATGAGGATGAAGACGAGGCCGAGGATGAGGATGAAGACGATGACGATGATTAGATTAAATATCTATAATGTTAAAAATACTTCCAAATATGTGAATTTAGTTTGACCTCATAAAAGCACTTACAACTAACTTAGTGAATTCAGTTTAAATTTCTACATTCTTGTTTCAATTTATGGTTTTTTCGTTCGATCATCTACTTATTGTATGATTTTTTTTGCAGATGGCACTCCTAGTTCTTCTCATCGTGGCGGCACTCGTCGCCCTGTTGGTGGTATATATATTTTAGTTTTATATTCATTTATACTTCTATATGCTAATTATATTTATGTGTTCTATTTACAGGTCATGATGGCTGACACTCAGTAGTGGTGTTGGTCGTGGTGGAGCTGGTGCTGGTGCTGGTGGCCCTAGTCATAGGAGGTAGTGGTCGTAGTGGTGCTGCTGGTGGTAGTGGTCGGGGTCGCCTTTCACAGTCCCGGGATATGACCCATCTAGTGATCCTGACCCGGAGAGTACCCCAGGCACGGACTCATTCCGCAGGCGATCTACCCCGGGGCTATCGTCCCCTTCGGCGAGGCATACGTCTCCATCCGTTGACGGTTCCTTTCTGCCAGCGGATCCACCAGTGGATCTACCAACGGATCCACCAGTTAATGCTCAGTGGGCCCTGGAGTACCCCGGGCTCAGTTATATCCGATTACTGTTGAGTACATGCGCAGATCAACAGATCCTCCGACGCCACCAGAGCCTGATGGGCGAGTTCTGACGAGAGCTATGGCCCACGGTTGAATCGTAAGTAAATTTAAGTTAATTTATAAATTGTTTTCATTTATTTAAGTTAATAATCCAGTTGTTGCTTCTTTATAGGTTTTTTCTGTGGGATGCTGCCAGACTTCTAGGGCAGATTATTCGGTCAAACTACTATGGCCCCTACCTCAATTTTTTTGAGGTGCCCCTAGACTTGTAGTACGTCTGGCTCGACGATATGAGGGTATATATTTATATATATCATGTGGTTAATTATTAGTGACTCTTAATCAATCATTTTTTAATTATGTGATAATTGAATTTTTATGACAGAGGACGTTCTGGTGGCCCCCCATCGCGAGGAGACAATCCGTAAGACCTACAGAAGCACCGCCGGGAAGAAGATACGGGATGCGGTGTATGACCTTCGAACGGCACATTCGAAGAAGGAGTGGATCCGGCACGACTATTATAAGCAAATCTTGGAGAAGATGGATGCTCCTACGTACAAGCTGAAATCAGAAAAAGTGAAGGCGAACCGACGGGCCGTGGGGCTACATACGGGGGGATCAAGGTCCCATGCAGCACACTTGTAGATCTGGTAAGATACCGTACATTAATTCTACTATCTAATTCGGTACTATTAATATACTTTATTAATTAAATTCTATGAATATTTCGTATGCAGAGCCAACGGACGTTGAAGGAGGAAAAAGGGCAGAATCAGTCACCATGCATGATGTATTCCAGCATACCCACAAGAGGCGGAAGGATGGGAGCTTCGTCGATGAGAGGGCCAAGGAGACTGATGTAAGTACTTACGTTTATGAGATTTATGTTAGAATTATAAGTATCCAGACTATAACTTAGGTAAACTTAGGATTCAGACTATAACTTAGGTAAACTTAGGATTCAGACTATAACTTAGAAAAACATAGGATTTAGATTATAACTTAGATAAATTTATAGTATAAACACAATCATTTGATAGGCTGCGTATCGTGAGGCCCTTAGTCGGGTTCAACCATCTGCTGTCGAGGATGTCGGTGAAACGACGCCGCCCGGACGTCCTCTTCTACGGCCGCTCGCTATGACGACATGTTCGTAGATACCGTCGGCAGCTTTAGAAAAGGGCGCCTGTACGGAGTCGGCTCCCTGATGCCGTTGCATGCGACGATTTTGAGATTTCCACCGCCCTCGCCCCCTCCCGCGGCCCCGGCAGACGTTGATGTGAGGACACTGCTTGCGCATCTGAACGAGGCGGTGTTGGACTTGCAGGCGCAATTGGCCACGTACCTTTTGCGTCCTTCTACTGCTTCTGGTCCGTCTGCTGTCGGTCCGTCTACTACTGCTGCCGGTCCGTCTACTGTTGTTGTCGGTCCTTCTTCCGTCGGACGTCTTTCTTTGACCTGCTGCCCCTATAATACCGCCTCCTGCTGTGACGGCCCTCCTTGACCTGATATTGCCAGAGCAGCTACACCAACTTCCAGACCATATCTTCGACGGATTATCGCCATACATGGTGGACGTGTATATACGTCGGGCGCAACAGGGAGTACCACCAGTGGACGATCGAACTCCTCCTCCTTGATGTATCGTATTTGGATAGTTTGACATCTTTTAAATATTGAATATTTGTGTATTTTATGTGTGGATAATTTTAAATATTAGATAATGTTGAATGTGTGGATAATTGGTGTGTGATTTATGTTGGTTTGTGTGATGTATTTGTGATGGATTGTATATTGGGTGTGATGTATATTGGTTTGTTGGTTTTTGTGATGTGTGATGCATATTGTGATTTTTCGATGTTTCGGATGTTGTGTGAACGAGGAATGCTCTGTTTTATACAATTTTTTTCAAAAATTTCCCAGTTGGCGATGGACTAGCTACGGATGGCGACTACCTGTCGACGAAATATCCGTCGCTAACTGGAGATATTCCCAGTTAGCGACGGATGGCGACTACTGATCGACGGAATATCCGTCGATAATGTACTAGAAATATGAAAGATTCACAGAACCCTAGCGACGGGTTCTCCGTCGCTATTTAGTCTCTCATAGTCGGTAAAGGTTTAGCGACGGACTTTCCATCACCAATTCTGTGACTGATTGCCGATGGCGTATCGGTGGAATATCCGTCGCCAAGGTTCTGGAAATATGAAAGATTTCCAGAATTGGATCGACGGATGAACCGCCGCTATTCCGTCGCCAGTCCGTCGAAACATAGCGACGAAGAGTGTCGATTTAGCGACGAAGTTTGCATATCAGAAAATCTCTGATAGCGTTTACCGACAAGTTGCTAATGGATTGGCGACGGAGATTGCGTATCAGATACTCTCTGATACACTTTTACTGACAAGTTTTCGACGGATTGCCGACAGATTAACCCGTCGGTAAGACGATGTATTACTAACTTTCTAATACTTTATTTGACGGAACCCGTCGGCCAGTCATCGCTAATTGTACAAATATGGCTGCCGAAAATTCATCGCTCAGTCGTCGCTTGCCGACAACTTGGCGACGGATTGTTTTTAGCGACGAGTCATATCCCGACGGATGTATTTGACCCAAATCCGTCGGCAAACCGTCGGTAATCTGATTTACCGAGGGTTGGCGACGGATATGGCCGTCGCTAAAATATTGAATTTTGGTAGTCTGATTTACCGAAGTCTAAGGTGCATAAGGCAAATTCCCACAAGCATGCACCACACAGACTTATGCGCATAGAAGACGACAAGCTCTATAGACTGCAGTCTATGCGCCCTAGGCCTGCATGCATCACTCATCCACAAATAGTATACCCATGCACATTGCATCCCAATGTGCAAAAAATGGGTATGTCTTCCAAATTTACTCATGACCTAAGTACTGGGTATTCCTATGTACATGGAATAGGTTAGTGAGTGCAAATATCGCCAATAGATCCATGCACAGACTCAGTCTATGCACATAATAAGGGTCTAGAGGCCAACCTTCCTTCAAATGATTTGTGCAATGTAGTTTGTTGCAAGCATAAATCGAAGGAAGCCTCTTCTACCACAGTAGTGACCACTCAGGGACACTACTATGCAAATATTATCATCAAATATTGTTTTTCTAAGATAATTGATGCTTCACCATGATAGTTTGTATTCCAAAGGCTATAAACAACTGGGCTGAATCAACAGTATTTTGGACGACAAGTTCCTGATGCTAAAGACGAATTGCCTTTTGCTTCAGTTTAGATAACCTAAAGTCGAAAGGGTGCTCCAGCTTCTTCCTTTTCTTCATCTAGAGGTGGCCAGCGAGCCACTTCACCAGAAGGAGTCTACCAACGGACTCGTTTAAGGTCTAGGCCTTCTTCTGGATGATATAACAACCTAGGGGTAGTATTCCTTAAATACCAAAAGATTGATTGTGCTCTGCCAGGGGATGGGGGTAGTAATCCCGTCTTTGATGATAGCACATCATAATATGAGGATAGTGTGTCTAACGCATTAAGAGATAATGTACCTCTAAGATCACCAAATGGTAGCACTAATTCCAATAAGGCTTTCCAGCATACTTCTCCATCAGACAGTCTGCGTACGGCCTCTGCCTATACAACTGGCAACGAGGCAATAGTGACCGACAACAGTTAGAAGCCCTTAAAATATGATTCAAGGGATGAATACGATGATGCAGAAGATGCAATAAGTGATGATGACCATGCAATAAACAATGGTTTCACCTCAATCAGTACCTGCAGCTCAAACTGCTCAGGTTGCAGTTGGATCAACTTCAAATTTGACTCATCCTCCTATTATGGATCAACTTCAAATTTGACTCATTCTCTTATTATTGGGGTATACATATGCTAGTGATGCAACAAGCATAAACAACCGTCACTCAACCGGCTACTTCACAATAAGTAGTAGATCCTCAGGAAACTATTCAAGCTTTGAATGCTCATTTATATTTCCTAAATTATAAAGATGAACTCCAGAGGCTGGGGTTATCCCAACCATATCCTCCAAAGTGGGAACATTGTTTGTCCTATGAAGTATAAGCAATAATTCCAGAACCCCTATGACGGACTACAGTCACCTTATGAGCCCTTTAATTGAAATTATTACTACTAATTAGCATCATTATTATTATTGTCACCACTTTATAGGTTCCTAAAGGAATTATAGGACATCCATGCCATAATTAAGAACTAAGGAAGACCCCTTATGCAAAACCCAAATAGGGGAGGGGGCTAATTGAAATTCTACCTATTTAAATCCTACGGCTACTTAAATCCAAATCCTCCGAGGAGCAGGATTCAAATCCTAAGCTCAAATCCAAATCAGAATTCGATCCTATCTAAACATTGCTTATATATGTGATTGATCAAATTCCCCCATCAAACCCTCTTCTTCCCAAACCCTAATCCTTCCTGCGCCCCCTCAAGTTCGTGAAGGTCTGCACCTTCGGGAGGATTTTGGCAAGTAGAAGCATTCGATTTCTCAACAGGTAATTCTCTTCTCTATGTAACCATAACATATGATTCATTCAATCAAGTTAGTTTTTATTAGGTTGTAATAGAGGTATAGGTAATTGAAATTCTACCTACTAAATCCTACGGCTACTTAAATCCAAATCCTCTGAGGAGCAGGATTCAAATCCCGAGCTCAAATCCAAATTAGAATGCGATCCTATCTAAACGTTGCTTATATATATGTGATCAATCAAATTCCTCCATCAAAGCCTTTTCTCCCCCAACCCTAATCCTTCCTGCGCCCCCCTCAAGTTCGTGAAGGTCTGTGCGTTCAGGAGGTTGTTTGGCAAGTAGAGGCATTCGATTTCTCAACAGGTAATTCTCTTCTCTCTATAACCATAACCTATGATTCCTTCAATCAAGTTAGTTTTATCAGGTTGTAGTAGAGGTAAGGTATTTATGTTAATTCCTAAGAGAAACCTAGATGATGGTATAAATGTATGGGTGGTGTCTATAGGAGTTTGTATCCACGTCCTAACATTAACTATATATTGTTAGTTGTATCGGTATTAGGAAAATTCTCAGTAATTTGAGATAGGTGCACTTGTGTTTAGGTCAACCTAAGTAAGTATTTGGGTATAGCAAGGGTAATATACATGCTGCTTTTGAACCCAGAGCTAGGAGTATTTGACAAGGAAGTAGCAACTATAATTGCAGGGATCATGTAGGGTGTGACAATAGGGAGTCAAGGTCACTTTGCAACAGGTTGCACTATGTGTCAGTTTCACCAATGTGCAACAGATATCGTGTCTAGGACTGAGATAGGTGATTACCCCTTGATATATGGATAGACAATGCTAGTAAAAGTATAACAGAGGGAAATAGCAAAGGATGTCAATGTCCAAGTGATGTGTATCAAGGAGTATCAGATCCTAGATAACATAGAGGAATATCAGGTAAACAACAAGGGTATGCGGCTCTGTTCTAAAAACCTATAATATATACTATTGGCCCATTGTCATGGTCAAACTGATTTTGAATAATTGATCCAACCTGTTTCGATATAAGGGTTACTTGGAGATCTGATCAAACTGCTACTACTATCGTTCAAGACTTAAAGCGGTTTAGCCATTAGGTCTGTATTGTCATTATCAATGTATATTTCATAATTTATTGAGTCTAGAAATTCAATATACACGAGTCGTACTGGAAAATAGGCTACCCATAATGTTTTCAAAATACTCTTTTTGTTTTAAAAACAAACCCACTTACAAAGCCCAAACTATTTCCTAATGCTTGACTTCTCAAAAGCAAAAATTTGATTTGCAAAACCTAACCAAACCAATTCTGAACCAACATAATTTAGACCGAGTTCGGCCCGAGTTCGGTTAGTAGAACGTTGGCTTTCAAACTCAATCTTCTCGCAGTTATGGATGCAATGGCTATCTGTCGAGATTTTCTCAAAAAATTTTGCACGAATTCTGCTCGAATTCTGCACAAATTCTGCCCGAATTCTCCCATTGGAAACCTATAAATAGAGAAAATTTTCTACCATTTAACACACCAATTCATTTTTTCTTAGCTTCTCTCTAAGCCTACTACGGTCTCAAAAGCCTTCTAAGCTTTTATTTTTAAAATTCAAGCCAGTTACAACTCTAGTCGATTTGCCAGTATGGTACGGTCTAAAATTTTTAGAGTGATTATAATAGAGGCTTGATGAGATAGATACTTCACAATTAAAGTTGGTCGAGTGCTTCGGATCAAAGCTCGCGTTGTAGAAGTTGCAAGGACTTCGCATGAAAACTGATTTTTTTCCATAGTCGATTTCAAATGGAAGCTGGAGTTCTTCCGACTGGATTAGTCCTCATAAGAGAAAAACCAGTATATATCCTTGTGTTTGCGTTGCCCTCTGCACTCTATTTTTACATTTCCATATTTGTTATATATTTCTGTGATCTTGCTACTAACAATTTTTAATAGCTGATGTTTGCTGCTTACTCTATTCACCCTCCTATAGAGTATAGTACTTTACATCTCGTTCTACAAATGGTACCAGAGCAAAGACTCTATTATTTGGCTTAACATCCTTGGAGCAGATCCTTATTTCTAATTCCAATTGTTCCTACAATTGGAAGAGCGGGTGCTTGTTATATGATTATGTTCATACCAATTGCTCCTATAATTGGTATCAGAGCGGATTATACAGGTAAAGCAAGGTAATTGCTATTATTATCTTATATAACTAGCTAACATAGATCACCATATCACACATGGCAACTGTGAAATTCACAAATAAAGGCAAGCCAAACATACCTCCATTTGTTTGATGGTACAAATTGCATATACTGGAAAAAACAAATGATCTTCTACCTGAAGTCTCTAAGTTTGACCTCTGGTCAAATGTTATCATTGGCTACAAAAAGGCTACTATCACCTCTATTCTTACGCTTCTTATTAACAAGCCTTATTATACTTACACTGAGGAAGAGAGAAATTAGGCTAGCCTAGATGCAAAAGCAATGCATTTTTATTGTGCTGTAGACATAAATGTATTCAATCTTATTACTACTTGCACAACATCTCATAAATTTGGAAACTTCTTGAAGCGACTTATGAGTAAAGGTACGAAAGCAAAGCTAGCAACTCAGAGAAGAGGATAGTCTTCAAAATGATACAAATGTGTGCATGATGGCATCGAGATTTAAGGTTCAACACAAACCTTTATATGAAGAAGTGCATGTATTGACAATTGCAAGAAGATAGGCCACATCAAAGAAGATTGTACTACTGCTAGAAAGGAAAGCTACCACGAACGGTCAAACAAAGAAAGATCGTCGTCTCGCAAGTACGCTAACACGAGCATATGGTGTAAAAGCGAAGAAAGTCAAGAAGAAGAAGAAGAGATACCTCGTCAAGCTACAAATATATGTTCGATGGCATTATCTAGCGAGGTACAAAATAATTCTCTTTATGAAGAGAGTGAATTTTCATATGATGAGTTATCTGATGCTTTTAGTGATCTATTGGAAGAATACAAGAAAGTATTAATAAGTATAACAGTCTCGAAAAGATGTTAAGGATTATAGCTTTAGAATGAAAGATTGTATTCTCTGTTTAGTGAGATTAGAGACATTCCACTACTAGTGACACAGATGAGCTATCCACGATTAAGCTGAGTCTGCATGATGCTCAAGAATGCATTAATAAGATGGCACAAGAGCATGCAAAACTCAATAAAGCTTATGAAGACATATAAGAAAACGTATAGCATTGCTACACAGAGAATAGACTCATTAACTGCTAAGTATAATGAGGCTTGTACAATCTCTAAAAACTTAAAGATAAAATTAGGTAAACAAGTTGTTCAACCCAAGACACAGTCATACACAAGACATGTGACATAACTCAAGGTTACTACCAAGAAATCCATTCAAAAAGGATCTAGCACAGCTAAGGTTAAACATAATCATGCTTTTTTTACAGTCAACCATGCAAGACATATACACCACATCATGTTCTCATATTGCTGTACCGAGTACTAATGTTAATACTTTCTGTCATTATTGTGGTATAAATGACACATTTCTAATCAATTTCAGATTAGAAAGATGGTTGATATGAATATGTTTACCTGGGTTCCCAAAGCTAACCAATGTGGATCCAAATTTTGGATACCAAAGTCATTGTCTCTTGATGCGGATGAAACTTCTCATATCAAATAGAACCATGGAACATGTTGGTGATTGCAAAGTTTCAAAGGTCATCTTCAAGCAATTGCACCAACACAAGTGTGGTCACTAGAACCACTTCGGTAACATGCTAAACGATTCTTCCTAAATAGTTAAAACTATGGAATCTTGCATGTCTTTAATGAATTTTCACTATTTATTACAGAAGTGCTTATTTATTTGTTATCTTATATAAACTAGTGTGATACATTCTAGCATGCTTAGGATAATGTTCTTGAAATATAGTTGCATGGCTAGTTATATCTCAAATGTTATGTCACACTAGGTAGCCATTTCTATTTGTTGACATTTTTTTATCCATGCATATCTTTTGTCATATTTATAAAGTATGCATATCATTTTTACTTGTGTTTTATTTTCTAATTTATTAGTGCACATTTTTAGCATACATCTTTTATATATCCGCTATAGTTTACTATGAAAGCTACTTAAAAATAGTTTTAGTATCTTAATCGTATGATCATTCCTTATTCATTCTTTGGGTATTTACTTCTCTTATATTTAGAGATTCTGGATTTCGATGATGGTTGATGATACTGCATATATTCTTTTAAATCTAAGTTATTAAAGTATAGATCATTTTAGGTACAAGCCAAAAGGGTCCTTCTGTCACACAGGTGTAAATAGCCTGAAGCGACACGGTGTACTAGTCTTCGAACTACTGCTAGCTGGGAATCTGCCCCTACAGCTAACCCAAAGTAATCAATACTTTATAGACTTAAGATTTATCAAGGTCTACTTGAAACTATTGTCTAAATCTGGATCCAAGGCACTGAACCCGGTCCCCTAGGTTCCAGAACACATCAGCGTATCAAGGCACTATATTTGATTTATATATATTTTATATTTTATTGTTACCTATTGATTTTGTAGGACATATAAGGATACACATCTTATGCTTATAGCTACAAATGATTTGAATTTTTGTATTGTTTGAGATCTTTCGATTCCAGTAGATATACTTATATCGTCATAATATTTTGTATTCTCTAATCTTATATTGTTCTTCTCTAAGCAAAGAGATATGAATTTCGTCTTTAGATTTGGACTTTCATTTTGATGGACAATATTATATTTTAATATTTTCACATATGTTGATTTATCTAAAATATCTTGATGATTTCTACATGATACTTTGATTTATAGTTGTTTATGAGAGTATATATGTTTATTATTATTCCTTCTCCTTCAAACAACATCTCAAACAGTCTGGGTATGTGATCCTTATGCTGGGTTGATGTATTCAAACTCTTTTTATTATGCATTTTATATATTTAGGGAATATTATTTCTTTTTGGTATGCACTTCTGCATTTTATGCTTAGCACTATATCTAAGCTGATGCTTCTCTCCTAAAAATGCCTGTGAACTTTATGTTATTTCTTTATATTATCTCTGCGTTTCTTCAACGTTCGTCTCTTATGCATGAATTGCGGGGGAGCTTCTCTCTTTGAAATTATTTTGCTAAGTGACAACGGGGGAGAAAAGGATCTAACATCTCTTTTCAGGATTCTACCAAGAGGAGACAGTATAGAACAGTACCTTACAAATTTTGATACTTTTTTTTGGTCAAATCAAGATCAAGATGTTATATCGGTCAATGTTTGTCAATTATCAAAATGGGAAAGATTGTTGGCACATTGGTCATGGTCAAACCTGATTTTAATAATTGATCTAATCATGTCTCGATATAAGGGTTACTTAGATGATCTGCTCAAAATGCTACTGCTACCGTTCAAGACTTTAAGTCGTTTTGCCATTGAGTCAGTATTGTCATTATCAATGTATTTTTCAAGATACTTTTTTCTTTTTAAAAACAAACCCACTTACAAAAGCCCCAAACTACTTCATAACTGCTTGACATCTTAAAAAGCCTAAAATCCAATTTATAAAACCCTAACCAAACAAATTCTGGACCAACAGAATTCGGACTGAGTTCGGCCCGAATTTGGCCCGAGTTCGGTTAGTAGAACATTAGCTTTCAAACTCAGTCTCCCACTGTTAAGGATGCAACGGCTATCTGCCGAGATTCTCTCAAAGAATTCTGCCCAAATTCTGTCCGAATTCTTCCTTTGGAAAAACTATAAATAGAGAAGAATTTTTATCATTTCAACACAACAATTCATTATCTCTTCTATTCTCTCTAAGCCTAATACGGTCTTCCAAAGCCTTCTAAGCTTTTATTTTCAAATTCTAAGCCAGTTATAATTCGCTAGTCGATTTGCTAGTGCGGAATGGTCTAAAAGTTTCAGGATGATTGTAATCAGAGGCTTGATTGAAGATAGATACTTCACAATTGAAGTTGATCGAGTGCTTCGGATCAAAGTTCGCGTTGTAGAAGTGGCAAGGACTTCGTATGAAAACTTGTATTTTTCCATAGTGGATTTCAACTGAAGCTGGAGTTCTTCCGATTGGATTAGTCCTCACAAGAAGGAAATAAGTATACATTCATGTGTTTATGTTTGCTCTCTGCAATCTATTTTTACATTTCCATATCTGTGATCTTGCTACTAATAATTTTTAATAGCAAATTTTTCGCTTCCTACTCTATTCACCCGCTCTAGAGTATAGTGCTTTACATCTTGTTCCTACATATACATATGTTATCAGTAATGTAGTTATGACAAACATGCCTTTAATTTGTTGTGAATACATCAGCAGTCATGTGGACTATTAGATTGCATACTAGGTTGGAGAAACGAATACCGGACAAAGACCCAAGTAATTGCTAGCAAGTTGCAGCAGACTTGGTGGGTAACCACAACTCCTGGTTGGGGGTATCAAGAAACATCCTAGTGTCAGTTTGTGTGCAATAAAAGAATCCACTTCTCGAGGGACATGTGTTGAATATGGTTAACATCAAATCCTTCACTTCAATTTTGCCATTAGTACCAGTGTGTTGTATTCAAGTCAATTGACTTTTCAGAAAAATGCTAAGAACTTGTATGATGATATTCCCATCATAACTGATCGGGACACCCATAGAGAAAAGGCTACAGGTTCAGGGAAAGTTATCTATTATGTGTTGTGATAGACCTTATCTAGTTTTAGATCTGAAATGCCTTGATCACCACTAAATCCTTACCTTGATAAAACTCTACGTGGACAGTGTCTATTGGCTGGGTTGTAGGAAGAATCACTAGGAGTGGGTTAAGGAAATGTATGTGTGTGTGTCCATAGCAACCTATGTCATGTGGTGCATGATGAAGACCGCAAAGAAGACTTAACATCTATGTCCTGTCATAGGGATCCCCCACTTTTGTATCAAGTTAGGTAAGCAAGTTTGGGATCTAGGTTAGGGAGTAAGGTCCAGGGATTGTGGGTACAGGGTGTGCCATAATTTTAGATTGGTCGGGATATGGTTGAGCATGGTTCAGTAACAGGTTAATCCACACAAGGTACCAATTAGAAATATATGCAAGTGCATATTGAATGACACATTGATATCTCATAAAAAGTAGTACAAACTGGGACAGAAGTAGGTATGTTAGTTATATGGTTGTAAATCAATGGTGAACTAGTAACTAGTAAACATGGTATCAGAGTAGTAATAACTAGAGTTGCAAATTTTAGGATTGATTAAACAAGGTAAAGTAGAGTATAAGAAGGGTTCATGTGTATCCTGTCAAAGGGCAGGGATTGGTCACCAGTATAGGAGTCATCATATAGGCATAGGAGCAGAGGCTATTAAGTGGCAGGTTAAAAAGGGTATTATTATTATTATTAATTGTGAGACTCGTCTCACAGTATCGGTATTTATATACAGATACATATTTTGTAGTGTATTTTGTATTTTCTCGGTTTTCGTAATGCTTTAAAAATTTTCCTAACTTATAGATTTTATTCTTGGTCGGCATACCGCCAGTATACCGGAGTATACCGACGGCATACCGTCCAGACCGATTTTCCACATTTTAGATATTTTCGATTTCAGATATTTTCATGAATAGTGTTTCCGATATTTTCGTGAATAATATTTTGGATATTTTGATGAATAGTATTTAGATATTTTCGTGAATAGTGTAGATGCACCCTATTAGCCAATGGATAATTGGTTTTGTTTGAATGGCTAGGATTGACTTAGATATTCACATGGATCACCATCCGACGGCTAAGATTAAATTCCCCTTTCTATATATACCATTTCACTTTCTCTCTCCTCTCTTTTCATTTTTTTCACTCTCTCTTCATTTTTCTTCCCTCTCTCCCCCTTGGAGCTTGCCAAGAGCTTGGCCTTGAGGCCTTGGGTGTGGTGTCTAACCCCCCTAGGAGAGAGGAGTAGAAGATTAGGCTTGGAGCTTAACCTAGGCAAGTACATCTTGCCAAATCCATGAACCATAATTTTTGTTGTCATTTTATTTTCATTGGTAGTAAATACTTAGAATTGTTCTAAACTCATTTTGAAAAATATGTTTTCCTTATGATTCTCGTATATATGCATGTTTCCAAAATTTGTTTAAACAAGGTTTTAATTTTCTGTTAAAACCCAATATGGACTTAGTAGAAAACTTGGTATCAAGAGTGATACTAGTATTACCATCATGGATCTTGGTCACACATACATATATGAGGCCCGCACATAGTTTGTATATCATGGATTTTGAGTTTGGTGGCAATCGGAACCCGTTTCGGTGTCCCGATAACCTCTATTTGGGAGTATTTTGAGGTATTGATCTATCAAATGTTTTGATTTGTGAAAACTAATACTTCCATGTTGTAGGAAATTTAATTCTATTCAATTTTGACTTTTGAAAATCTGAATTTCGATTTAAAACGAAGTTTTATGGCCGAAACAAGTTTTGGCAAAATTCTGAATTTTGTTACTGTTTGAAAAAACCGGTATACCACCGGTATACCGCAGTATACCGCCGGTATGCCATTTTTTGCACCAGAAACCTTCTGTTTTTAGGCCGATATACCGCCGGTATGCCGCAGTATACCGTCGGTATGCCGTTTTATGCTGTTTTAGTCTGTTTTTGCCCGTTTCTGCCCGTTTTTGTCCGTTTTTGATATTTTCTTTGATTGTAATGATTCTTAACATGATTAGATGATCTTGTATAGTTAGAGAATGCTTGTACACCCTATATACACTTGACACTAGCACATGTTCATCATTTTCTATGAAATGTACTTAGCTTTAATTATTATTTCCCACATGCCATGATATGTCTTTGATAGATTCTTTCTTACAAGCTATGATAATTGTTACATGTCTTCTTTGCTTACATGATAGTGGTCCGTCGTGGCGCACTCTCCTTACATGTCTTCTTTGCTTACTAGATAGTGACCCGTCGTGGTGCACTCTTGTACATGTCTTTCTTTGCTTACATGATAGTGGCCTGTCATGGCGCACTCCCTATAGTGGCTCGTCGTAGCGCACTCCTAGCTTCCAGTTTATGATGTTTTCTTGTTGTGGCTTGTTATGGTGCACATTCTCGTTATTGTCCAGTCTCGCATGTCTCATGTCTAGGATGGATTCTGCGGAATGCCACACCCGGAATCCAACAAAAAAATGTTAAGGACTAAATAACTAGCTTGATTACTTAGATCATTGAGAATTTCCCAGTAACCTGTTGCCCCTTTGGTCTTGGCATTATATATATATGCATTGGGATTTAGAGCTATCTGTCATGATGAGCACACTTCCAGCGCACCGTCGAGTGTTGCACTACTATAGGGTACATTTGTCTCCTGGGCGATGTACCCACCACTATAGGATACATTTGTCTCCTGGGCGATGTATCCACTATTACCATTAGCTTGGACCATTCAGGTAGTAGCAGGCAGGAGCTGGACTTGGAATTCTCAGACTTGCATTTGTTAGTAATTAGGATTGTGATAACCCTAGTTAGCTAATGTATAAAGCCGTACTTATTGCTTGGCCGTGACTATTGTATGGAGTCCAATCTAGTCTAGTTTGTCTAGGCAGTGTCCGAATTTGTTTATTTTCAGTACATCCTTGTTTATGCTTTACTTTTGCCGGTAAATGATTAGATACTAAAGTTCTATTCAGGATAAGGGTTACAATCCCGGTCCTTGTTTGGTTTACAGGTTGTAACTTGGGTTCCAGAATACTTCCTAAGTTATCTAATCATTTGTCGTTCTATATAGACATGACATGCTCACATGCTCCAGTTACATGACATGCTCACATGCTCCAGTTACATGACATGCTCACATGCTCCAGTTATATAACATGCTCACATGTCTAGTTTATGTTTCATGTTCACATGCTTCCTTTTTCTTACATGTACACAGTTTACATTACGTCACATGTTTTTTACTTTATGCTACATGTTGCTTTACTTATTGTCTTTTCTATTCTCGGGATAAGTGCATTGGTAGCGCACGAGTCTCGATTTACTTTTATTTATTTCTGTCTCTATCCGTTGCTATGATTTGCATGCTGGTTTTAGTTCATAGTTTGGCTTCCTTTGTGGTACTTGCTATTGGGGGTCTGACCCCACTGGTTTTGCATTGACCAGATCTGATAGAGGAGCCCGGAGGATCTTCCGTACCTTCCACTCGTTGGTGATTACCCGGAGCACCAGAGTACCTTAGTGGGTTTTCTATTTCATTCTTCCACTAGTTATGTACATTATTCTTTGTGGCGTTTAGCCTCCGAGCACGTGTTTAGCTCGTTTTTTGGACTTTACATTTAGCCTACGGGCCAGAACATGATTTGCATATTCTAGACTATAGCTAGAGCTTATCATGTATGACTATTACTCTTGCTAGTCTTTACTCTGTATTACTAGCTTCATGATCATTGATATATGATAGTTTGGGACGCTTTACTATTTTATATTCCAGTTGATCTTACTTCTTGTACATTGTTTACTGCCTGTGATTGAGATACCTAGGATTGCTTGACCTAGGATCGACTGTTGGCTTGTAGTAGTAACCCCCATCTATACAGCTTATACGTTATTTCGGAGTACTGGAGTACTTTGGTATACGTAGCTGGCCTGGTCCGTTCCTACTTGCCAGTATTCTGGTTCTAGGGCGTGACATAGGTTTTAGTGGTGGCCCATGCAGGTCTGATTTATCAGATATGTGGGGGTTACTGATGTTTAGATATCTCAGTCACAATTCTCCTTTATTGATATCCTTCGTGTTATTCTATATCTCTGATCCTTTGACCTGATATCTGCGTTAATCGTTGATCCTTCATGTTCTCTCGATTTAATCCTTGCGTCCTTTAACTTTCAAGGGCACTGTTCTTAATCCTTCCGATCATCTTGTTTGGATTTTGTCGATGGCATTCAGCAATCTTCTGTTAGGCCAGTTATGGAGGATCAGTTTTAGCATTCAGGGGCGGGTGTTCAGAGTTGACCCGAGGGCAGAGGTGTCAGTTCAGCCTGATCAGCCAACAGGGTCAGTCCTGTCAGAGTCCAGCTTCACCGGCTACCCCGACAGTCCAGCAGTATATGGCTCATGTACCGGTTCAGCAGCAGCAGGTTAGCAGGTAGAGCAGCAGTTCTGAGACGTGAGAAGGCAGAGTTTGGTATGCTAGAGCAGGTTTTGGCCGAAGGCAATCATGTGGTAGGTATTGTCCTATTCTTCTTCTACTCTTATTTATCTCTTGGGTTACGCATATTAGGCGAGTTTTTCGTCCCCAACTCTTCTGTTTTCGTAGTCGAGGCTTGTGATAACTTCATTAGGTATCGACTACGAAGATACGTCCTGGATAGAGTCATGTCTTGGATTAAGTCATTGGTACCGACTTATTTTGAGAATTGACTTTTATCTAAGTTGTGGAGTCAGCGTAGGCCTGCTCCTACTCAACTGACTCAGGAGACATATTTATTCATATGCCTCCATCCCTTCTCGATTGTGGTTGTGTTATTGCTTACGCATTTACTTATATTACTGTTGTCTTATCTTACCAACATGCCATAATTTGTTTTGATTGACATGATTTTTTAGCTCTTTGGTTTGGTTTTCATGCTTGACTAGATTTAGGAAATTCCGAGGACGGAATTTTTTTAAGTTGTGGAGAATTGTGAGACTCGTCTCACAGTATCGGTATTTATATACAGATACGTATTTTGTAGTATATTTTGTATTTCTTGGTTTTCGTAATGCTTTAAAAATTTTCCTAACTTATAGATTTTCTTCTTGGTCGGCATACCGCCAGTATACCGGAGTATACCGACGGCATACCGTCCAGACCGATTTTCCACATTTTAGATATTTTCGATTTCAGATATTTTCATGAATAGTGTTTCCGATATTTTCGTGAATAGTATTTTGGATATTTTGATGAATAGTATTTAGATATTTTCGTGAATAGTGTAGATGCACCCTATTATCCAATGGATAATTGGTTTTGTTTGAATGGCTAGGATTGACTTAGATATTCACATGGATCACCATCCGACGGCTAAGATTAAATCCCCCTTCTATATATACCATTTCACTTTCTCTCTTCTCTCTCTTTTCATTTTTTTCACTCTCTCTTCATTTCTTCTTCCCTCTCTCCTTGGAGCTTGCCAAGAGCTTGGCCTTGAGGCCTTGGGTGTGGTGTCTAACCCCCCTAGGAGGAGGAGTAGAAGATTAGGCTTGGAGCTTAACCTAGACAAGTACATCTTGCCAAATCCATGAACCATAATTTTTTGTTGTCATTTTATTTTCCTTGGTAGTAAATACTTAGAATTGTTCTAAACGTATTTTGAAAAATATGTTTTCCTTATGATTCTCGTATATATGCATGTTTCCAAAATTTGTTTAAACAAGGTTTTGATTTTCTGTTAAAACCCAATATGGACTTAGTAGAAAACTTGGTATCAAGAGTGATACTAGTATAACCATCATGGATCTTGGTCACACATACATATATGAGGCCCGCACATAGTTTATATATCATGGATTTTGAGTTTGGTGGCAATCGGAACCCGTTCGGTGTCCAGATAACCTCTATTTGGGAGTATTTTGAGGTATTGATCTATCAAATGTTTTGATTGTGAAAACTAATACTTCCATCTTGTAGGAAATTCAATTCTATTCAATTTTGACTTTTGAAAATCCAAATTTCGATTTAAAACGAAGTTTTTATGGCCGAAACAAGTTTGGCAAAATTCTGAATTTTGTTACTGTTTGAAAAAACCGGTATACCGCCGGTATACCGCAGTATACCGCCGGTATGCCATTTTTGCACCAGAAACCTTCTGTTTTTAGGCCGGTATACCGCCGGTATGCCGCAGTATACCGCCGGTATGCCGTTTTATGCTGTTTTAGTCTGTTTTTGCCGTTTCTGCCCGTTTTTGTCCGTTTTTGATATTTTCTTCGATTGTAATAATTTCTTAACATGATTAGATGATCTTGTATAGTTAGAGAATGCTTGTACACCCTATATACACTTGACACTATCACATGTTCAATTATTTTCTATGAAATGTACTTAGCTTTAATTATTATTTCCCACATGCCATGATATGTCTTTGATAGATTCTTTCTTACAAGCTATGATAATTGTTACATGTCTTCCTTGCTTACATGATAGTGGCCCGTCGTGGCGCACTCTCCTTACATGTCTTCTTTGCTTACTAGATAGTGACCCGTCGTGGTGCACTCTTGTACATGTCTTTCTTTGCTTACATGATAGTGGCCTGTCATGGCGTACTCCCTATAGTGGCTCATCGTAGCGCACTCCTAGCTTCCAGTTTATGATGTTTTCTTGTTGTGGCTTGTTATGGTGCACATTCTCGTTATTGTCCAGTCTCGTATGTCTCATGTCTAGGATGGATTCTGCGGAATACCACACCCGGAATCCAACAAGAAAATGTTAAGGACTAAATAACTAGCTTGATTACTTAGATCATTGAGAATTTCCCAGTAACCTGTTGCCCCTTTGGTCTTGGCATTATATATATATGCATTGGGATTTGGAGCTATCTGTCATGATGAGCACACTTCCAGCGCACCGTCGAGTGTTGTACTACTATAGGGTACATTTGTCTCCTGGGCGATGTACCCACCACTATAGGATATATTTGTTCCTGGGCGATGTATCCACTATTACCATTGGCTTGGACCATTCAGGTAGTAGCAGGCAGGAGCTGGACTTGGAATTCTCAGACTTACATTTGTTAGTAATTAGGATTGTGATAACCCTAGTTAGCTAATGTATAAAGCCGTACTTATTGCTTGGCCGTGACTATTGTATGGAGTCCAATCTAGTCTAGTTTGTCTAGGCAGTGTCCGGATTTGTTTATTTTCAGTACATCCTTGTTTATGCTTTACTTTTGCCGGTAAATGATTAGATACTAAAGTTCTATTCAGGATAATGGTTACAACCCCGGTCCTTGTTTGGTTTAGGGTTGTAACTTGGGTTCCAGAATACTTCCTAAGTCATCTAATCATTTGTCGTTCTATATAGACCTTACATGCTCACATGCTCCAGTTACATGACATGCTCACATGCTCCAGTTACATGACATGCTCACATGCTCCAGTTATATAACATGCTCACATGTCTAGTTTATGTTTCATGTTCACATGCTTCCTTTTCTTTACATTTACACAGTTTACATTACGTCACATGTTCTTTACTTTATGCTACATGTTGCTTTACTTATTGTCTTTTCTATTCTCGGGATAAGTGCATTGGTAGCGCACGAGTCTCGATTTACTTTTATTTATTTGTCTCTATCCGTTGCTATGATTTGCATGCTGGTTTTAGTTCATAGTTTGGCTTCCTTTGTGGTACTTGCTATTGGGGGTCTGACCCCACTGGTTTTGCATTGACCAGATCTGATAGAGGATCCCGGAGGATCTTCCGTACCTTCCACTCGTTGGTGATTACCCGGAGCACCAGAGTACCTTAGTAGGTTTTCTATTTCATTCTCCCACTAGTTATGTACATTATCTTTTGTGGCGTTTAGCCCCGAGCACGTGTTTAGCTCGTGTTTTGGACTTGACATTTAGCCTACGGGCCAGAACATGATTTGCGTATTCTAGACTATAGCTAGAGCTTATCATGTATGACTATTACTCTTGCTAGTCTTTACTCTGTATTACTAGCTTCATGATCATTGATATATGATAGTTTGGGACGCTTTACTATTTTATATTCCAGTTGATCTTACTTCTTGTACATTGTTTACTGCCTGTGATTGAGATACCTAGGATTGCTTGACCTAGGATCGACTGTTGGCTTGTAGTAGTAACCCCCATCTATACAGCTTATACGTTATTTCGGAGTACTGGAGTACTTTGGTATACGTAGCTGGCCTGGTCCGTCCCTACTTGCCAGTATTCTGGTTCTGGGGCGTGACATTAATCTAGCATGCAATACCCATATAATATAGATAAACAAAACTAAAGTTGGTAAGGAAGTTTAGTGATAAAATAAATTAGAGTAAAAAATGTCCTAATAACCAAACAAGCAGTTGTTACTAATTTCAAATCAGTTAATGACAATGTAATCCATGAATATAGGTTATATGGACTCTAATTCAGCACCAGACTCGTATCATCAACTCAGGACCACAAGCAAATACATATACTGATTGCTTTCAACTCCTGATAGTTTTTCCATTATATATTATACATATGCTTCTCCTGTTTTGCTGACACGCTGGTTACATGGGTCAATATCATGGATCCCTACATATTACATTTCTTGTTTACCATCCACATGATTACCTTGTTCGTGACTTGTTCAAATTCATGAGTACTAATCGGGCAAAAAAATATCTTAGTAGACGTCTGAACTACCCTGTCCATCCCAATTGTCTTTCGTGGAGAATAGCAGTCGTACACGAACCGTGCGTTTAGCCGGATTTATCCATAGCCGTTCACATGTCAAATACGATATTTCAACACATATAGATAGATATTGCTTCACTTGTTCATCCTGTTTTTCTTCACCACTTGACATGTCACCATATTTATATATTTTCTTTCTAGTTGCTATATCTAATTATAGAGTTGTCCGCTCTTTTCCTGCTATGCCATAATGCTTATTGCTTTCTAGCTTAAATTCTCATGCGCTATTTTCATGTCTTGCAAATTCTATCATGTTTTGAATTGCCTGTCATATGTGTCTTGTTCCAATCCTGACTGGATAATCTATTTTTAGATGATGAGTTAGAGGATTTTGTATTACCTACTATGAGCAAACTACAGACGATAACCTTGGCATACCAGACGATCTGGATACGACTTCAGCAGAGTTGCCATTTACCGATGATAGTTAGTTAGATGATATTTAGTTTTTGGTCGGATTTGTCTTCGGGGACCTTTTTAGTTACTTATTTTATTTAAGAACTATTTTAGTTGGATCATTGGTTTGATATTTAGTAGTATTCTACTCTTTGAGATTTATTTAGTTATTTTTTATCTATTCTCTCTTATTGTGTTGAGTATATTTCGTTGCACTTAATTTATCTGTAAAATTGGAACTGATATAAAATATATATAAACTGTGTGGTTGTGTTTGATATACTGTGGAGGTTTAGACAGCGTTCTATCGATGACATTGTGGCGTAGGCTAGACGAACCCACGACTCATGCCCAAATTATGGGTGCGGATTACGACACATTTTTATGGTGGCCCATGCAGGTCTATTTTTATAAAGACATCGAACTCGTGGTAGTACTTAGGCTAGTCGTACTACTGCGGGCCTGCAAATATGATTAGATTTTAAGTACCTTCTCCACATGTTTGATACGTTATTGAACTCCATATTTGACTTTAATTACTCCTTGATTTGCATCCCGTTTGAACCTTCTCACCATCTAATGCTTTTTCTTAATTGCAGTCAATAGATTCTCAAGACAGGAACACCGCTCCCATGAACACCCTACCAGCTGTAGCGGATCTTCTATAGATGGAACCCCACTAATACGTGGAGGCTAGCTTAGCCATCTTAGTGACCAGTCGCACCCGCAAGCCTCGAGGTTCCGCAGAGATGATATCCCGCTACCTCCGTAGTTCCCTCCGTAGACTCCACCCCCAGCACTTGTACTGTCTCCAACACCTGTCCTGGACAATGCACAACTTTTTGGGCTCTTCCAGCAACTTATCAATTCTCAGATGGAGCAGGCCAACATCTTTCGTGATTGTTTGAGAGAAGCTCATCAGACTATAGATACTCCCCGACCTCGCCCAGGAACTTCCAAGGACTTCATGAATCTCAGGCCCTTGGAATTCTATGGAACAAAGGGGATTCTCAATGCTGATGAGTGGCTAAAGAACGTGGAGTGATTTCTTCGGATGGGTCGAGTTTCTGAAGATAGAGCCAGACAACATGCAACTTTTTGACATCGCCCGGACATGGTATAGAGATGAGCCCCAACTTTTTACACCAGATCTGACTTGGGTAAAGTTCAAGTAGCTATTCAAGAAGAAGTTTTACCCCGACGTAGCTGAGAGGCTTTGGAGAGCCAATTTGAGAGTCTGGAGCAGGGAAACCTCACCGTCGACGAGTATACCGCGGAGTTTAGTTGCCTCAGCCGCTTCACAGAGAGCATGGTTAGCACCCCCGAAAGCAAAGCTCGAAGATTCAAGAAAGGATTGTCTCGCAAGATTCGCCTAGCCGTCGCCACCAGTTGAGCCACTACCTATGAGGAGATCTTGAAGGTCGCACAAGGAGTAGATAAGGAGGTGGATCCCAGGCCGAAGAGAGACCAAGATGCATACAGAGGGTAGCAGGCAATCAGGACCGATGAAGCATCCTAATGTTCCAGGAAGGACCTTAGCGCAGCAGTATCACCCGCAGCCTCGTTTCCAACAGTAGCAGTTCCAGCCTTCTGATTGAGCTCTAGTACACGAGCAGCACCATCCTCCGACTAGAGCCCCCACTTCATCGCAGATGCAGCAGAGACAACCAGTCGGCCCTTGCAGCTATTACAAGAAGCCAGGACGTGCATGGAAGGTGTATAGGAAACGACTTGGAGCGTATCTATTTTGTGGGTCGAGCACACACCAGCTGAGGGAATGTCCTTTAGTACCGATTTGTTCAACTCAGGGGACAGCTCCTTCCCCGAGAGTACCGACAAGGCATGCGATAGCCTAGCAGCAAAGAGGGCCCCTGTCCATACAGCAGCAGTGCTTTGTCCAGCACCATCAGCGGGGCAAGGCTTTTGCCATGGCAGCCGAGGAGGCAGAAGCATCTACTGATGTGATAACAGGTTCCTTTTTTCTTAAAACTTTACCAGCTATTGCTTTGTTTGATTCTGGTGCCAATCATAGCTTCATATATAACCTTTGTTTTTAGACATAGTATTGTATCTGAGCCCTTGGACTGCAAATATAAAATCTCGACTGGTGGAGGCATTATCCTAGTCAAGGATATTTGCGTCGGACACTGCATTACCTTAGGAGGCCAGGAATTGCGTGCCAATTTACTTGTAATGCCACTTCCAAGCTTTGATATAGTACTCGGGATGGATTGGTTAAGTAAACATCACGCTAGTATTGATTGTCGCCGCGATGTCGTGTTTAGTCCGTATGGAGAGACTGTGTTCGAGTTCATCAGAGGAGCAGTAGAGTAGCACAACAAGGCTATTTGTGGAGCCATGGTAGAGGAGAAAGAGCTACCACTTCTTTTTATAGCAGAGTTTTTTGATTTATTTCTCGAAGAATTGTCGGGACTACCACCTGATAGAGACGTGGAGTTCTCTATTGATCTTGTACCAGTCTTGGAGCCAGTATCGCAGCGAGTATACAGGATCAATAACAAGAAGGCAGTGGAATTGAAGAAGCAGATTGATGAGCTGCTCGAGAAAGGATTCATTAGATCGAGTTCGTCGCCTTGGGGTGCTCTGGTGCTGTTTGTTCCGAAGAAGGATGGGTCGGTACGTATGTGCATCAACTATCGGGCCTTGAACAATATAACCATCAAGAATAAGTACCCACTACTAAGAATTGATGATCTTTTCGATCAGTTGAGCGGTGCACGGTTTTCCAAGATTGACTTAAGGTCGGGGTACCACCAAGTGAAAGTGAAGAAGAAGGATATCCAGAAGATGGCCTTCCAGACCAAGTATGTCCAGTATGAATTCATGGTGATGCCATTCGGGTTGACTAATACCCCGACTGTCTTCATGAACTTGATGAACAAGGTGTTCCACCCATAACTTGACCAATTCGTCGTGGTATTCATCGACGACATACTCATCTAATCGAAGTCACCAGAGGAGCACGAGAAGCATCTGAGGATCGTGCTGGAGACCCTCAGGAAAGGAGAAACTCTATAGAAAACTCTCGAAATATGAATTTTTCTTAGACAAGGTAGAATTCCATGGACACGTGGTGATAGAAGACGGTATATCCAAGGATCCGAAGAAGATTGCTTCCATAGAGTCTTGGACTACTCCGACTACTTTAGCAGAGATTTGAAGCTTCTTGCGATTGGCAGGGTATTATAGGAAGTTTGTACATGACTTCGCTAGGATTACGGAGCTGAATGACTAATCTCACACCAAAGGATGTAGAGTATGTGTGGACAGAGGACTACCAGGCTGTGTTCGACAAGAGAAGAAGAGGTTGACGACAGCTCCAGTGTTGATATTGCCATCAGGATCCGGTAGTTTTTCTATCTATAGAGATGCCTCGGGAAAAGGCTTGGGGTGTGTCCTAGAGCAGAATAAGAAGGTGGTAGCATATGCATCAGGACAGTTGCGACCACATGAGAAGAACTATCCTACCCATTATCTAGAGTTGGCAGCGATGATTTTTGCCCTGAAGTTGAGGAAACATTACTTGTACGGAGAGCGTGTGGAGATATTCACTGACCATAAAATCTTGAAGTATATTTTCACACAGAAGGAGCTGAATATGAGGCAACGTAAATGGCTAGAATTGATGATGTATTTCGATATCGTATTACAGTATCATCCAGAAAAGGCCAATGTAGTTACAGATGCCTTTAGTCGGTATCCAATAGCTATGTTTTTGATGAGGGACCATCATCTGTTATCAGACTTGGAGAGTTTGGATATTGAGGTCATCATTCTAGGAGTTGAGATACAAATGACGGGTATGCAGATTGAGTCAAGATTGAGGGACATTAGAGAGGCGCAGCACCAAGACGAGCATTTGAGGAGTATCATAGTTCAAACATGGTCCGATTTGTCAGAAGACTTCACCCTTGTATAGGATGGTTCGTTGAGGCATGGAACGAGATTATATGTACCTACCGGAGAGCTTAAAGAGGAGGTTATACAAGAGGCACACCGTTCTTAGTATTCTTTACATCCAGGAGCAAACAAGATGTACAAGGATCTGAGAGCCCACGTGTGGTGGTATGATATGAAGCTAGAGGTGGCACGTTTCGTTTCTAGGTGCCTTGTGTGCCAGCAGGTCAAAGCCGAGAGGCAGAGACCAGGGAGATTGTTTCTGGTCTTCCACGCTCACCAGGATTTGCTTTTCGGTCTTCCATGCTCACCAGGATGGAAGGACATAATTTGGATCATCGTTGACAGGTTGACCAAATTGACATAATTTATACCATTCAAAGTGGGACTATCTACGGAGAAGTTAGCAAAGTTATATGTGAAGCAGATCGTCAGGTTGTATGGCGTTCCAGTAATTATCGTCTCTGACCGTGATAGTAGATTTACGTCCTACTTTTGGAGGAGCCTGCAGGCTGGATTGGGTACTCAGCTCAAGTTAAACACCGCTTATCATCCACAGACGGATGGAAAGTCGAAGATGACCATTCAGACGTTCGAGGATATGCTTCGGACATGTGTGCTAGATTTTGATGGCTCGTGGAAGCACTACCTTCACCTAGTGGAGTTCTCTTACAACAATATCTACCAGGCTAGTATCAAAATGTCCCCTTTTGAGGCTTTTTATGGACAAAGATGTCGTACCCCACTATCTTGGGACGACGTGGATGAGAGAGCACTGTTAGGGCCTGAGATGGTAGTGGATGCAACAAAAAAGGAAAAGCATATTAGAGAGCGACTTTACGAGGCTCAGGACATACAAAAGCACTGGGCCGACAGCCAACGAAGACCATTAGAGTTTGTGGTGTAACCTTCCTTAGTTTATGTCACAACCCGTACCCGCTTTTTGGGATATGAGTGCGTGTCCAAGCCAGTCTACTGTTCGCCATCAAAAATGGAAGGAACACAAAAGGTTTTTTGATTGCAACTTTTGTATTTTGATTACAAACACAATAGTATACAATATAGGACTTAGATGTAGTCCTTTGAGTACACTTTTGTTTTTATCTGGGAACTGTGTCGGTGGAGCGAGTGGTAATGCGTTGACTCCGTTGACGATCTGACGACGATCTTGAACTCTCTGAAGGTTTGGGTTGCTCTGGATGCTGGAGCATTTTGAGGGGAAGAAGACGTAAAGTGTCTCTCCTGATCTCTGGATATGATCTGTGGATATATATCTATATATCTCTTCCTTGAAGGAATGGTCCTTCTATTTATAGGCAGCAGGTTGAGTTGCCTCTGCATACATATGTAGGATACGCCTGGATGTGGAAACGCCACGTAGCTGATACTGGTGGAGGCGCATAGATGATGCGCCTTGAATCTGTTTGAACTACTACGTTGGGCTGCGGTGGAGCTGACACATGACAGTTGCAAGGATTCTGTTGTTGCTGAGATCTTTGGTGGTTAGCACCCATTAGAGAAAAACTGAGTCAAAAGATACGTGGCGCATGTCTGCGGCTTCAAAGATCTCGAATTTGCGGGAGAGTGATCTGTCTTGATGCACCTAGGATCATGCGTATGAAGACGACTGAGCTGCTGTCTTTAGGGATCAGGAATGAGTCCGGGCGTATGGCTTTAAGGCGCATGCAGGGATCAGGATGCGCCTAGGATCAGGTGCATGGGGTGACTTGGTCTATGACTTCGAGGAGTCATAGGCAAGTCCAAGCGCATGGCTTCTGAGGCACATGCAGAGCTTTTGGGCACATGGCTGTGGAAACGCATGTAGAAACTTGGCTTCTGTCTTGAAATCAGGAGTAAGTCTCGGGGGCGCATGGCTTTTGAGGCACATGCAGTCTTCTGGGCGCATGGCTACGAGGCGCATGCAAATGAACGATCAACTATGTGGCAAGGACTGTTATTGCCGACCAAAAGTGTAATGATGGTGCTGATGTCAGCGACTCTTCATTTTCTGCAAAGGGCGATTAATTTGATGGCTCTTTGGAAGATGTGTTGTCGTATTTGTCACTCAACATTAAATGCTTGATGATGACAAGTTTGAAAGAGGTGCATCGATTAATTCTGATCTGGGCTCCTAGGTCTATGTCCTACTGGACGTATCGATAGGGGGCACATGATGTCGATGATGCATCACTTGAGTTCTCCTAGGTTTTAATGGCTGCCTTGATTTTAGCAGCATACGAAGAGATAGGTTCATTGCCATAAATACAAATTCATTGTACAAAATTTGGAGAGCCTTCCACTTGGCGCACGGTTGTGGGCTACCCAGGTCTATAAATAGCCGTATGAAGGGAAGCTTATTTCGATTCTTCACTTGTCTTTCCTAAAATAGAGATGAACTCGGCTGGCCCTCTGCTTTGGCGAACCGTCAAACTTCTCATTCGAAGAAAGCTTTGACGACGAGCTAGTTCCGAAGGTGAAGATGTACCGAATTAGTTCTTTTGTCGTCGGCCCAAGCCTGTGAAAGTGCCTGTTGCATCCAAATATCGGGATCGTCGTATCCTGACATAGGCTGAAGGTGCCTGTTGTATCCAAAGATCGGGGTGGTCGTGCCCCGATTATTGTTATGCTGGAAGAGCCACAGGTCAGGGCTATCATACCCTGATTTTGTTAGGTTAAAAGAGCCACTCCTCCTGCTAGAGTGTGCGCATACTGACGAGGAAGTGATTCGCTCTGACTATGCACGGGGATGCACCTACGCTGAGATGCTGGAATGATGCGCCTGGCTGTAGCACTTGAGTGATGTGCCTGACAAGTGATGCGCCTGGCTGGCTGTAGCTTTTAGGATTTTCTTTCTCTTTTGTAAAAGAATTCTCCTTTGTAAAGAGTTTTAGACATGTAATAGACTTTCATATGAAATAAAAGCCTAGTTTCTTGATGTCTTCTACTCTTTGTTTGTGTTCTGCTGCGCCGAGTACTTGTCTGTTCTAGCGCATATCAGTGTGGGACGCATGAGAATTTATGGCATATAGGGACTCTAGTCTAAAATTTCATGCTTCTACAAGACCCCCTTCAAAGTTTCCAAAATGTTTTGGCCAAATTTTTAGAATACTTTGAACAAGAAGCATGAGTAGCTATCTTGAGCGCATATCCTCCTCTGAGCGCATGACCTCTGAATGTATGCCTCTTTTTTGTGCATAACTGCGAGTACGCATGCTGTGGGGACGCATTGTCACTACCACATTTTAGATTGAGGGTATTTTGGTCATTTGTGAAAATTTTGAATTTATTTGAATTTATTTAATTGGTGATTGTGATTGTGATTTTTGACTTTGGCCATTTGTGACTTTGTAGACTAACCTAGGTGTTGACCCTAGTTATAGTGACTTGGTTAGCATGGTGTGACCCTAGGCTAACTTAAGTCAATCTAAGTTTGTCATTTAGAAATCAAGACTTGAATAGGAGGACTAGTGATTTGGTGCATGACTTATGACTTAGAAATAATTTCTTGACTAGTGCTAGTTGGCCCATAGCCCAATAACTAAACCCTAACCCTAATTTCCCACCACATGGCCGGCCACTTAGGGCTCCCCCTTCCCTATAAATAGTCTATTAATTTGTTCTTGCCTCTTTTGTATTGAAGGAGCACAGAGAAAGAAAGGTTTGTCCATTCTTCCCTAATCCATAGATTAGTCATTTTAAATCATTTTCCACTCTAGTTTCTTGCATTAGAGCCTAATACTCTCCTATTTTCTGATTGTGGAGATTAATTCCAGCTTTGGGACAATTTGGAGCATTGGGCTAGCAAGGAGGAACCCCCCATTTGGAGCTTTTTCTTGCTATTTGCACCTATAGGTACCTCAAATTGTTCTAATATTCTGTTTTCTTTGTATTTAGGGATAGATCTAGGTGTCCCCTAGCTTTTCCTAAAGTTTGGATAAATTTTGTGTCCATTTGGTGTCCGCATCGGACACGTATCATAGTGTATAGGGAAGTGTTTATTAAAATGCCTCTTAGGAATTTATTTTAGATTTTTGTTGAACTAATTACATGGATCTCTAGATCTAGGTATATTTAATAATATTTGTGAAGACTGAGTCGTGTTTGGTGTCATCTTCGTGTCGAATTTTGTGCTGGATACGCAGCACGGGGGCTCGGTCGGGTGCCCTGCTGCCCGTATCCGAGTTCTCATTGGACACGATACTTCGTGACACCAAAATTGGTGTAAACGTTCCCTAGGTGACTGACACGAAGTCCCTAAAATTTCATAGGATCTTATTTAGTGGTTTAGGAGTATTTCGACCCGCACAGATTTGACACTGACAGTGCACGGTCGGCCTCGAGGCTCTGACGCTGGTGTCGTGTCCTACCTAGACACGTATTGGACACATTTCAGGGTGACCTAACCCTAACCCTATCCTAGGAGAACCCATAGGCACGAGCATATGTCCTATTTCATGTCGTGTCGTGTCCACAAGTGATGTGTACGCGTACACGACGCTGTCGAGTGCACAGTTTTATGTGTCTGTGTTTGTTTGTGATTGAACACGATTGTGTCCAGTTTCTTGGACACTAGGACACCCCACTACACCATCACTTATGTATCTTCATTTACCAACCACTAAATTGAATTATTGATTGTTACTTTCAATTCGAAATAGAGAAAATCCTAAATTTTCTGATACGAGTACACTGTCAGTTGGGTTCTGAGGATTCAAATGTATGCTAACCTATGTTTGTGATTAATTTGTGTTTTATTTATGTCTGAGAGTTAGCCTAGCAGGTTAGGGTTGTTGATGGCATAGTAATTAGTTTTAATTTGTATTTAGTTTTGAATTAAATTGATTAACTGATACCAGTTTTGGAGCTTTCACACTGTTCACTGTTAAATTTGAAACCTGAGAGTTGATATGCCAGTTTGTTTCCTGAAAATACATGTAGCTATTGCACACATTAATTCATGTTGTTCATTACACTGTTTTCCTAGAACCAATGTTGGTTCCTACACTCACCCACACACTTGCACTCTAGGTAACCTGAGAACCACATTAAACGTTACTTTAAATCTGAGAATTTGCACAATATTCCCTATTAAACTGTTAACCTGGGAATGTTTACCTATAAACTGAATGCACTATTTCCTAATACCTATCATTCACTAACCTGTACACACACACAAAATCTGGAAACATATTGCACACTGTCACACACATAATCCTATCCACACATGAACTAAACTATTACACACACACTAGCTCACTTACACAAAATCTGAGAATGGTTTGATACTACAAATCTGAGACTGTATGCACTTGGCACTGATTTTGTGTACACTTATCACTCACCTATCTACACACGTCACTGTGAGAAATCTGAAAACTGAGATGGACACATATTGCACTCTCACTCACTCACTCACCCATGCCACACACAAGAAACTATCTAGACACACACACATGCATTGTTCCCTATCCCACTCTATGTGTATATGTACATATATATAATATATAACTTAATATGATATGTAATGTAATATAAATATTGCATTTGCATATATAAATGGTATGTATATAGATATATGAAATAGATATGTGTGTATTGCATATATCATTGTGATGGCTTATAGCCTAGGTAGTATAGCGTATGGCATATGGTAAATATATACATGAGTTGGGTTGTATTCGGCTAGGTGTGACTTGTATTGGTGTATACTTGCTAGGATAGTCTTGGTTAGGCCTAGTAAGACTTGTTGGGTTAGGTTTGACCTAGTTGACCTAGTTTGACTAGAGTGGTTTGACTAGAGTAGACCAAGGGTTGACTTTAGCCTAGATTGACCCAAACATCATGTAGAATATATCGTAGTAGTTTATTTTACCAGTTTGGATATGTTGTTACTTGTACTATTCTGACTAGGAGCCAGACACCACTCCTCATGTAGTATTTCATTCAGACACTCAGGATATCAGGCGAGTACATTCTCTGACCGTTTCATACTTGCTAGGAATATTTTCTTGCTCTAGATTATTTTACTTGATGCTGACACGATGGAAACACGGATTAGTACTATATGGATCTTTTCATACGATGTTATCCCAATCGGGAGCATCAGATACATCATGTCATGTACGTTTCACTTTTATTATGTATTCTTGTGCTTTTACCATTTATGTGCACTCTAGTGATTCATGTACTCTCATGTTCATGGAGCCCCCATGTTTATATTCATGTGCACCCATTTATGGGCCCCCATGTGAAATTATGTACAATAACATAACTTGAACGGATCCTTGTGTATTGATTGGGGTATGGGGGAGTATAAATAGTCATGTGGACAATTTCTAAAGTAGTGTAGCCATATACATGTTTATTATCAAGCCGTTCACATGTCTAGCTTGTACTCTAAATCACTACTTCACTGTAGCTCTTTACTTATAGTAGATATTTTATTATAGTCTTCTATTTTACTCATGTATACTCTTTAGCGTTTCAAGTATCTTACTTTATTACCTGTATTATATTCCTGTCATGATATGAACTGCGTGAGATGTACTGTGCTCGCTCTAGTCCTGACTGGACCTATTAAAACATTACAGATAATTTTGAGGAGCTTTGTCCCACTTATTACGGAGCAGGCCTAGATGATACATGTGAGCTGGACCCTCAGGAGGATCCAGCACTTGCAGATGATATTACCCCAGTAGACTAGGCTAGTTAGCTAGACGAGTTTCTATTTATCTTCATGCCTTGTCAGATACACTTGTATTTATTTGGAGATTGTATTCTGGATTTGTGGAGTTGTTATCTTAGACATTAGCTATCTCTCTATCTGTACTTATCATCTGTGGATTCTGTGACTTCATCTATTCTATCTTATCATACTTTTCTTCCTTAGTTGTGATTGAGTTGTACTTTATTATGTCACCACTATTCGGAGTGTATATGCTGTACAGGTACCTTATAACTATTAGATGTATGTGACCTAGGACAGCGTTCTAACCGCCGACACTACGACATAGGCTGGACATAACCACTTCTCGTGCCCCTACACTGGATGCGGGTCATGACATACATGTTGTTCTCAAGAAGAGATAATGCCTCAAACTTTAGAAATATTACTAAAATCTTTTTAGAAGATTTGCAGCCGTCAGTTTTACGAGACTCGAAGCATCACGCCTCATCGGTTTACGTGCGTGATCGAGCCTATAAATAGGCAACTGAGGGAGAGAGGGGGTCTTCTTTCCTTCTTCTTCTTCTTTAAACTTGTCTTCTTCTTCAGAGCTTTCCCTCCTTCTTCTTTGTTAGAGAGATGGCTCCCAAGACTTCCTGAAGCGGTACTGGCCGAGGGCAAGGGCAAGGGAAAGGAACCTGTGGAGGTCGACACGGAGGATGCCCCCGTCGTTATAGCGACGCACGCCGATGTACGGCCGGAAGTGATCTGTGGGTACTCTCTTGACTTGGTGTCTTCGCTCCATTGCATACTATTAGGGGCGCGTGTACGTGACTGTAAACGAGTCGCATCCCGATGATACGCCTAGGCTGACATGCATGGACTATACCCTGATAATACGCTGAGGCTCCTTCTACTGACTCGCATGGGCTTAGGTCCTGATGATGCACCGAAGCTTCTTCTGCTGACGCACATGGACTTCGGTCCTGATGATGCGTCGAAGCTTCTGCTGAAGCACATGGACTTAGGACCTGATGATGCATCAAAGCTTCTTCTGCTGACGTGCATGGACTTCGGCCTTGATGATGCGCCGAAGCTTCTGCTGACGTGCATGGACTTAGGTCCTGCTGATGCGCCGAAGCTTCTCTTCAGTACGCCTGGATATTGATCCTGTGCACTTTTGATGAGGCTCCATCTATGTGCATGGGTTTCGACCCAGTTGATGCGCCAGATTGTTGATGCACCTTAGATGCTCGTTTTAAGCTTTTAAGTCTTTTTCTAATCTTGGAGGGGCTTTTGATCTTGACTAACCACTTTGTTTTGTTTTGTGTGACAGTGTCGATGATCCCTCTGCTGAATGAAGTCCTGCTAGACCCTGCGCTCTATCAGATGGGCCTGGACTTTAACAAAGAGGTTGTCTATCCGGCCAAGGCTGCCATTATGCTGGACCTACCTCCAGAAAGAATGGCCCAAATTTGTGACCAGCACTTCACTGTCCTCCAACGTATGATGGAGAGGGAACTCGAGTGTGCTGTATCTGTCATATCTTTCTTAAAACTGGAGTTCATGTTCGGTGACCGTCTAACCTTCATCGAAGCGAACGTGTTGCAGATCAAGGAAGACTGGTTCTTCAAAGCAAGGGATGTGAATATGTACATCTCGAAGCTGGAACGTCAGTTGCCCCTGACGGCTTTTCGAATCTGGCTTCCAAGAGGAGGATGAAGTGGGAGATCACTCCATCTCAAGGAGGGGCCATGGCGGTATCATACGGATTGATACCACCTCTAACCAGAAGGATGCCTTGGCCGTTATACGGGCTGGAACTTCCTATCTTTGGCAAACTCTGCATCCTGGGAGCATATACAACGATGTCCCCCCGGCATTTTTGCCTTCAATGCCTGTACCTTTGTCAATCGCATGGCAGAGGCCAAGATCTCATACCCGGTGGAAGAATTTCGGGTTGAGGATTGGTGCCACTATATGCAGAAGTGGGATGAGCTGACACTCTGGGTTCTGACGAAGTTTAAGACCGAACTCAGAGAGATTGGTCTGGCTGCCGTGCTTTTTACTACTTAGGGGGGCATAGAGATAAATCGGCCAATGTTTCTCGCTCTCTTGGAGATGTACAACACTCACACCAGTACCTTCTTCACTCCCGTGGGGGAGTTAGGTTTAGCTTCGCACGAGATGTATGAAGTCTCGAAGCTTCCTTGGGGTTCTGAACCCTATGAGGAGTACTTCCCTATAAAGAAGATCCGCAGTCTTCAAAGAAGTTGCGAGCCATTATTGCATGGCCCAGCGAAGGAAAAAAGGTGGGGCACAACCTTATGTGACCACTTGGAGGGAGTATGTCTTTAAGCAAGACTTGGCGAACCCCTCGAAGATCCGCTTTGTCACTCCCCAGGGGCTTACCCATGTTGAGGTGCTTGCTGAAATGACCAAACTCAATGAGAAGAACCTTCATAAAAATAGAGCCAGGAACCATCTGAGCACATCCACAACTGCTTTTGGCAATGTGCTCATAGGATGTCTCCAAAGGCCGTATTGACGTCCTATCTGATGTTATGGCTTCGCGACCACATATTTGCAGGTGGTTTCGGTTCTGTGGAGAGGATGTTTCTTATTTTGTCGGCTGTAAAGCTGGTCTTTGGTCATCCTTTGGCTCTACTCCCTGCTATGGTTTGCAATATGAAGTGGGGTTTGAGGGAGTTCACGGATAATGTGATAAATTAGATGGACAAGAGGGGCAATTTCCCTCGTGCAGAGTTGCCCTTTCATTATCTGATGGGGTAGTTGATATTGCACCATCCGAATACAATGACTCCTGGGTCGGAGGAGGAACATGTTGCTGGTGATGCCTTTATCCGTCGCTTCTACAAACAGAATATACAGGCGTGCCTGTATGTAGGAGAGTTTTGTCCTACCTCTAGGGATGGGAGATCATAAAGGTTCTCCCAACTTTCAGTAGTTGTGAGGCAGATGAGGAGCTGGAGGACTCTGACGAGGATGCGATCACTTTGCCAATGTGGGGGTTCCGTTGGCTGCAGAGCAATCAGCCTTCTCACCTAGTGCATCAAAATAAGAATCGTTGTTTCTTAGAACCGTACCTGCAAAGTTGCTTCTCACATCAATTCGGCTATACCAACTAATGCTGAGAAACCCCAGCAATTCTCTGGGGTTCGTTGTGAGTTTTTTGGATGGAGGCTGGGGATGGCAATATTATAATACCGGGTGTACGGGAGTGCGTTTCTCCTTGCCAGTTCATAATCTTCAGCCGCATATCTTGTATTGTGCGGCGAAGCTCTATTGTGCGATGAATATTGTTCCTCCTGGGTGTGATTGGGAGACTAGTTTCATTATTGGGACACAACTCGAAGCTACATGGATTATGCTGGCAAAGGCTCGGGTGTATCATCCGCCTGACATAGTAGCTTTCAGGGTTATCCCTACAGTACCAACGGGAGGTTCTCTAGAGGAGCCTGTGGCAAGTCAGCTGAAGAGGAGTACTTCGATGGAGGTAGATTCATCGGCTCCCAAGAAGCCTATGAAGATGTTAGCCACTAAAGATGGGGGCATAATACCGCCTTCAGCGGTACCAACAGAACCAGCTCTCGTAGTGATATGTAAATTAGCATCTGTCTGACTCAGTGTTTTCTCTTGTACTTATACGTCTCTTCTTTATAGGAGGTATTAAAAAAGAAACCCCGGTCTTCGAGGTCGGGTTCGAGTAAACCGAAGGAGGTGGCGAGCTCGTCTGATGAACGTATCTCTCCGATTAAGCCGTCTCCGGTGGAGGATACTTTGGATGATGTCCCCGTGAAAGTTCCATCCTATTTGGACCACAGTGGAGAAGATTGCACAGATGTAGCGGCTTCTGAGGATGTTGATTCCTCTCCGTTAACCCGTCGGAGAGGCGAAGCAGGATCTTCACAGGGAATGAAGCAAACTACCGTAGTCCCTGCCAAAACTGGTGCAGGGGTTTTGAAAGAAATAGCCAGACAAGTCCCCCAGATGAGAAGGAAGAATGGGGCTCGTCTTCCCCGGATGACGTCTCCGAAGAAAATGTTGGGGGTGATCCCGCAACAGGTGGGGAAGAACGTGCCGACGAGTCAGCAACTGAGCCCTCTCCTGAAGGGATTTAGAGGACCCAGTTTCAAAGGATGCTCCATTGCCATATCCTATTTTTGTCCCGGTAGGAGACACGACTCGTTTGTCGAGTCTGAATCCTACCTCGAGGATTGAGGTTGGTGAAGAGGAAGTAGCTCGTCTGCCGAGTCCTACTCCGACTTCCAATAAAGAAGAGATGGGAGGGTTTGTTCTCTCCCCCGATACTGAAAACCATCCATCGATGGTAGGAGGATCCCCCCTTGTCGTAGATATTGCTGCGGAGTCTACCATGGCGGACCCGATTGTCATGAGGTTGTCTGGGGCTGGCTCAGACAAGGGCAAGGGCCCCTTGGTGGACGACACACCCTCCATTCCTTCTTCTTGGGGGAAGGTATCGGGTCCTCCGGAGGTTCGACTCTGATGATGGGAGCTTTAGAGGTTGTAACTGTCGAGGATCTGGTCTCCGACCCTGAATGTATGGTGGTTGAGGCTCATACGAGCCAAACAGTGGCTGTGCCATCAGCCTTAGGTGTGGGGGCTTCTGCCGATTTAATTGCCTTCCCCCGGTTCATGTAGTGGCTCCGATAACTCCCGTGATGACGCCTCAAGTGTTGGCCGACGCGGATGAATATGTGAGATTCATGGTCAAGGCCGTATACAAGATGTTGCGGAGGGGAGTGTCGGCTGTGTTGGATGAAGGTGGAAGCTTTGCGACTGCGAAGTACATGGTGCTCCTATTTATCCAACAGATCCGTAGTCATCGAGGCCATAACCATGTGGCCAAGATTTTAGAGGCCTCTATCGCTGAGCTCGATCTTTGTCTTACAGAACTCCAGAACATTCGATGGAATGACTTTTCTGCTTTAATAGAGGAGGAACAGAGCAAGCTGGAGGCGGCAATTGAGTCAGCTTGCTCCGATACGATGGTAATCTGGGCTCAAGAGATAGCCGACGCTGAGGCCAAGGAGCAGAGGCTGTCCTCGTCGATGGAGGAGAAGACCAATCTATAGGAATCTCTAAATGCCAACATAGCGGAGGTTGATGCCAAGATTAATCTTCTTCAAGGATAGCGTGCTTAACTTTTGGCTGATTCTGAACGAGCATAGGCTGATCATGTCCAGCTTAAAGAAGAGACGACAAATTTCACTCGCCATGTGGCCTTCCTATTCCGTCAGAAGAAGGAGTTAGGCGACAAATATGCGGCTGATCTTGCTTCTGAGGCCAGACAGACGATGCATTGTGAAGCTGAGCGTCATGTTTTGGCGACTATAGAGACCAGGGCCGAGGCTCTGAAGCGTCGTATTGACGAGCTATATGCTGACCATTAGTTCTTTTTTTGAGACGCAGTTGTCTCTCTTTTCTTTTCTTTTGCAAATATAGTCCTTCCACTTCCTGTCTTTGAAGAAATAAAGAACTTTTTGCTTTCGTTCATTCTTGTGATGAATTCGTAATTTTTGGTGGACCTATTATCGTTTGCGCACCTTAGTTTCTAGGTACAGATAATAAGTTACTAATGGAGGACACCGACACATTCACTCAGAGGTAATATGGACGTAGTGAATATGGGGTAATTCTACTGGGGATTTTATTTAGACTTATCATCCTTGGCGTACCTTGGTGTTAGGTACGAATAATAAGTTGAGAGAGAGGACCGACATATTTAGTCAGAGGTAATGTGGACATGGTAAATATGGAGCTAAATGGTAGAGTTTTCCTACTCAGAGGTGATATGGACATGGTAGGAGTGAACTCTGTGGGGATTTATAGAACAACTCAGAGGAGATATGGATGTAGATGTTCTATGGTTGACGTGCAACAACTCGGGGATTAGTGTATGTGATGTTTACTAAGAGATAATATGGACATGGTAAACATAGTAACGAGCACGATCTTACCTAGTATAAAATCATGTTTAATAAGGTGTTGAGAAGCAACTCAGAGGTGATATGGACATGGTTGTTCTTATACTGTGAATGCAAATGAACAGCTGGGTTCAAGAAACACATGATTGTCAAAGAAAGGGGTATGAACCTGGTTTTGTCAAGTTCAGGAAGTTCTCTCTTCTGGGGAGAGGTTAGTACATTCTGAAGGATGTCAGGACTAGTACTTCTTTATAAACTTGCCGTTGATGGGCATCATGAACAAGTCCCCATTAGGTTGAGCGAGACGATAAGCACCGTTTGAGTATACCGTCTCTATGACGAAGGGTCCTTCCCACTTGGGTTCGAACTTTTCCTTGTGAGTCATTACCATCGGTCTTTGACTGCCAGAACCAAGTCACCTACTTGAAAGTCCTCTGTTTGACCCTTTTGTTGAAAGCCTGTGAGATGCGATCTTGGTAAAGGTCGATGCGCTGTTGAGCCAAGAGGCATTTTTGTCCAACACTTCCAAGTCTTACAGATGGCGATGTTGATTGTCTTCTTCCGTTAGCTGACTCGTGATCGCCACTCGGAGTGAGGGTATCTGGATTTCCAGTGGCAATACCTCTTCACTCCCATAGACCAAGGAGAATGGTGTGTTGCCTATCGGGGTCCATACCGTTGTACAATAGGCCCAAAGGCATTAACCGAGCTTCTCATCGCAGTCACGCTTGTTGGATGACACGACTTTTTTGAGTAGCATGACGATGGTTTTATTAAAAGTTTTTGCCAACCCGTTTGCTGCCGGATTGTAGACAGTTGATGCCACATTCTGAATACGATTTTTGTCAAAGAATCTACTGGATGCATAGCTGATAAATTGCGGCCCATTGTCGTGGATAATCCTCCGGAGCAACCCGAAACGGTAGATGACGTGATGCTTGATGAAGCTGATCACCTTTGAACTTTTTACTTCGTCAGTGATACTACTTCCCCCCACTTAGAGAAGTAGTCGGTGATTGCTAGTATAAAACGGTGTCCCCTGGATGAGGGAGGGGTGATCGGTCCTACTATATCCATGCCCCAGGCTTTGAATAGCCAGGAGGCGACCGTAGGATGTAGAGGCTCTAATGGTCTATGGATGAAGTCGACATGTAGCTGGAAAGGACGATATTTTTTTTGTATACTCAACAACATCAGCCATCAAGGTGGGCCTGTAATAGCCTATATGTCGGAGTCGGTCTTATAGCTTAGGACCTGGTTGATGAGCTCCGCATGTTCCGTCATGAGCTTCTCGAAGGGCTTTAGAAGCTTCTTCATTTATTAGACATCGGAGGAGAAGTCCATCGTAGGATCGTCGGTATAATATTTTAGTGGCCGTATCGTAATAAAATTGGATGGAATGCCTTTTGACTGAGACTGCCTCCTTCGGGTCTTCTAGGAGGATTCTGTAGATGGCAAAGTCGATGAATGGGAATCTCCAGTCTCTGACGTTAATGCTGGTATCTGTAGCCATGGCATGAGTTGTCCGCATGCACAGATTATTTCTGGTACAAGCCAAATCCTGACCCACCACTGTAATGAAGTGTTGAGTCCCGACTGGTGCAGCCAATGAGGTTACAAGGCCAGCCAGAGCATCAGCTTCTAAGTTTTGCAGCCGAGGCACGTGTTCTATGAAGAACTCAGTGAAGGTTAAGATAATATCCAACGCTACTTTGTGATAGTGGACGAGGTCTTCATGGCGGACCTCGTATTGCCCTCGGACTTGATTGACGATGAGTTTTGAGTCGCCGTAAGATTCGAGGTAATCTACCCCAGCTGCTTTGCCAACTAGAGTCCCATGATGAGGGCATTATACTCCGCAACACTATTGGAGCACGGCTCTGAAAAAGAGTAGGCGTGTTGGATGACCAGCTTATCGGAGGAGATCAGGACCACCCCCACTCCTGCAATGATCAGGCCTTTGGAGCCTGTTCTTGAAGCACCATCGAAGAACATTCGCTAAACGGGGTTCTCTTCGGTAATGTTTGATTCTCATACTTTATCTGGAATGTCCTCATAGAGTCGGGACGATTCCGGAATTGGGTGCGCTACTAGGAAATCAACAAGCGCCTAGCCTTTGACTACCTTTTACACGACAAATATCATGTCGTATGTTGTCAATAGTATCGCCCAAGTAGCCAATCAGGAATTTAGCACTCCCGACTTTTCCATGAGGACTCTGAGCGGATTGACTCGAAAGATGACATGAATGTCTGTCCCGAGACATAATGGCGATTCTTTTGGATGGTGAACACTAGAGCTAGATATTCTTTTTTGACAGGGTTGTACCGGTGTTCGGCCCCGACAATTGTCCTGCTTAGGTAGTAGATAGCCTGCTCATGGCCCGCTTCGTTGTTCTAGGCCAATAAAGCGCCAAAGGAATGATCCATTGCACGGACATAGAGCAGGAATGGTTTGCCTGCGACGGGTGCCGCCAGCACTGGGGGACTCGTCAGATAAGCTTTGATGTCGTCGAAAGCTTTCTGACATTCTTTCGTCCAAACATAGGAGACTCCCTTCTTCATGAGCTTGGTAAAGGTTTGGCATTCCCTAGAAAGGTTTGTAATAAACCTTCGGATGTATGCAAGACGTCCTTGTAGGCCTCAAAGTTCTCTAAGGTTCTTCGGAGGATCGATGTCACAGACGGCTTTGGTCTTCTCGGGATCGACGTGAATGCCCTTTGCAGTGATAATGAAGCCCAAGAATTTTGTACTAGAAACCCCAAAGAACAATTTAACAGGGTTCATCTTAAGCTGATGCGCCCGTATAAGATCGAAGACTATCTTCATGTTATGTAGGTGATCACCCCGACGACGACTTTTGATGGCGATATCGTTAATGTAGCACTCGACTGTTTTGCGAAGATGCTGACGGAAGATGGTGCTCATTCCTCGTTGGTATGTGGAACCTATATTCTTTAAGCCAAAGGGCATTACTGTGTAGCAGTTAACCTCCTTCGGAGTCGTAAATGACGTGTGTCTTTCATCGTCTAGGAACATCTTGATCTAGTTATAGCCCGAGTAACCATCCATGAAGGACATGCGCTCGAAAACACATGTGTTGTCGATCATTACATTAGCGATCGGGAGCAAAAACTTGTCCTTCAGGCAAGCTGAGTTGAGGTCCCGAAACTCGATGCAGACCCAGATCTTCTCGTTCTTTTAGTGACGAGAACAACGTTGGCTACCCAGTCCGGGTGTTGTTCTTTACGAATAAACCCGCTACCGAAGAGTTTATCTACTTCTTTATTAATAGCGTCCATGATGTTAGGACGAAAACGTCGTTGTTGTTGCTTAATAGGCTTAGCATCAGGTAAGATAATAAGCCTGTGCATCGCGACTTGTGGATCGAGGCCTGGCATATCTTTGTAGCTCCAGGCGAAGACGTCGATGTGTTCTTTGACCAGTTGGACCAAGGATTTTCTGTCCTCCCCAGCCAAGCTCTTGCTGATGAAGATAGGTTTGGAGGAAGATCCATCTCCGAGGTCGATTTGCTCGACTTTGTTTTAAGTAGGGGGTTCCCGTAGTTCAAAGCAAGAATCCCATTGCGCATCTAGGAGGTGAACCCAGGGTTCTTCTTTGAAGGACTCTATTGCTAGGTCGTCATCTTCATCTTTCGAAGGATGTACAGATGTCATGTTGGCTGACAGCACCTTCCAGAAGATTGGGCTGATGCTAGTGTCAGAGTCCCAAGTAGAAGCTTTAAACGAGTGAGAATGTGTGACATCCTCTGCTTCTGAACTCTCCGGGGTTGTCGGAGGCATGACGTAGCCCACCCCCCGTCGAGTATGGTGATAATAGTCCTGTAACTTTCCTTTCGGCATGGGAAGTTATAGGGAAAGACGTCAACCTTTGCCATAGTTCAGACCCTGGCCGCTCTTCAGGTTGTAATCCATCTTTGGATGAGATAATTGGCTCGATCATTGTACCGGTAAATTTGTATTCTGTCGGTATCGAGTTCTGGTTCTGCCGGTAGAAGGTCTTGATGATGCTCGACTTTGCCGAAGATGATAGGGTTCTCGTCCTGGTTCTGAGGCGGGACTATGTAACAGACTTCTTGGTATGGGACGACTCGATTTACATGATTTACAATCGTTATTTATGTTTGCAACGACTGTAGGGAATTATCTAAAGTATACATTGCATTCCAGTATGAAAGATTAGAATAATTGAAAGACACCCTTTTATTGATAAAATATAAAATTTTGTCCCAAGGGATTACATCATCAAGGGATGGAGCGTCAATATTGGCTGATATGTACTCCTCCAGCTCTTCGTCAGTGAGCACTGAAGTAGTTTTGGGTAGTTCATGAGAGTCCATCGGGAGCTTGACCTGTGCTGGCTCTTGGGTCTGTACTGAGAAAGATGCTGGGGCCTTCTCCTGTGGCTTGACGGTGAGAGGTGCCGATGACTGAGGAGGTTTGCCTTTAAGTTGCACCTTGAGGGGTGCCTCAGTTGTTGTCCTGGCAGCTGGTGCCTTTCCCCATAGTTTGGCTACGAGGGGAGCCACCACTTGAGAAGGTTTCCTCTTAAGTCATACCTTCAGGGGGCTTCAGTGGATGCTCCGTCCAGAGAAGCTGGTGCCTTCTCGCGATGTTTAGCCACCATAGGAGCCGATGTTTGAGGTGGCTTCCCCTTGAGTCTTACTTTCAAAGGAGCATTGATTATCATATTCGCCTCCAAGTCGGCTTCATCTTCAGCTTCATCATCGACGTCATTGGCTTCATCTTCGAGATGAATTGACTTGTACAGGTCCGAGTCAGTGAAGAAGGCTTCAATCCCTCTGAAGGGATCGATATCAGCAAACTCTGTTCGGACGACGCCGTTGGTGGATAAATATTTCATGCATTGATGGAGAGTAGATGGTACCACCATGTACTCGTGTAGCCATAGACACCCTAACAGAATGTTGTAGTTGACGTCCGCATCCATAATATAACAAGTCACTTCGGTCTGGAGAACATCGATATGATATTTCAGCCGAATCTTCCCTAGCGGCTCACTTTTGCTAGCATTAAAGCTACTGATTGTAGAGTGGGACGCTGTCAGACGATGCATCAGGATCCCCAGTGTCTAGAGCAGAGTTCGGGGGATGATGCTGAGAGAAGACCAGGGTCGATCTACATTCGATCCACCTTGATGGCACCGACATGCCCTGTGTATTACAGCGGTCTGTTGTGCCTGTTGTTCTTGAGCAGCATGTGCTCTTGAGTGAATGTGATATAGAGGATGATTTCCCCCACACTATGGCAGTATGGACATGTTGTTGGATCGCCTTCAGGCTGCTTAACCTGGCTGATGAAGACTTAGCGTCCTTCAGGGCTTTGTAGAGAGCCTCTCGAGTGTCTTTGGATAGAGGAAGGAGTTCAAACAGGGACAGCCGAGCTGGGGTACTGGAAAGTTGTGCCAGTATGTCGAAGTTGTGGGGTTTGGTTAACCCCGAAGCGTTGTCTCTTCGTAGAGGCCTGTCGAAGCGAGCCTCTTTCTTCTTCTGTTTGTCAGCTGCTGGAGGTTGGAAAGGACTCTCTCCTGGAGCAGTCGAAGAGATGACGGGACGTGCCACTTCGACAGGGGCCTCCTCTGGTTGAGCATTCTATTGTGAACACATTTGTATAGGAAGTGCCTCCTCGGGGGAGGTAGTCACCATTTGGCAAGACTTGATCTTCTTGCCTTTGGCCTTGGAGGTAGAACGTACCCCCGACTGAGTAAGTTCCTGAGCGAGATTTGGATGAACCCACATGATCTCACTCTGAGGTATGGTTGGAATCAGTCCACTCACGTTGTCATGAGGTGGCGAAAGGTTGACCACTGTAGGAACCCTAGAGGGGGGGTGAATAGGGTCAAGCTAACTAATCAAGCACTTAGCACAAGCTAATTGGCAATTTAAAAATATAAGTGCAAGAGAAGAAGCAAAAATAATACCGACACCCGATGTATCCTGGTATCCTCCTAAGAGGCAGTCCAGTCCCGGAACTCTCTCCGGCTTTAATCCATTATTTGAGCAAATAGTTACACATGAGTTTGGATCCGAAGAACTCGCCAACTTCTTACACAAGAGCTTTAATCCGAAGGGCTCTCCGACTTTAACCGAGAGTTTGGATACGAAGACTCTCCAACTTCAACCGAGAGTTTGGATACGAAGACTCTCCAACTTCAACCGAGAGTTTGGATACGAAGACTCTCCAACTTTAACCTTTCACAATAGGTTTTGATCTCCTTATACAATAGGATGAAGATCTCACTTTTCAACTCAATAACTCTAACACAATTTGTGAATGGCAAATAAAAGCTTTGTAGAGTTGTTTATGGATAGGCTTTGGTGGTTTAGAAATTTTTAGGCTCAAAGCATCAACCTTGAATGAAGGGGTTCAAGGCTATTTATAACCAAAGCATTGAAAAGAGCTCAAGGCAACTTTTCAGTCCATGAACCGCATACCGTCGGTATGATCCGGCATACCGGCGGTATACCGGTCTGGGATTGCAACGGCTAGAAATATAGCCGTTGGGATCATTAATGGCTAGAAATCCGACCGTTGGAATTTTAACATTTCGGAAGCGGTATACCGTCGGTATGGACCGGTATGCCGTCGGTATGCCGGTTTTGTAAATAGAAACTTTCTGTGAACAAAAACCGGTATACCGTCGGTATGTCGTTTTCCACCAAAAATGATCCTGGGCTTATTTCTGCCCTATCTTTCGATTTTACCATCCATTTCTTGTGTTTACAATAATTCCTAAGACTCATTACAGACTCCAGATAAACTTAGGTAGGTGCAGGCTTCTTCAGAGTCTTGAAATGATGATGGCATGGCTTGGCTTCTTCCTTTGATAGGTGCTGGCTTTTTTCCTTGGCGGCAGCTGTCCAAAGATATCCAGTTTGTGAAAACTGAATACCTTTCGGGGGCTTCACCCCTAACCCCCGACGAGGGGTGCTGCCCCCTCGACCCCCGTCCGCTGACCGGGCAGCGGAACCCCCGGTACGTGGCTCCAGAGATGTCGTCGGGTGGTTCAGAAAAATCTTGTGGGATCCATCGTCTTTGGTCCACCATGATTTCTTCATTGCATATGTCCACATTGATCTTGCTTATTGCTTTTCTGCATGTACATGTTAGACGAACAAAGCAATATACATAGTAGCAACTATGATAGGTTTAATGCACATTAGGACAATGCTGAGTTTAAGTATAGTGCTAAGGCGATAGCATAAATATTAGTGATATCATAATGATTAAACTTAATTGAATGACCACAATCAAAAACATAGTTTTGATTTTGGTAACCCGATTAAATTTAAGATAGATAAGCTCATATCACTAATATGTAAACCAATAGGCATATATCACCAAAGGTATAAGTATCAGTAGAAATTCTTTTAGCGATAGTATGAAGATTAGTGAAAATGAAATGCTAAACTAAACATATTAACCATATTCAAAAACATGATACAATCATTGGGCCAACAACCACCTCTATTGTCGCCTTCGGGATAGGGACAACACCATTTCGATTTGTAGTAGGCGACAAGGTGTCGAACTGGAGCGACACCATATTGGCCGAGACTGTCTTCTCCTCGTAATCGACTGAGATGACATTCGCATTGATCATGCGTTGTATATAGTCTGTGAGAGTAGCAGTCTTGAGTTGGATGTCCAACGAACCGATGGTAGTGACAGTACCTCGGGTCGTCGACTCTGTCCACCTCATCAGGACGCTTTGGATCAGGCAACTTGAATTTGTCGCTTTGCTTCATCATCTCGAAGAGTTATAAGGTATCCTCAACATTGAAGGAGTAGACCATCTTTGGTCTCGGTGCAGGTAGAGGCTTCTGAGCGGGGCCCTACATACTTTTTAAAGCATTGACAGTCAATGCATGCTTCCCTTTTGCGTTGTGCCTACTGTTGCTAGTAGCAGGCCGTTTCCCTTTATCGTCAAAGGCTGGGAAGTTAACCCCCAGAAGGCGAACATTACTTACCTTCTTTTCAGCGGCCTCGGCTTCGATAATCAATGAACGCCAATTGGGAGGCGGAGCGGAGTTGAGCCAGAGTTTGATCGCAGGGATCATATTCATGCTGCAGGAGTCAATGAGTGTATATTCTGGAATACCCGAAGGTAACCTTAGGCATGTTTGTCGGAAACGCTCGATGAAGGTTCTAACAGTTTTTGTCTCCGTCTGACGGACTTCTATGAGAGACGACATGGTCATGTCTTTTCCATCGTCGTAGAACCGATCGAAGAAGAGGCGTGTCAAGTCATCGAAGGATGATATAGAGTTATCAGGGAGACTGCAGTACCAGTCGTAGGCGACTCCTTTTAATGCCCCAACAAACAGGCTTATGAGTAGGGCACTTCCTTTGGATGATGCCCTGTCTGAGACTGGAAGTATGTCAGGTACCAGCGAGGAGAATTCTTTTCGTCGTACGGCGTTTGTGGTTTATACTTGGGAGGATAGAACACCTTGTTCCACTCTAGTGGGTAAGGTTGCGGGATTCCTATCTTCTGACGCTCTTTCTGCTTATTTCGAACCTTAAAGCGCTCACGCAGGTCTCTAATCATCTCGATCAGATCCTCTGTAGAGCTGGGAGCAGGTGAAGGTGGTATAGCCTGAAGTTGGATATTAGAAGGAGCCGATGTCAGGGGTACGGCGTGATGATCTGCACCCGAAGTTATCCGTTGAGGGGGTATACTTGATTCCCTATTGGCCCCTGGATCAAGACTGGTGAAGATAGGTGCCCTTGCTAGAGTGGTCCAAATCTCGAACACTACTTGAGTCAAGGTCTGTATAGAGACAGAGAGGGTTTTGAGGCCCCCTTCCAAAGTATCTATGCGTTGCACGATGTCCAGATCTGGAGTGTTTGATTCGTCTTCATCACCACCCCCTGCCATGTAAGCTGTCATGACATGGGTGGAAGTGGATGGATCGGTTGAAGCCTCACTCTCAACCTCACATTCTTGTGGAAGAGCCTCTTCATCTGAGGCCTCGTACTAGCTACCCCCAGCTACGTCGAGGATGGTTCTTTGGGGGACTTCCTCGTCTTTAAGAGGAGGATTGTCAGGAATTAGACTACCCCAGCCACTGCTTCAGCCAGAGACTTCTTCCTTACCCGGGTACTTTCGAACACCCCTGAGGACGGGATTACAGTCTTGTTCTTCCTCGGCTGAATCTTGGATGACGATGCAGAGGTCGAAGAGTTGGCAGTTGTCTTTCTTCCGGATGAGTGATAGTTGGTGACAACATGGCAGAGGGCGATCTTAGGCTCCTCTTCATCTTCAATTGGCACTCTCTTACCGAGGCAACGTCGGATGGGTGCCTTAGATTGCAGTCGCTGAAACACGGACTGCCTTTGTAGTGGAGCTGCTCTTTTGCAACAACAGTAGTTGATGGTGACCATGGCACAAGTATGCCATGTGAGGGGCACATTATTCTTATTAGTCAGCTCTTCTGATCTGCGTTTGTAAGTTATCACATTACGCAGATCATGATGGAAAAGTTTCACTTTCATACCCCCTATAGGCGCATGGCAAGGCCAAGCGCCGGGGTGGTCATACGAACGCTGCGCCCCCTAATCTAGTTCACGTGTATGAGATACGCCCAGATCATTGGTGGAGGAACAATATTTATTACAACTTGAACCCACTTCATGCGCACCACTCAAGTGGGCACATGGGTTCAACGTCGTAAATTTTACCCTGCATGACTTGGTTCGAAATGTAGTAGATGCACCCAAATAGGACAGGAACTTTGAAGGTAGGCTCGTATCTGGCGTAAATACAGCCGAGTCAACCCAGTATAGCTTACCATCAGCAGCGTACATGATTTTGAGTGCATTCTTCTGGTTCGTTGTTGGCGTAGCACGTTTGGGGTGCATGGCCTGTGCTGCCTTGGATTTCTTTGTACTAGCCCGCGAAGGCGCATAGTACTCCGAATCCAATTCTGCTTCACCATAACAGTGAGCGAGTCTGTCAAAGACAGATGTTTTCTCCAGCGCACCAGAGTTCATGCGCGGGAGATTGGATGCGCCTCTGCTCTGTTGGCACATCTGCTTCGACTGGAAAGAAGATAGTTAGGGAATGCAGTCAACACCGTATTTCCCTGACAAACGTGCTGTACAGTGGGCCCATCTTGGTTGCTGAGAACGTCAGCATGAAGGGTCAGTTATGGTGGCACATCTCCTTCAGCGATGGTGCTAGGCGTATCGCCCTTGCGCACCCAGACTCGACGAGTCTTCTTCGGCTTTGGCAGCCGCTTCGAAGGACTTGTGCTGCCTTCAGAGATGAACTCCTCATACGCCTGTTGATCGAGGTGCACCACAAGTATTTTAAAAGAGGAGCCCGGCTTGATGTCGTCAGATTGCAACACAACCTTCTTGTTAGAGGAAAAGGTAGTCCCCAACAGAGTCGTCAGCTTGTTCGCCATCGAAAAAGGGAAGGGACATAAAAGGTTTTTCTATTGCAACTTTTGTATTTCGATTACAAACATAAATGTATACAATATAGGACTTAGATGTAGTCCTTTGAGTACACTTTTGTTTTTATCTGGGAACTGTGTCGGTAGAGCGAGTGGTAATGCGTTGACTCCGTTGACGATTTGACTATGATCTTGAATTCTCTGAAGGTCTGGGTTGCTCTGGATGCCGGAGCGTTTTGAGGGGAAGAAGACATGAAGTGTATCTCCTGATCTCTGGATATGATCTGTGGATATATCTCTGTATATCTCTTCCTTGGAGGAATGATTCTTCTATTTATAGGCAGCAGGCTAAGCTGCCTCTGCGCACATATATAGGATGCGCCTGGATATGAGAATGCCATGTGGTTGATGTTGGCGGAGACGCATGATGTGCCTCAAATCTGTTTGAACTGCTGCATTGGGCTAAGGTAGAGCTGATACGTAGCAGTTGCGAGGATTCGGATGTTACTGAGATCTTGGGTGGTTAGCACCCATTCTTGAGCAAAAGTGAGTCAAAAGACACGTGGCGCATGTCTGTGGCTTCAAAGATCTCGAATTTTGGGAAGAGTGATCTGCCTTGATGCGCCTAGGATCAGGAGCACGGAGAGGACTGAGTTGCTGTCTTTAGGGATCAGGAGCGAGTCCGGGCACATGGCTTTTGAGGCGCATACAGGGCTTCACATTAGGATGCGCCTAGGATCAGGTGCATGGGGTGACTTGGTCTATTACTTCGAGGAGTCATAGACAAGTCCAAGCGCATGGCTCTGAGACACATGCAAAGCTTTTAGGCGCATGGCTGTGGAAGCGCATGCAGAGACTTGGCTTCTGTCTTGAGATTCGGAGTTAGTTTGGGGGGCGCATGGCTTTTAAGGCACATGCAGTCGTCTGGGCGCATGGCTGCGAGGCGCATGTGAATAAACGATCGGCCATGTGGCATGGACAAGTGTAGTCGACCAAAAGTGTAATGATGGTTCTGATGTCAACGGCTCTTCGTTTTCTGCAAAGGATGGCTAATTGGATGGCTCTTTGGAAGATATATTACCGCCTTTGTCACTCAGTATTAAATGTTTGATGATGACAAGTTTGAAAGGGGTTCATTAGTTAATTTCGATCTGGGCACATGGGTCTATGTCCCACTGGGCGCATCGATAGGGGCGCATGATGTCGACGGCACATCAGCCATGTGTCGCATCCTCTTTAGCCCATTTATTGAGTTTTCCAAGGCGTTAATGGATGCCTTGATTTTAGCAGAATACGAAGAGACAGTTTCATTGCCATAAATACAAATTTATTCCACGTAAATTCGAGAGCTTTCTACTTGGCGCACGATTGTAGACTGCCCGGGTCTATAAATAGCCGCATGAAGGAAAGCTTATTTCCATCCTTCACTTGTCTTTCCTAAAATGGAGATGAACTTGGCTGGCCCTCTGCTTTGGCGAACCGTCGAACTCCTTATTCGAAGAAGCTTTAACGACGAGCTCCTTCCGAAGGTGAAGATGCGCCGAGTTAGTTCTTCCACCATCATCCCAAGCCTGTGAAAGTGCCTGTTGCATCCAAATATCGAGATCATCGGGTCCCAACACATGCTGAAGGTACATGTTGTATCCAAAGATCAGGGCGATCGTGCCCCGATTTTAGTTATGCTGGAAGAGTCGCACGTCAGGGCTATCGTGCCCCTATTTTGTTAGGCTAGAAGAGCCACTCCTCCTGCTAGAGTGCCCGCATGCTGACGAGGAAGTGATTCACTCTGACTATGCACGGGTCGCGCCTACGTTGAGATGCTGGAATGATGCGTCTGGCTGTAGCACTTGAGTGATGCACCTGACAAGTGATGCACCTGGATGTAGCTTTTAGAATTTTCTTTCTCTTTGTAAAAGAATTCTCCTTTGCAAAGAGTTTTAGACACGTAATAGACTTTTATATAAAATAAAAGCCTAGTTTCTTGATGTCTTATACTTTTTGTTTGTGTTTTACTGTGTCGAGTACTCTTGTCTATTCTGGCGCATATCAGTGTGGGGCGCATGAGAATTTATGGCGCATGGGGACTCTGGCCTAAAATTTCATGCTTCTACACCTACGCTGCAGTTTCGGCGGTAGAACGCTGCCAAGGCCATGCAATAAAAAAATGCTCAAAAATAAACATAAGGCCTAAGATAAAACTGAACGAATGATCAAGATTAGAAATGAAATCATAGGAGGCCTAATTTTACTAAGCAAATAGTCTACCCACCTTGTATCCTATCGTCATATCAAAACAGAAGGGTATATCCCTCTATGAAAATTATCAAGTTAACTATTTTGGTTTAGAATTCAAGGAATCCCTAGCTAAATCATATGGCCTACTAAGAAATCTTAACTACCCAATGGTCAAATCGAATAAGGGACTCCTAGTCCTAATCATCCTCCTAAGTCAATTCAATCCGGATGTGAATGAGTATTTCCTAGTCGCAGGCTCGCAGTAGTATGACTAATATGGTACTACCACGAGTTCGCATAATTATTACGAAGACTGACCTACATGGACCACCACAAAAACTTGTTATGACTCGCACCCGCTTTTCGGGATACGAGTATGTGTCCAAGCCAGCCTACGCCATAGTGTCGGCGGTAGAACATTGTCAAGGCCATGCAATAAACAAATGCTCGAAAATAAACTTTACTTCTCATTCATATTACTAAATTAGTTACAACACTTACAAGATTGATATTAAAAAAAAAGTACAAGGTTCTTATCAATATAGAAAATGACTACAACACATATCTAACTAATCTCTAGATTTTGGCCTGCAAGTACACCCGTATCCATCTATGGCTAAGAGTTGTCGTGATTAACCAGAAAAATATTGGTTTTCAGTCAGGAATGGAACGAGTACAATTCATTAAGTGCAGTTCCAAATATACTAACCACTATAAGACAAAAGTTAGCCATAAAATACATGATGAAATGAACAGGGTACTGGTAACAAGAGACATGAGAAAATAGACAGGAATATATATGACCACAATTAAAGAGTAAACAACAGGAAATGCTATCTATGTGATTTGAAGTACCTTTCGATATGTGATCGGTTTGGGGACAGTTACACCACAAGGTCTAAGTTAATTACAAGGTCTACATTAACAAGGTCTACTTTATTTAACAAGGTCTACTGTGGAGGAAATAAAATATAGGCTAAGGTCTGATCACATATCTATTAGTACTTCTCCGTCCTGACACCATGTACAAGGCAAAAAACATGACATGAACAAGAAACATAAAGTGCTATCGTGTGACAAGCGCGTCAAGAATCAAGTATGATATAACTGAACAGTGTGATATAGGGATTAGCAATATTGAAAACAAACAACCAAATATACTCGTCTGGTTCCTTTGTTGGTGAAATCGATAATACCAACCACTTAGAGTGCCCCACAAAAGTTCAACTCGCACAACAGTCTCCGGATGCTGAAACAGAAATCACCAATATGTTTGGTATAAAAAAAAGGGTCTAAGAATGCCTACCCAAAAGTCCAATTCTGGACACAGGGGCAAAATCATAATTTTGGGTCAAAATGATGTCCGTCGTTGGACCCGCTTTACACCAAAAAGCGTGCCAGTATCTATGGTTTCTAAAGTCGTTAATCTATATGTCTATGGATCCGATTTGATGAGATGAACCCAACCATATGTCCAAAGTTGGATTTCGGTGGACCGTGCACAAATTCGCCCGTTGGATCGGGTTGCGGGCATGCCAAAAGAGCATTCCGGTCGACCTTCTCAGAATCAGACCAAACTTGGCATACAGGACCAGAGGTGTCGACTCCCTAGTCCTGGCGTATACTACTCCATATATATATATATATATATATATATATAATATATATATATATATATATATATATATATATATATATATATGACTTAATGTATACTTGAATATACAATATTTCCTGTATACTTATATACGTAGGATAATATATACACCTATATGATAAAGGCAAGGAATACCCATATAAAATATTCTAAGGTTCCCATCAATATTATTTACTACAAATTTATTTATTATTTATAAGCTCTCTCTCTATATATATAGATAAGACCTAGTATATGTATACATTATACACATTCATATGTACACGTGTTCTTCACCTATAAGTACAAAATCTAACAGTAACAATCTTGGTAAAAGCTATCTTGTGTTCGAAATAGATACCGAGTTATTATCAAATAACATTGATAATATATAACAATTATTTGGAAAATAATTATTATAGTACTAAAAAACATACGAAGTATATACACATACATAAAAGTATCTGCATGGGCGTCATTGCACACATAACATCTCTACATTGGCTCGGGTTTGGTTTGGGTCAAGTCTAGGCAAGAATGGTACAACCGGGTCTCCTAAAAAGTCAATAATCTAATTAATAATTAATAAAATTCTTTATAGGGGTCAAGTCACAACTTGGCCTAGTTTTCTTAATTAGAACACACCTATGGCTCGGCCTTCTCCACCTTGGCTAAAACACTCGTCAAAACATTCGACGACACTCTTTGTGCCATAATTCTTGGTCACCTTGCACTCCAAAACTTAACCATGACTAAGGCCTTCTATAATAACAATTATTCAATATAAAATTCCAAAAATCACTATTTTAAGAAAACAATTTAAAATTTTGGAAAGATGAGTTACAGTTTAAGATTGTTAACATCGGTAGGAATTGGTAATAACACTATGTTTAAATCTAGGTTAGTGATTTGGTGTTCTTGAAGATATCTCTGACACGTGGCATGATACATTTCGGAGGAGGCAGGAAGCTCTGTCCGAGATTTATCGGTCCATTTAGTATTATCGAAAAGATCGGGGCGGTAGCATACTGGCTGACATTACCACCTATATTGGAGGGAGTGAACAATATATTCCACATGTTCCAGCTGAAATGATACGTGGCAGACCCCTCACGTGTTAGACAACTCAGAGATTGAGGTGGGATCAAGCCTTAGCTACAAGGAGTAGCCCATGGAGATCTTGGATCTTAGGGAGAATGTACTGCATAACCAGATAATTCCTTTGGTTCGTGACGCTTGGAGGTATCATTCTCTGGACGAATGCACATAGGAGAGAGAGAGGACGAGATGCGTGAGCGTTATCCTTATCTTTTTCGAGGTGTAAGGTATATTTCGAACTTGTGTCCATCTTTAAATTTCGAGGATAAAATTTGTTTAAGGAGTGTAGATTAGTGAGCCCTTGAATTGAAATTATTAATTAGTATTATTATTATTATTATTATTATATTATTATTATTATTATTATTATTATTTTATTATTGTCACCACTTATATAGGTTCCTAAAGGAATTATAGGACATACCATGCCATAATTAAGAACTAAGGAAGATCCCTTATGCAAAACCCAAATAGGGGAGGGGGCTAATTGAAATTCTACCTATTTAAATCCTACGTCTACTTAAATCCAAATCCTCCGAGGAGAAGGATTCAAATCCTGAGCTCAAATCCAAATCAGAATTCGATCCTATCTAAACATTGCTTATATATATATGATCGATCAAATTCCCCTATCAAACCTTCTTCTCCCCAAACCCTAATCCTTCTTGTGCCCCCTCAAGTTCGTGAAGGTCTTCATGTTCGGGAGGTTGTTTGGCAAGTAGAGGCATTCGATTTCTCAACAGGTAATTCTCTTCTCTCTATAACCATAACCTATGATTCCTTCAATCAAGTTAGTTTTTTGTCATATTGTAATAGAGGTATTGGTATTTGTGTTAATTTCTAAGAGAAACCTAGATGATGGTATAAATGTATAGGTGGTGTCTATAGGAGTTTGTATCCATGTCCTAACTTTAACTGTATACTGTTAGTTGCATGGGTATTGGAAAAATTTCCAGTAATCAGAGATAGGTGCACTTGTGTCAGGTCGACCTAAGTAAGTATTTGGGTATAGCAAGTGGATAATATACATGCTGCTTTTGAACCCATAGCAAGGAGTAATCGACAGGTAGCAGCAATTGTAGTTGCATGGCTCGTGTAGGGTGTGATAGTAGGGAGTCGAGGTCACTTAATATCAGGTTGCACTATGTGTCAGTTGCACCAATGTATAACAGATACCGTGTCTAGGACTAAGATAGGTAAGTACCTCTTGATATGTGTGATAGGTAATGCTAGTAATATAACATAGAGAAATAGCAAGGGATGTCAACGTCCAAGTGATGTTATCAAGGAGTATCAGATCCTAGATAACATAGAGGTATATCAGGTAAACAGCAGGGGTATGCGGCTCTATTCTAAAAACCTATGATACATATACATATGTTATCAGTAATATAGTTATGAAAAACATGCCTTTAATTTGTTGTGAATACATCATCAGCCATGTGGACTATTAGATAGGATACTGTGTTGGAGAAATGAATACCAGACAAAGACCCAAGTAACTGCTTGCAAGTTACAAGCAGACTTGGTGGGCAACCACAACTCTAGGTTAGGGGTATCAGGAAACATCCTAGTGTTAGTTTGTGTGCAATAGGAAGAATATACTTCTCGAAGGACTTGTGTTGAATATGGTTGACATCAAATCCTTTACTTTAATTTTGCCACTAGTACCAGTATGTTGTATTCAAGTCAATTGACTTTTTAGGTAAATGCTAAAAACTCGCATGATGTTATTCCCATTAAAACTGATCGGGACACCCATAGAGAAAAGCTACAGGTTCAGGGGAAGTTATCCATTATGTGTTCTGATGGACCTTATCTGGTTATTAGATCTAAAATGCCTTGATCACCACTCAATCCTCACCCTGATAAAACTCCATGTGGACAGAGTCTATTGGCTAGCTAGTAGAGAAAATCACTAGGAGTGGGTTAAGGAAATGTATGTGTATCCATAGCAATCTGTGTCATGTGGTACAGTATGAAGATAACAAAGAAGACTTGGGTAACTGTATTTTAATATCTATGTCCTGTCATAGGGATCCCCCACTCATGTATCAAGTTAGGTGAGCAAGTTTGGGATCTAGGTTAGGGTGTAAGGTCCAGGGATTGTGGGTACAGGGTGTGCCATGATTTCAGATTGGTCGAGATAGGGTTAAGCATGGTTCAGTAGCAAGTTAATCCACACAAGGTACCAATTAGAAATATATGCAAGTGCATCTTGAATAACACATGGATGTATCATAAACAGTAGTACAAACTGGAACAAAAGTAGGTATATTAGTTATATAGTTGCCAATCAATGGTGAACTAGTAACTAGTAAACATGGTATCATAGTAGTAATAACTAGAGTTAAAAATTTCATGATTGATTGAACAAGGTAAAGTAGAGTATAAGAAGGGTTCATGTGTAGCATGTCTAAGGGCAGGGATGGGTAACCAGTATAGGAGTCATCATATAGGCATAGGAGCATAGGCTATTAAGTGGCAGTAAAAAGGGTATTATTATTATTCTAGCATGCAATACCCATATAATATAGACAAACGAAACTAATGTTGGCAAGGAAGTTTAGTGATAAAATAGATTAGAGTAAAAATAACCTAATTACCAAAAAACAGTCGCTACTAATTTCAAATCAGTTAATGACAATGTAATTCATGAATATAGGTTTTGTAGACTCTAACTCAGCACCAAACTTGTATCATCAGCTCAGGACCACATGCAAGTACATATATTGATTGCTTTCAACTCCTGATAGTCTTTCCATTAAATATTATACATATGCTTCTTATGCTTTGCTGACAAGCTGGTTATACGGGTTAATATCATGGATCCCTATATATTATATTTTTTGTTTACCATCCACATGATTACTGTGTTCGTGACTTATTCAAATCCATGAGTACAAGTCGGGCAGAGAAATATCTTAGTAGACGTGTGAACTACCCTTTCCATTCCAATTGTCTTTCATGGAGAATAGCAACTGCATACGACACGTGCGGTTGTCCGAATTTACCCCTTAGTCGTTCACATGTCGAACATGATATTTCAACACACATTAATAGATATTGCTTCACTTGTTCATCCTATTTTTCTTCACCACTTCGCATGTCACCATATTTATATTTTCTTTCTAGTTGTTGTATCTCATTATAGAGTTGCTTGTTCTTTTCATGCTATGCCATGATGTCTTTTGCTTTCTAGTTTAAATTTTCATATACTATTTTTATGTCTTATAAATTCTACCATATTTTGAATAGCCTGTCATATGTGTGCTTGTTCCAATCCTGACTGGATAAAGTATTTTTAGGTGATGAGTTAGAGAATTTTTGTACTACTTACTATGAGTAGACTGCAGACGATGACCTTGGCATACCAAACGATCTGGATGCGACTTTAGCAGAGTTGCCATCTACCGATGACAGTTAGTTAGATGATATCTAGTTTTTGGCCTGATTTGTCTCCAGGGACCTTTTTAGTTGCTTATTTCATTTGAGAACTATTTGAGTTGGATCATTGGTTTGACATTTAGTAGTATTCTACTCTTTGAGATTTATTTAGTTTATTTTCCATTTTTTCTCTCTTGCTGTATTGAGTATATTTCGTTGCTCTTGATTCATTTGTGAAATTGGAACTGATGTGAAATATATATAAATTGTGTGATTGTGTTTGATATATTGTGGAGGTTTAGACAGCATTCTACCGTCGACATTATGGCGTAGGCTGGATGTATCCACGACTCATGCCCAAATTCTGGGTGCGAGTCATGACACACCTCGATAAAACTTGACGTATTTCTATCTACAGATGGTGCATATACCAAAGGATGACATGCTCTGGTCTAAGCTCTTCATCGACACTTTGAAGGGGGTACCTTCGACTGATTTTGCAGTCTACCTAATGACTGCATCAAATGCACCATCACTTTGGTGGTTCCAAAACTACCATTCCACTCTCATAATTTCAAGGGTCACTCCCTCACAACTCTCATACAGCCTATACTTATTTTATCCCATTTTCCAACCCATTCCACTTTATTTCACCCACAAAACTATCCCAAACCTGGCGGTCAAGTGCGGCTGAAATGGTGGTCTAAGTGGGTAGTTTTCTATTTTTCTAGTTTTTCCACTCATTGCACTACATAAAATTTAGGCACCACTCTTCCTAAACCTTCCCTACAGCCTACACATCCTATCCAAGTCATTTTTCCATCCATTCATTTCCATTTCTCCTTCCCAAACCCACCAAATTGCTGGTCGATTCCACACAACACCTAGGCTAAATTTATGCTGACTTTGGAGCATTACGATGACCAATTGTGAAGACGTAGCCACTAAGGAGGAAGTCTAGAAGGTAGCCTAGGGCGTGGGCTTTCTTGGGGTGAGTTTCTAGCCTAGTACTTATTGTTTTCCATCCCAAATATCTCTCACAATCTAAGTGGACAGTAGCTACTTTCAATTGGATTCCTAGAATTCCAATCCATTCCAAGTTCCTAATCGTTTCCTCTCCTAAAATTTGTAAAGTAGCTCTAGGACTATATGAGCATGTCATTGACCTAGGTAGAAACCTTAATCATTAAAGGAAAAAACCAACTTTAATATGGTTTTATGTCATCACGAAATTCTGAATTCATATTTGTTGTTCCATTCACATATGCTTGTTTGAGCATGATATATACAAGTTTACCTTACCAAATATAACCTATGAAACCTTTAACATATGTATTGAAATTTGTAAACCATGAATTTTGGCATGAAAAACTTGTTTTTTAAAGCCCAAACACAGCCAACAAAATTCTGAATTCTGAACTGATTTATAACATGTTAAGCATAGGACTTGTCTAATATAGCTAAAAATTGTATGTAGTATTGTCATGAAACCATGCCTAACCTATGATACATGTTTAGCCTTTTTTACTAATTAAAACTTCATTAAAAACAATATTAATTCTATTTATATTATACGTGTAAAATAAGCCCATGTACGCGACACCGAAAGTGACATTTAGAACCTATAAAGGCCTAGTTTCGTTATATTCTAGGACCGAAAGTCATATGGGGTTGTGCCAACATTTTTCTCTTGTAAATATCCTTAAAAATATGTTTATATTTAATATTTGTTTTAAAATAAGTTTTAAGGGCATATATGTTGGTACAAATTTAGCCTTAGATTAGTGTAGGTGCGTAACCTAGAATAGATACCTAAAGGTTGCTAAGCAATCTACAATTATGACCTTTGATTTTAGGTAAATATGACTTCAAATATTTATTTCATATATGTTAGTTTCTGAGTTTAGATTTTATAACTTTATTAGAAGTGTAAGGCCATAAGTTGTGTTGATGACTATAGTTTGGTTGCACATGAAATATAGTTGTAGTTTGTACACCCAATGCCTTACCAAATGGTCATTGAGGACATATGATTTAGTATACTTTTATTAGTTTTTTAGTTTATCTTGTGAGGATAAACACTAGGGCTTAATAGGTATGGTGTGACATTTATGTCCAAAAGATCCTTAGAATGATCCGATGTCAAACTTATGCAAGGAAGACCTAATAGAAGTAACACTTAGCACCTATGCCTAGAGGAGATACCTAAAAGGCATATGTAAATTATTATATACAATTATTTGGAGTTATGTTGATTGGAAGATCGGAATGTTAGGTGACTTTCCTTAATTTTATTTAATAAATTAGAGCCTATCTTTAGCATCTAGTTTTCTTTGTAGTGGTGTTAGTTATTATGTCTAAGTAAATGTACTTTGTGAATGTATAGTAAATTCTAGATTAATAATTGATTTTTTAGTATTTTAATTTAGGCTCTTAGGACATTACGACTCTGGATCAGTGATCGGGATCACGATTTTCTTTCTCGAAAATCCAGATAAGTATACCTTGCCAATATGTACAGTTTATTTATGTGTGCTTATATTTTGTTGTTACTTTTCATGTTGTTAGTATTTATACTCTTTTACTTGTCTATGCATCTTAACATGTTCGCTACACTTGTACTTGTCTTGTATAAACCATCGTATGGAGTGTGAGCTTGACTTGACCTGACTTGACTCGACTTGACCACTTGACTTAACATGATCCTTTATCGATACTAAGATTGGCTACTTGACCACTCTCGACTCGGGAGTCCCATACAGGACTACGATAGAGACTTACTATAGTTCTGAAGCCTCACTCAAGACTACTCTCTATAGGACCATAAGTACCACGCAGGGCTGCTATTATATGATTCATCTATCAGCCACTCTTAGCATCATAGTTCTACGATATTTCATTATATGTCTCTTGTTATCATGTTCTGTACTTTAATTATTCTTATTGTTTACCCTTAGTTTCATTCATGTCTATTTCATGCTTGTCACATAAACTATGAGGACCTAGACTTTTCTCCAGGTATAGAAGAAGAATACCCACATATTTATGGATCATGACTTGACTTTGGTGCAGATGCAATTGATGGTATTGTTATTGCTTAGTTTTATTTTAGCTTGGACTCTATTTTACTTTTTGCTTTTACTTTACTTTTATAAGCAGTGGATTTGTCTCCACCAGACCTTTTCATATGTCCTTATTATATTTGACTTGTTGGCTTGTTTTAGCATTTTTTCTATCAATTAGATCTTTGTTTGATTTGTGGATGGGATATAGAAAAATATCGATAACTTCAGCTTAAGTGCATGTTGAGGGGTTTCCATATAATGGGTTTATCCTTGAGTGCATACCAGCTGGCCTAGTCACGTGCTGGTCCCGTGAGATTTGGGAGTGGGGCGTGTCATGCCCCAGAACCAGAATACTGGAGAGCGGGGGCAGACACAGCCAGCTACGTATATAGAAGTGTAATCCACCTCGATATACGGTCATGGCTGTCTAGATGTATGAGGGTTTATCTACAAGCCATCAGTCTTTTATGGTCAAGAACAAGCCTAGTGTCTCAATTTCAAGAAAGTAATAATAGTCACAAGATGTTAGACCATCAGATATTCAATAGTAAGGCATCCCATACATTTCATATACAGATGATCATGAAGCTAGTCGTACAAAATACGAGGACTAACAAGAGTTTCAGTCATACATGTTCAATCCTAGGATTTGTTAATCATGTTACAGCTCGTAGGCAGACAAGAATATAAGTATTCAACATGAGCTAACACTTGCTCGGCGGATAAACGCCTCAAAAAAAATAATTTTACAATAGAGCGGGAGAGAAAAATTAAACCCACTCGTTGCCGGGGTTTCTTCTAGTGTTCACCATCTGGCTGGAAGGCGGGGTGATCCTCGGGTGCTGCTCTAAAATTTGGCCATACAAAACCAGCTGGGTAAGACCCCAGAAAGAGCAAGTGCCACAAGGAGGCTTCAATTAGGAACTAAAACCAGCAAGTAAAAACAAAGCTTAATAGTAACAAGAAAACTGGAGGCATGAAAGTAGGGTGATAAACGATAAGATAACTAAGCAACTATTTCGGTAACCAAGTTACAACCCATAAACCAAATAAGGGCCGGGGTTGTAATCCTTCCCCTGAATAGAACTTAGTCTCTAACCAATTAACGACAAGTAAGTATAAACTATAAAATGTCCCGAAGTAACCATGTACTGGCATGGTCTAGACAAGACTAGACTCCATCCATCAATCACGGTCAAGCAATGAGTATGGCTTGATACTTTAACTACTTGGGTTATCACAAGCCTAGTTACTAATAAGATGCAATGAGATGTTCCAACAGTCACAAGCCCTGCAGCTATCCAGTTATCCTTTCGCAGGTTGAGAGTTGTATTAGGTGGATACATCGTCCAGGAGACAAATGTATCCCATGGTGACTTGGGGGTGCAACATATGACAATGTGCTGGAAATGCGCCCTACTCGACGGCAGGCTACAAGTCCAATTAAAGCACCCATATAACGGGATTGCCTGTGACTGGAAAATCTCTTTATGAACTACTTGATCAATCTAGTCATTAACCTAGTCAGATTCAGTATGAATCCCTCACCGTGGTAACCAGGGATGCAAGTCCTAGACATGATGCAAGACGAGACTGGTAGCTTACACAAGCACATTCAAGAACAATCACCCACGATGTCAAGACGAGTTATTAATCAGCATGTCAAGATAGCCGTCGCAACAGCATTCAAGATTACAAGTAGGTTACTTATCAAGATTACTTATCATGTCAAGAGTGCGTCACGATAGACCACCATCAAGAATTTAATTTCAAGTTACTTGTCAAGAGTGCACTGCGATGGGTCACTATCAAGAGTTATCATGTAAAGGTTACTTGTTAAGAGTGCACCACAACGGGCTACTATCATGTCATGTTACTTGTTACTTGTTAAGGGTGCGCCACAACGGGCCACCATCATGTTCTATCCTTACATTATCTTGTCGTGATCATGTAAAAGCCATGAAAATATAGAAATCATGCCAAGTCCAAAACATAACCATGCCATGAGGGTTGCCGCAAAAGACTGGTCGTATGAGGTTGCCGCATAAAGGCTGGCCGCATGGGGTTGCCGCATAAAGGCTGGCCGTATGGGGTTGTCGCATAAAGGCTGGCTGCATAGGGGTTGCCGCATAAAGGCTGGCCGCATGGGTTGCCGCATAAAGACTGGCCGCATGGGGTGGCCGCATAAAGGCTGGCCGTATGGGGTTGCCGCATAAAGGCTGACCGCATGGGGGTTGCCGCATAAAGGCTGGCCGCATGGGGTTGCCCCATAAAGGCTGGCCGCATGGGGTTGCCGTATAAAGGCTGGCCGCATGGGGTTGCTGCATAAAGGCTGGCCGCATGGGAGTTGCCGTATAAAGGCTGGCCGCATGGGGTTTGCCGTATAAAGGCTGTCCGCATGGGGACTGTTCTTCTCCAAAGATCCGAGAAGAACCATGGAAGACATGGCTTCCAAGTTCCACAAAACCTTCAATGTAAGTCTAAATTTGAACTTCCATATGTCTAAATAGGGTAGAACGAAATTCTCTACAACATGGAAGAATCAAAACTTAAAAATAACAAAGTTTGATAGATCAAAACCCAAAAAATCCAAAAAAGCAACAACCTTAGATCTACACGAAATAAACCATGAAAATTAAAAATGCTAAGTACTAAAGTGTCTTAGAATCTCGTGAGGAAGACAATGGAACAACAAAAATTGAGTTCCTCCACGAAGCAAGTTGTACTTGCCTAAGCTTCTCTTGGTAGGTAGAGAAGTAGAAGATGAAGAAATAAATGAAGAAGGAGATGTAAATGAGGAGAGAGAGAGGGGTTGGTGGCTTTTAAAGGGAGGGGTTACATGTTGAACCAACGCAACCAAGCCAAACCGAACCCTACTATGCCCATGCCAATATTAAACTAATGCAAGATTAAACCAAGACTAGCTAGTTAAGACAAGTCATAATACGGGTCAAAATTTCGTACATATATACTGGAAATACGTATAACGGAAAATGGAGGTGACAGGGCATGACAAT
>JANAVB010039134.1:0-67424 GCA_029216955.1 Iris pallida | reverse complement strand
AGGAGGGGAATTCCGGCAGCGGCGGCGAAGATGGAGGCGGTTCGTCGGCGCGGGAGCACGCGAGGGGAGGAGTTCGGCTGTTCTGGGCGACGGTGGACGGAGATGGAGGCGCGCTAGGCTAGTGCTCGGTGGAGCTACGGCGGTTGCGATCGACGTCCCGGTGCTCCGGATCCAGGGCGGCGACGAGCGCAGCGCTCGTGGTTCCAAGCGAAGGCGGAGGTGAGGGTTCTATTTTTTTTATTTTTTTGTTTGCTGGAGTGGGTCGAGAGGACCGGGGTTGGCCACTGGCCGGAGGTGGCGGTGTTGATGACGAAGATGGTGGGGTTCGGCTGTAGTGATTGCTGCGGCCAGGGGTTGGTCGCGAGATGGGTGTTGGTGGTGGAAAATGGTGGCTACCGGTGTGACGGGATCTGGACGGGGGTCCGGCTGGGATCGGGTGGTCGACAATAGGGTGGAAGACGGGAAGGCGGCTGTGGTCGGGACAACTATTAGGTTTAGGATTTTTGGCTCGTGTCAGGGGTGTGTCCGACACGAAAATGATGGACGTCCGGGGTTGTCGGACGAGATAAAATATTATATTTTTAATGGGGAAAAATTTAGTGGATGAGAGGCACGGACACGATACACAATGGAGTGGAAATTGTGGAATTTGCTGGAGGAGTACCTCTCCTTTTATAGGAGGTGGGAATACCCAGTTAGATAAACATTAGGATTTATTTAAATCCTAATTAGATAATCATCATGTGATTAAATAGATTTAAAGCCAATTCAAATCAAATCCAAATCCAAATTAATTCTATACTTAATTTTTAAAATATTTTAAATACAGTCAATAAAATCTTTTGCTATTTAATTTACCGTCGCAAATCAAATATTATATAACATAATCTCAAATATTATTTCCATAATTAAATAAATATGGAAATAATTAATTTCAAAAATCACTAAATATTTAAATATTAAATATAAAGTAGCTTTTGTAATTAACAAAATTAATAAACAAATTTTACATTTCGTAAAATATTAAACCAAAATTTCCAAATCACCATTTATTTGTAAACAATGAATAAAATAACCAAAATAAAAATATTTATAAAATTTATAATAAAAATTTTTTTAACATATGTACCTCGACACATATTCGCACTCGTCGAGAAATACGAAATATAATCTCGCTCGCCACGCAAATGCGACAAAGCGACTCATGTGCGACGTATAGATATGAAGATAAAATAAAATAAATACAAAATTTAAATAAAAAAAGTCGTAGTAGAAATTTAGGGGTTTTACACAACGTATACGTATTCGAGAGGGACTAGAGTTCGCTCGATACGTAGCTGGCTTGCTCACGTGTTCGTGTCCGAAAAGCGGGTGCGGGTCGTGATAAGTTTTTTTGGTGCCCCATGCAGTCAGAGCATATCGTACTGGTTACGTAACTGTACTGGTATGAGCCTGCGACTATGACTAAACCTTAGAAATCTCAATCCATACTACCTTAAAAATTCTCGTAGAAATTCTCTACGTCCTTGAAAAATCCATATTTGCTCTCGATTATACTTCCTTGCTTTTTGTACCATTGATTCAGGTCCTTCTTTATTTCGAGGGGACGAACGATCGTGCTGTCTAGGATTTATCAGAAATTCTTAAGTTATAGTATAATATTGCTTGACTATTGAATATTTTGTTGATTATAGATATGAGGGATTATAGAAGTCATGCACCCTAGATATCTGTTGGTAGAATCGTTAGCAACTAGTTAGAAGATTATATGGTTTTAGTGATCGTATTTTGAGGAGTAGTGTGACCAAAGGTGGGTAGAAGTCCTCAAGTATTCGGAGTTATAAAATGGCTAGAGAAGGTTATAGAATATTTTTGAGAAATTAAATTTGAGGAGATTAAGGTAATAATAGACTTGGAATTTTATGTAATAGTTATGAGTTAGAATTTCGAGGACGAAATTATTTTTAAGGTGGGTAGATTTGTAGCTCCCCTTCTCGAATTTTTTGAAATATTTATTTATTTTTATTTGATTAGTTTACATTTAATTTTTCTATGATCATAGGAGATGTGACTAAGCCCACAGGTAATTTATGACCAGCTTGTGGTCACATGATCTCTAGATAGGGTCTATAAGCATTCTATGGCTATACTATTTTTTATTATAATTTTTATACATTTTTATATATTTTTAAATATTTATTCTATGAAGATTTATATTTATGAATGACTTTCATAATTTATTTTGAGTCCATTTTGTTGACACAAAGTCATAGTCAACCAAATATTGATAAAATTGACTAAATAATACTTGTGATAATTCAATACGACACATGAAGACTACATCCAGCACAAGTCAGACGACAGCTCAGTTTTACAAATGCGTCATTTTTGAGTCTGTATTTTATAATTTTATTGAGTCTAGACTTATGTAAGCTGAGTTGTGCTGAGCATCTGAGACTTAACCTATACCCTACCCAAAATCCAAAAGCTCCACATACATCCAAATAAGCCTATTGGACCAAAGACCCATTCTGTGCTCTGGAGACAGAGTTCGGGCCGAACTCTGCCTCCACACAGATTTGGGCCGAACTCTGTCCCCTAAAAATAGCACCCTAATTTTAGGGTTGGCTGGTTGCAAGTTGTCCAACGGCCAAATTTTTGAAAATTCCAACCAGAATTCTGGCCGAATTCTGCCTACCTGGTATCCTATAAATAGGCTATAAATTCTCTCATTTTTATTCATCCAATCTCTTTCTCTTCTCTCTAAAGCTCAATACAAGCCATACCCTTCTTCATATGCTAGCCACAAGCTCCCTAAGCCTCAAGTGCTCAGTATTTTTTCAGTTAAAAGTATGTGCAAGAGTTCAAGAAGTCGCTTGGAAAATTTCAAGTATCGCCACTGCGATCTTTGTAAGAAGTTGACGTGCTCTTCTGAAGAAAAGGCACGGGGTATAACTACTATTTCATAAATATTGGATTTAATCCTGAGCTAGAGTTTTCATGCCTGGACTAGTCCTCCACGAGGGAAACCAGGTTAAAATCGACTGTATTTGCGTATGCTTTCTTGCTCCTTATTTAGTTCCATATTTACTCTGATTATTTTTGCTTGTGAAAGAGTTTAATTTTTAATTGGCTATTATCGCTATAAACTCTATTCACCCCCCTCTAGAGTTGCCATCTGTTCTTCAATTGGTATCAGAGCTCTATTCTCTCAACAAGGACTAACATCCTAGAGCTGATCCATGGCAACCACACAATCCTTGATTTCCAATCACAGTGAAGGGCAGTCCACTCATAGGCCTCCCCTATTTGATGGAACTAACTACACCTATTGGAAAACAAGGATGAGCTTTTATCTCAAGTTGCTAGACTTCGACCTGTGGACCATCGTCACCGATGGTTACAAAAAGTCCGCCAGGATAGTTGTCAATAGTGATCTCGTTGAGAAATCACATGACAAATATTCTGACGAGAAGAAGAAACAGGCAAGTCTAGACGCGAGAGCTAGTAATGCTTTGTTCTGTGCTATAGACAGGAATGAGTTCAACAGGGTCTCAATATGCACCACTTCTCACGAAGTATGGAGACTTTTAGAAGTGACGCATGAAGGAACCACCCAAGTAAAGGAATCGAAGATAAGCCGTCTTACTCAAGAATATGAGGCTTTCAAGATGAAGCCAAATGAGACAATCACGCAAATGTTCACAAGATTCCTCGATATCATCAATCCCCTATCTTCGCTCGGCAAACAATATTCAAATCACGAGAAGATTCGCAAGCTACTTAGGGGGCTACCAAAGATTTGGAACCCTAAGGTGACAGCCATCATAGAAGGAAATGATCTCACAACCGTGTCCATGGAAACCATGATGGAAAAGCTGATGACTCATGAGCTTGACCTCAAGGACTTCGAAGAGCCTGCTCCTAAGGCTAAGGAGATTGCACTCAAAGCTTACCGACGAAGGGCTGACCCCGAAGAGACGGATGACGACAACTCAGAAGGTGATGATGAAGCTCTCCTTGTCTGCAACTTCAAGAAATTCCTTCGCTTCAACCGAAGAAAGAAGGAACCAAAAGAAGATGACGAAGAAGAGCCAACCTGCTACGGTTGCAAGAAGACGGGACATGTCCGAAAAGACTGTCCATTCTTAAAGAAGAGCAACCGTTATGAGAAACCATACAAGAAGACCTCCTTAAAGAAATATGCTAACACAAGCATTTGGCATGAAAGCGAAGCTAGTGACTCCGAGGAAGAAAAGGACTCTCCTCAAGACGCTGCAAACGTGTGCCTAATGGCAACGTCCGACAAGGTATCAAACGAAACTCTTGATGATTTCACTTTTGATGAACTTGGCGATGCTTTCATCGATTTACTTGATGATCACAAAAAGGTCATTGGTAAATATAAACATACGAAAGAAAAGATCAAAAGTCATGAAGTTGAAATTCAAAGACTTTCTTTACTGCTTGATAACATTAGGGACACTTCACCCACGGATGTCACAAATGAGGTATCTAAGCTTAAAATAAGCTTACATGATGCCGAAGCACGCATTGAACAACAAACACAAGAAATCACAGCACTCAACACGGAGCTTGCAGAAGAAAAGAGTAGACACAAGTTTTTATTACTAAGATACATGGTTTGAATGCTAAGGTTACTGAACTGCAGGCCGTCTCCAAGAAATTAGAGACTAAATTGGGAAAACAGGTTTCTTAACCTCAAACCCAATCACATGAGACACACACAAAGCATGACACTACTCATACTAGTAAACCACGTCATCCACCTGCAGCTCATAATCATGCTTACATATACACACACTTTCATAATACATACAAACCACATGCACGTAGAAATAATTCTCATATGTCACAGAATCATCATGCTACACATAGATACAACCATCAGTATGTTGCACAAAATCACCATCACTCTACATATAGACATCATCACCATGCTATTCCATATAGACATCATCATCATGCTACTCCATATAAACATTATCACCATACTGCTCCACATCACTCTACATATAGACATCATCACCATGCTAACTCTACATATCATCATGCTACTCCACATCACTCTACTCATAGACATCATATGCATGCTCCTAACATAAATAAGAATGCTATATGTACTTATTATGGTTTACATGGACACATTTCACCACAATGTAGAATTAGAAGATTAGTAGATAGAAAGATATATGCATGGTTTCCAAAAACAACTTTTCAGGACCCTCAAGAACTTGGATACTAAAGGTCACATCTACTCTTGATGTAGGTGGACCTTCCCTCCTCAACTAAGAGTAAGTGGATTCTCGATAGTGGATGCTCGCGACATATGACGGGAGACGCAAATCTTTTCGCATCACTATCGATGAAGAGAGAAGGATATGTATCCTTCGGTAACAACCTAAAAGGGTATATTATAGGTAATGGTATTATTGGTTATCCTCCCTCTCCCATAATAAAGGATGTCTGCCTAGTGACCGAGTTAAAGCATAACCTGCTCAGCATTAGTCATCTTGCTGACCATGGATATGACATTAACTTTGGACAAAATAAATGCTTTATTTATGATAGGTCAACGGGAGACATTGCTTTTGAAGGGGTAAGAGAGGATATATTTATATTTTTTATTTGTCTAGAGATACTAACAATGCAGGTAGATGCCTATATGCTCACAAGGATGAAAGATTACTATGGCACCAGCGTCTTGGTCATGCCAACATGGATACTATATCTAGGCTATCGACTAAAAAGCTAGTTAGAGGCCTGCCCGACATCATATTCAAAAAGGACACGATTTGTGCCGAATAATGTGAATTGAATAAGGCAACTAAGTCCTCATTTCATTCCATAAACTCTGTAAGTACTACTATACCTTTGCAACTTCTTCATATAGATTTATTTGGCCCTAGTAGAGTAGCCAGTCTTAGTGGAAAACTCTACGCCTTTGTTATTGTTGATGATTTTTCTAGATTTACATGGGTTTTCTTTCTTACAAATAAAAGTGATACTATTTCGGTTTTCAAGATTTTTGCAAAGAAAGTTCAAAACGAAAAAGGCTACATGATTACTCGAATCTGAAGTGATCATGGAGGCAAATTCGAAAATACAGTTTTTAAAAAGTTTTATGATTCTAATGGTTTTAATCATGAGTTTTCTTGTCCAAGAACTCCTCAACAAAATGGTGTTGTAGAGCGGAAGAATAGGACTCTTGACGATATGGCAAGAGTCATGTTGAACAAGTTTTCACTTCCGAAATACTTTTGGGCTGAAGCCGCCAGTACAGCATGCCAAATTTTAAATAGGGTGCTCATTCGTCCTATTACGAAGAAAACACCCTATGAGCTTTGGTTTGGAAGAACCCCAAATGTTTATTATTTTAGAGTTTTTGGTTGTAGATGTTTTATCCTTAACACCAAAGACAACTTAGGCAAATTTGATGCCAAAGCTGACAATGGTATTTTCCTTGGCTATGCTGCCAAGAGCAAGGGATATAGAGTTTTTAACAAACGCTCATTAATTATGGAAGAGTCTACAAATATGACTTTTGATGAAGATAACAGTGCAGCAGCTACTCTTGATAATGACGTTGAGCCATCAATTTCTACTCCAATGAATACCACAACCGAAACCAATTCTCTGGAGGACTTGCCAAAGAAATTCTCTTTCAAGCCGTCACATCCAGAAAATTTGGTAATAGGTGAGGTTTCACGTGGAGTAACTACTATATATCATTAAGAGACTCTATTGCTAGTACTGCCATTATTTCACAAATTGAGCCGAAAAATATTTTAGAATCTTTTAATGATAAATTTTGGATTTCTGCTATAAAGAGGAACTCAACCAATTCGAGAGGAGCCAAGTATGGGAACTCATTCCTAGACCGGCCAATCACTCGATCATTGGTACTAAATGGGTTTTTAGAAACAAAGTAAATGAAGATGGTTCAGTCACACGCAACAAAGCTCGTCTAGTAGCCCAAGGATACAACCAAGAGGAAGGTATCGACTACAATGAGACGTATGCTCCTGTTGCTAGATTGGAATCCATTTGATGCTTTGTGCATTTGTAAATTTTCAAATTTTCAAATTATTTCAAATGGATGTTAAAAGTGCTTTCTTGAATGGATTTATTAAGGAGGAAGTTTATGTGAAACAACCTCCTGGCTTTGAAAATCATAAATTTCTCGATCGTGTTTTCAAGCTGAAGAAAGCGCTATATGGCCTCAAACAAGCCCCTAGAGCTTGGTATGAACGGCTAAGCAATTTCTTACTTGAGAAAGGTTTTTTTAAAGGGAAAATTGACACCACACTTTTCATAAAATCTTTTAAAGACACTATTCTCTTAGTCCAAATATACGTAGATATATATTTGGTTCTACTGATGAAACCCTCTGTCAAGATTTTGCCAAGTGTATGCAGACCGAGTTTGAGATGAGCATGATGGGGGAGCTCAACTACTTTCTTGGACTGCAAGTCAAACAAATGTCAAATAGAACTTTCATCTGTCAGTCGAAGTATACAAAGGACATGCTGAAGAAATTCGACCTTGACAACGTCAAACCAATCAGCACTCTAATGGCTACTACAACTAAACTAGAACCAGATGAAAGCGGCAAACCCGTGGACCAATGTAAGTATCGAGGTATGATAGGCAGTCTACTTTATTTAACTGCTATTCGCCCTAATATTATTTTAGCGTTTGCCTGTGTGCTAGATATCAAGCAAATCCTAAGGAATCACACATGACTGCTGTTAAGCGTATCTTTCGATACCTTAAGGGTAAGGTTACAGTGGGCCTATGGTATACCAAGTTAACATCATTTGACCTCATTGGTTACTCTAATGCTGATTTTGTCGGATGCAAGGTCGACCGTAAAAGTACGAGCGGTACGTGTCATTTATTAGGAAAGGCTTTAGTCTCTTGGTTTAGTAAGAAGCAGAATTCTGTCGCACTATCCACAACAGAAGCTGAATACATCGCAGCTGGGCGTTGTTGTGCACAAATTTTGTGGATGAAGCAAACCCTTGAAGACTACAATTTATCTTTTATGCACATTCCAATCTTTTGTGACAACACTAGTGCTATAAATCTCACTAAGAAGCCCATTTGTCACTCACGCACGAAGCACATTGAAATTTGTCACCATTTTTTGCGTGATCATCAGCAAAATGGTACTATTAACTTAGAATTTATTGACACTGATCATCAGCTAGCAGATTTCTTCACAAAACTATATCCGAAGAGCACTTCAATTTTCTTTGTCGCGAACTTGGAATTTTTGATGAAGCTGTTATTAAAATAAACCTGCGTAAATATCGAGTATGTTTTGATTCTTTATGATGAAATTGCTATGGGTACAAGCTGAAAGGGTTCTTCTGACAACAAGGCGTAAAAGCCTAAGCGACACGGTGCACTAGTCCTCAGGACTACCGCTAGCTGGGATCCGGCCCCTGCAGCTAACCCATGGCAGCTTCAAAATATTGAATTATGACATAATTCCTTGTTTATTATATGGTTCATCTTAATTTATCACATGCTGAAATGCAGAGTTTCAAACCTCACTTTGCTTCGAAATTAATTTTCTTGACTTTTTCAACTTAGATTTTTCTCTTATATATGTACTTTTCTTTGGTCTCTCTCACTTAACCATTTCTTTCTTCTTCTCAGCCTGATTCCTGTTCTGTCAACAGAATCCGAAATTCGGACTGAACTCTGCCCTTACCAGAATTCGGGCCGAATTCGGCATGACTGTTCCAGAACCGGGAACAGTCTCAGCCGCTGATCTTATTTCGATCCAATGGCCTATATTTGCTCCGACCAATTGAAACCCTTCACATATATTCGGGTTCTCCTCCCTCTTCTCTTCTATTGCCACATTTTCTACTTCTCCAAACACTTTTTCTCAAAACCCTAACCTAGTTCTTCCTTTCTAGAGCTCATCTCTTCCCCAAACTCAAGGAGAAGGCCTATTTTACCATTCTCCTTCATTATTTATCTCTTTGAGGTATATCTCAACACTTCTCATATTTCAAATTCCTCCATTATTTTTATTGTTTCATGGCACCACGTTTGTTCAATCGCGGGAAGAGACTTCGAACAGAGGGAGTATCCTCTTCGAATGCTCCTTCTCGCGTTGAACCGCCCATTGAACAACAACCACCTATCCATCCGTTGTTCAATCCTCCACGTCTACATGACCCAAACACATTTGACGACCGAATATTTGTATCACTCGACTCATCTAATGATTGGTTTAGTAATTTTTGGACACGTCCGGTGTTTGCGGGTCATCCTATCAATTTTACTATTTTTTTCAATATGATGCACTTTTTATGACCTTTGCTTTGACGAACTTGTCACCATCAACTCGGTCAATTTATCGTAGTGCTATTCAAATGTTCTACTACAACCTAACCCATGATGATACACATATTTATTCACGGGTTGCGGGAATTGATATCTCTTTTGGAATTTTGATTTGGCCGAACACCTTGAACTCCAAGAGCCAAACTCATGGAAAAGCTTGTTGAAGCTCGATCATTTCAATTTCCCGATGGGTCTTCACTTGAAAGCTTCAAGGACGACTTGTGTACCCCGAATACACGTCCTCGTAAGCTTTTGGCCAAATATCTCAATCCCTATTTCTATGAACTTCATCGAATTATTTTTAACACCATTCTACCCAAATCGGGTTCCACCGATGAAGTCACCTACTTTGAAATCTCGGCCTTATATCACCTCCACTTTCATGTACCATTTAATCTTCCACGTACAATGATGGATTGGATGATTATTTCTAGGAAGAAACCAAGATCCTTGGTTTATGCTTTGTATCTTCCTATGGTATTTCGTGCGTTTCGCATACCACTCGATGAGTGTCTGTTCTTACCCGCCCTATCTTTCTTTCAAAGACACGGAGGCTTCAGGCAGCCGTTGGTTCACCAGTCGTGTCTGAGCATTCTGTTGATGAGCCAGATGCCCCTCCTTTGGGACATGATCCTCCTCCTCCTCCTACCACTCTCGAGTCTCTTCAGACCATGCTCCGCGATCGCTTCACCTTAGAGGATGATCGCTGGACTCAGCTGGATTACCGGACTACCTTGCAGATGAGTGCTATCAGCAACTCGCTGTACGATATTCGGTACTCCATGTCTCGCCATCCTTCCATGCCTATCCCTATGGAGCGGGACCCCGGTCGTGAGGGCTATCGTATCGATGACCCTTGGGTTATTCGCTACTTGGATCCAGATGCAGCCTTCGTGGACCCTCGTCGTTCCTTCATTGATCCATCAGACGACGCTGGGCCTTCACGAGCTCGATGATGGATATGGACTGCTATTTGCTGCTGCTACTGAGGATAATAGCTTATGTTTCTTTCTGTACTTTGGATTTTAGTTACTTTTATGCACTTTGATTTTATTAGACTTATTATGAGTTGTGACTTTTTGAGATATTTAGTAGTTTTATCAGTTTCTATGCAGTTTCTTCTCTTTTGGTGTGCTTGCCAGTTCTTAATTGCTTATCGTTAATTGCTAAATGCCAAAAGGGGGAGATATTTGTATATTCTATATTATTTTTTGTCTCTGTATCTGTGCTTTTGGGAGAATGTTCTTATCAGGCCAACAGGATTCAAAGCAATGATTACGGGGGAGCTAATTTTTAAGCTCGGCACTAATTATGGGGGAGCTATGTTTTTTTGTCCTTAAATGTGTCCAGGTATGAATATTGAATATACAATTATTATTTTGTCAATTATCAATATGGGGGAGATTGTTGACACAAAGTCACAGTCAACCAAATATTGATAAAATTGACTAAACAATACTTGTGATAATTCAATACGACACATGAAGACTACATCCAGCACAAGTCAGACGACAGTTCAGTTTTAAAAATGCAAGTCATTTTTGAGTCTGTATGTTATAATTTTATTGAGTCTAGACTTATGTAAGCTAATTTGTGTTGAGCATCTGAGACTTAACCTATACCCTACCCAAAATCCAAAAGCTCCACATATATCCAAATAAGTCCATTGGACCAAAGACCCATTCTGTGCTCTAGAGAAAGAGTTCGGGCCGAACTCTGCCTCCACACAGAGTTCAGGCCGAACTCTGTCCCCTAAAAATCAGCACCCTAATTTTTAGGGTTGGCTGGTTGCAAGTTATCCAACGGCCAAATTTTTGAAAATTCCAACCAGAATTCTGGCCGAATTCTGCCTACCTGGTATCCCATAATAGGCCATGAATTCTCTCATTTTTATTCATCCAATCTTCTCTTCTCTTCTCTCTAAAGCTCAATACAAGCCATACCCTTCTTCATCTGCTAGCCACAAGCTCCCTAAGCCTCAAGTGCTCAGCATTTTTTAGTTAGGAGTTTGTGCAAGAGTTCAAGAAGTCGCTTAGAAAATTCCAAGCATCGCCACTGCGATCTTTGTAAGAAGTTGACGTGCTCTTCTGAAGAAAAGGCACAGGGTGTAACTACTATTTCACAAATAGTAGATTTAATCATGAGCTAGAGTTCTCAGGCCTGGACTAGTCCTCCACGAGGGAAAGAGTTTAATTTTTAATTGGCTATTATCGCTATAAACTCTATTCACCCCCCTCTAGAGTTGCCATATGTTCTTCACATTTGTGATTATTTTGAGACCCAGTATTTTCTTTAGGCTCTATTAGGTTAAATATATTTTCTGTATTTTTCTACAATTTTTCTGGAATTAGATAATTAAATATAGAAAAAACTTATTTTGTAAGACTTCTAGAATTTACTGTGCAAGCCTATGGGCGAATATTGACCCCAAATATTTTTCTAGGCTTCATTATGCTATTTTACATTTTCTAGAATTTTCTAGAATTTTTTTGGATTTTTCTACAATTTATTTTGATTTATTTGGACTTAAAATAATTTTTAAATAATTTTCTGAATTATATAAATAAATACCCAGAAATCCATCCAGTGAGGGCCCACCTGTCAGCGCCAACTACTACAGTAACTGCCTCTCTCTCTCTCTCCTATATATATTGTTATATTCGCCCACCCTAATTAAATTCCAGCCGCCTTTTGTGGGAGAACTCATCTAGGGTTTCCGACTTCCCGAAGCGATTGCCGTCAACTCCGACGTGATTTTCATGCGCCGTTTTTTTGTTGGATTATTATTGAGGTAAACTTTATGAATATGAAATTTATTTTTGTAGATATTATTCCTTAATTTTTGGAAAAATCGTAGAGTGTTGGTTGTCCGAAACTTGACACGTTTCGGTGTTTTCGAGATTCCGGGAGAACCAAAACTTAAAATCATGAACCGTTTGAAGTTTCGAAAAGCTAACACAGAGCTCTACGAATGTATTTTTTGTAGAAATTATTTCGTTCATCTAGTATTTTATTTATTCTGTTGAACTCAAAATTGATCGATTGGTCACCGTTTTGGTCATGATTTGCCATAACGGCGATATCTTTTGACCAAAGCTTGATTTTGTGTCACGGTTGATTCTAGCGCACTCGTGGCACTGAAATCTACCTAGGTGAACTTTTAAAATCTAGAGTTCACAGCGTTTGACTAGATAGTCAATGGCATGTCTCAATTTGCATGCCATGGTTTCCAAAATTGGAAAACACGTCTTTTGATGGCCAAACTTGCATGTTTAGATTATACTCAGATTATTATTAGGTTAAGTTAGGTTTCTAAGTAAATTATTCTCTAATTAATTATTACACCCAACTAGCCACTATTCCATGAATTTAGAACTAAAATATTAGAATTGATTTATAGTTTTCGTGCACGGTTCATGGTGCGATATGAGTTATAGGTTGACAGCTCCTAGATCGGCATCCCCTCATCCTCGACTTGTGTCTACGGTTTGTGCAAGGACCACAGGCAAGATAGCTTGCCTCCCTCATACAGTTTAATTTCTTGTTTATAGTTTTTCTTGTTATTATTGTATTATCATAGATACTCTATTTGTTATAGATTTTATATGATATATTAGCTTTCTAGTTGACTTGATTTATCTAGTTTCTACATACCGTTTTCACCAGTTTATGGTCTTACTTGACTTGACAGTGTAGTTATACTGGACTTGACTGTGTCTTAACTGAGTCATACCTTGTCTCACTAGTACCTTGCTTGAGTCGTGTCATAGAACGAGTACGTTTAATTGAACTGCTAAATCCTTGTTATTGTTTCCTTGGCACCAGAGAGTCCACTCGGGACGAGGGTGTTTGCCTTGATCTGTTTACATCCGTGAGTCCACACTCGGGACGAGGATGTCGATTATTTGTACCAGAGAATCCACACTCGGGACAAGGGTGTTGACTCAATTATTTGTACCAGAGAGTCCGTACTCGGGATGAGGGTGTTGACTCGATTATTTGCACCAGAGAGTCCACACTCGGGACGAGGGTATTGACTTGACTTACATCCGTGAGTCCACACTCGGGATGAGGATGTCGATTATTTGCACCCGAGAGTCCACACTCGGGACAAGGGTGTTGACTTGACTTGCACCAGAGAGTCCACACTCGGGATGAGGGTTAGTACTAACCTGAGAGTCCATACTCGGGACGAGGGTTAGTGATTAGTTCAAACTTGCGAGTCCACTCGGGACGAGGGTTTGGTATTCCATTGATCTCGCGTTCGCTTGTTCATCCAACAGTTCAGTTACGTATAGTTGTTCTTATATTCCAGTTCATAGTCACCTATCAGTAGCCATTTGTCGTTAGTCACCTGTTTGCAGTTTGGTCGTTGTCTCTTGCCTTGTTAAGTGTCGTTTCTTGTTATATCCTGTTTATATATTATCATGCATGATTAAACTGCAAGATAGGCATGTTATATGTATCTTGCTATATCCTCTGAGGACTTGATGATCTCTTTAGGTATAACGATTCCATGGAGTTAGTGGCAGAGCGGGATGGTAGATGATTGTGATGCATATCTCAGATATTTGTTAGTGATATTACAATGTTATCCTTTCGTCCTTTACATTTCCTTATCATGAGATATCTTGCTTATTGATTCAGTTTAGAGACTCTTGTTATATTCCTTGGAGTCTCATCGGACATATATGCTAGTGGGATGCAGACCACGACCCATAGTGTTTATTCATGTTTCATACACTTATTGTGGATTTAAGATATAGATTTCTTGCCATGATTTGGCAGTGCATAGCCTTGACAGCGTATACGTATTTAAGAGGGGCTAGAGTCCGCTCGATACGTAGCTAGATTGCTCACGTGCTCGTGTCTGAAAAGCGGGTGCGGGTCGTGACAAGTTTTTTTGGTAGCCCATGCAGGTCAGAACATATCGTACCGGTTACGTAACTGTACTAGTACGAGCCTGCGACTATGACTAAACCTTACAAATCTCAATCCATACTACCTTAAAAATTCTCCTAGAAATTTTCTACGTCCTTGAAAACTCCATATTTGCTCTCGATTATACTTCCTTGCTTTTTGTACCAATGATTCACGTCCCTCTTTATTTCGAGGGGACGAACGATTGTGCTGTCTAGGATTTATCAGAAGTTCTTAAGTTAGAGTATAATATTGCTTGACTATTGAATATTTGGTTGATTATAGATATAAGGGATTATATATGTCATACACCCTAGATATCTGTTGGTAGAATTGTTAGCAACTAGTTAGAAGATTATAAGGTTTTAGTGATCGTATTTTGAGGAGTAGTGTGACCAAAGGTGGGTAGAAGTCCTCAAGTATTTGGAGTTATAAAATGGTTAGAGAAGGTTATAGAATATTTTTGAGAAATTTAATTTGAGGAGATTAAGGTAATAGTAGACTTGGAATTTTAAGTAATAGTTATGAGTTAGAATTTCGAGGATGAAATTATTTTTAAGGTAGGTAGATTTGTAGCTCCCCTTCCCGGAAATTTTTAAAAGATTTTATTTATTTTATTTGATTGGTTTACATCTAATTTTTTTACGATCTTAGGAGTTGTGCCTAAGCCCACAGGTAATTTATGACCAGCTTCTGGTCAAATGATATCTAGATAGGGTCTATAAGCATTCTATGGCTATATTATATTTTATTATAATTTTTATACATTTTTATATATTTTTAAATATTTATTCTATGAAGATTTATATTTATGAATGACTTTCATAATTTATTTTGAGGCCATTTGTGACTATTTGCGACCCAGTATTTTTTTAGGCTCTATTAGGTTAAATATATTTTCTGTATTTTTCTACAATTTTTCTGGAATTTTTAGATAATTAAATTTAGAAAAAACTTATTTTCTATGACTTCTAGAATTTACTGTGCAAGCCTTTGAGCGAATATTGACCCCAAATATTTTTTTAGGCGTCATTATGTTATTTTACATTTTCTAGAATTTTCTAGAATTTTTCTGGAGTTTCTGCAATTTATTTTGATTTATTTGGACTTAAAATGATTTTCGAATAATTTTCTGAATTAAATAAATAAATACGCGAAATCCAGCCAGGGGAGGGCCCACCTGTCGGCGCCAACTGCTACAGTAACCACCTCTCTCTCTCTCCTATATATATATTATTATATTCGCCCACCCTAATTAAATTTCAGCCTCCTTTTGTGGTAGAACTCATCTAGGGTTTTCGACTTCCCGAAGCGATTGTCGTCAACTCTGATGTGATTTTTGTGTGCCATTTTTTGTTGGATAAGTATTGAGGTAAGCTTTCTGAATATGTAATTTATTTTCATAGATATTATTCCTAAATTTTTGGAAAATTCGTAGACTGTCGGTTGTCCAAAACATGACACGTTTTGATGTTTTCGAGATTTCAGGAGAACCAAAAAATGAAATCATGAACCGTTTAAAGTTTCAGAAAGCTAACACAGAGCTCTACGACATATATTTTTCCCAGAAATTATTTCGTTCATCTAATATTTTATTTATTATGTTGAACTCAGAATTGATCGATTGATCACCGTTTTGGTCACGATTAGCCATAACGGCGATATCTTTTGACCAAAGCATGATTTTGTGGCACGGTTGATTCCAGCGCACTCGTGGCACTGAAATCTACCAAGGTGCACTTTTAAAATCTAGAGTCCATGGCATTTGACTAGATAGTCAATGACATGTCTCGATTTACGTGCCATGATTTCCAAAATTGAAAAAACACGACTTTTGATGGCCAAAGTTGCATGTTTAGATTATATTCAGATTATTATTAGGTTAAATTAGATTTTTAAGTGAATTATTCTAGAATTAAGTATTATTAGATTAGTAACCCAACTAGCCACTATTCCATGAATTTAGAACTAGAACATTAGAATTGATTTATAGTTTTCATGCACGGTTCATGGTGCGATATGTGTTATAGGTTGACAGCTCCTAGATCGGTATCCCCTCATCCTCGAATTGTAACTACAGATTGTGCAAGGACCACAGGCAAGATACCTTGCCTCCCTCTACATTTTAATTTCATGTTTATACTTTTCTTATTATTATTGTATTATCATAGATACTCTATTTGTTATAGATTTTATATAATATATTAGCTTTCTAGTTGATTTGATTTATCTAGTTTCTACATATCGTGTTCACCAGTTTATGGTCTTGCTTGACTTGACAGTATAGTTAAACTGGACTTGACTGTGTCTTAACTGAGTCATACATTGTCTCACCAGTAGCTTGCTTGAGTCGTATCATAGAACGAGTACGTGTAATAGAACTGCTAAATCCTCGTTATTGTTTCCTTGGCACCAGAGAGTCCAATCGGGACGAGGGTGTTTTTCTTGATCTGTTTACATCCGTGAGTCCACACCGGGGACGAGGATGTCGATTATTTGCACCAGAGAGTCCATACTCGGGACGAGGGTGTTGACTCGATTATTTGCACCCGAGAGTTCACACTTGGGATGCGGGTGTTGACTTGACTTACATCCGTGAGTCCACACTCGGGACGAGGATGTAGATTATTTGTACCAGAGAGTCCACACTCGGGACGTGGGTGTTGACTTGACTTGAACCAGAGAGTCCATATTCGGGGCGAGGGTGCCTTGCCGTGAACTAACCAGAGAGTCCACACTCGGAACGAGGGTTAGTACTAACCAGAGAGTCCACACTCGGGACGAGGGTTAGTGATTAGTTCAAACCTGCGAGTCCACTTGGGGCGAGGGTTTGGTATTCCATTGATCTCGCGTTCGCTTGTTCATCCAGCAGTTCAGTTACATGTAATTATTCTTGTATTCCAGTTCATAGTCACCTGTCAGTAGCCACTTGTCGTTAGTCACCTGTTAGCAGTTTGGTCGTAGTCTCTTGCCATGTTAAGTGTCGTTTCTTGTTATATCCTATTTATATATTATCATGCATGATTAAACTGCTAGATAGGCATGTTATATGTATCTTGCTATATCCTCTGAGGACCTGATAATCTCTTCAGGTTTAGCGATTGCGTGGTGTTAATGGCAGAGCGGGATGGTAGATGATTGTGATACATGTCTCAGGTATTTGTTAGTGATATTACATTGTTATCCTTTCGTTCTTTACATTTCCTTATCTTGAGATATCTTACTTATTGATTCAGTTTAGAAAATCTTGTTATATTCCTTGGAGTCTCATCGGACATATATGCTAGTGGGCTACAGACCATGACCCATAGTGTTCATTCATGTTTTGTACACTTATTATGGATTTGAGATTTAGATTTGTTGCCATGATTTGGCAGTATACCATAGCCTTGACAGCATTTACGTATTCGAGAGGGGCTGGAGTCCACTCGATACGTAGCTGGCTTGCTCACGTGCTCGTGTCCGAAAAGCGGGTGCGGGTCGTGACACTATATGCTATAGATTCGCTCGATATTGAGGAATATTATATGGTATTGTGACTCACTACTGAGGTACTGTACTGCATTGGTATTTTTCTGACTTGACCCGGTAGTCATGCGACCATGAATTGTTCTAAAAACTGCATTCACTTAGATTGGTTAGACGTCCTTATCCGTTAGGTATGAGTACTTTTGGTTTGGGTACTTGTATCTGACCGTGGCTTGGAACAATAACTTGTCGCGGATTAGTTCGCCACATCTTGTCCTTGTTTGGTTGTAGGTGTGGCTTACTACTCCGATGAGAAGGTATTGAACCTTGTTGGGGTCCGGATACCATATTGGATGTGTGACTTAGAAATATACTTCATCGTGGGTTAGTGTGCCATCTCTTGTCCTTGTTTGGTTGGGGGGGATGTACGCTAATTCAAATGGTGAGGTATTGGACCATGTTATGATCCGATCTTATTTATTATTATTGAGCAGTATTTATTCAGTTTATATGGCATGATATTGTGTATCATGTTACGTCCCTCTGAGGACTTGTTGATCTCTCCAGGTATGTGCTTTCATGATTTACTGCAGGTGTTCTAGCCAAGGCTAGGATCTTCTTTATTCCTTCGAAGATGACTGCGCTTGGCTCGTCTTGTTATTTTATCAATCACTCCTTGTATATTTTATTTGAGTTAGTTGGTAGTAGACTTTGTCTCCACCCAATGATTATGTACATGACAAATTCAAAGTTGCTTTTATATCATTTATTTATCTAGTGGATGAGATTTAGTTATTCTGGTTTTACTGCATTTTACAGCTTATGTATACATACAAGGTTTTCATATATTGGGGTGTACTTCGTATGTATATAGCTGGCATGTCTATATACATAGTCCTACGTATTTTAGGACTAGGGCGTTACAAAAATCCATTGGTGGTGCTTCTTATTTTATGACCAAGGATCACGTGCTTCTCACTTCCAAAGAGTTTCAGGCCTCTGTTGAAAGGAAGACATGCAAGAAGCTGCTATGTGTTCAGTTCGACAATGGCGACGAGTACATTTGTCCATTTGTTGCTTATTACAGAGAGCAAGGGATACGATACCATAAGACTCCACCAAAGACATCGCAGCTCAATGGTGTAGCGGAGCGCATGAATAGGACACTGATGGAGATGGTACGATGTTTGCTATCGAAGCAAACTTGTCGGGCAGCTATTGGGGTGATGCACTTTACATAACTGCTTATACTATTAATTTATCTCCTAGTGCTCCTTTGTAGGATGATGTGCCTGAGAAAGTATGGTATGACAAAGAGCCATCATACAATCACCTGCGAGTGTTTGGTTGTAAGGCCTTCGTACATGTACCGAAGGACGAGATATCCAAACTTGAGGCAAAGACGAGGCGATGCGTCTTTGTTGGTGTATTCTCTTTATTCCATTAGTGGAGGTTCTTCAGGGTTGGACTTCGATCGTCTCGTGGTATTTTTTGCAAGGGTTTTTCACGTTAAAAATCTTTGTCTACGATTGTGTTTGGCATTTTTGGTATATGTGCTTTTACTCGGTTCTCTTATAGAATTTTCTGGTTTGGAGGAAAGATTTTCGTGCTTTGTTCCCAACAGCGTCGGGTGCTCACGTTTAAGTTGCATGTAGCTATCAGGGCCCAATAGGGAAAAGGTGTCGTCGAGGGAAGGAGGGCTGCGCTTATTGGCTTGGGTGGTACTACGCTATTCACTACGACAACCGCTGCTTCTTCAGCCAATGCCGACGTCATCGAGGAGTATCTAGAGAAGAGCCAAGCAAACAAGGTTTGTTGTTAGTTGTTGTTGTTCTAGTGAATCTGATACTACATCTTGGCCTTCTTTCTTCAGAATGGGATCGACTATGTTAGCATAAAAAACCCTTATATTTGACAAAATTTTATGACCAACTCGAGAACATCAATCATCCCTCTAGGAAAATGATATCAAGAGAAATTTACCTTGACAAAATTTTTCCAAATAATAATAATTAACAGGTACCACAATATTTAAAAAATTTATGATTTGAATGACAAGAAGAGGCTGCCTACAAGTGGTGCATACTTTGCGCGTGCATACACCGTGCAGTTTGGTACATGCACCTTCCCTTACAACTTCACAAGGTGTCAAGATTTTGCTAAGCAAAAAGTATGAAGTATTTGTTAGAGTCCAGTCTGGATTTATTAACAACATACTTGTGGAATCCAAATTTAATTAAATATTGGATTTGATTTGATTAGATTTGGATGTCCATAATTGGAGTTGTGCTATTTTAGATATAATATGATTCTTATTTTAGGAAATCATATTATGATCTAAAAGAGGATAATTGATGGACTATTTTAGGTGTAGTAGGATTCTTATTTGAGGGCTTCATAATTTAAAAAATCATATTATGACCTAAAATAGGATTTTCTCATCCTATATATATGGGATGAGGGTGGAGGCACAAAGAATAAGCACAAAGCACAAAGCACAAAAGTGGTGATTCGGGGTGCTTGTTCACAAAGAAATTTAAGAGAAAGTCCGTACTTTGCTCTTAGGACTTCGCCATCTAAAACAGAAGGAAGAAGAAAATCTAATCAAGGAGTCCTCAACTTCGGTTAGGAAGATTGCTACGGGTTGGTGAGTTATCTCAACTGTAATATTATGTTTTTCTTCTTGAGAGTGGTGAGAGGGTTGAACCTATTAGGGCAAAGGTTCAACGTGAGTTCTATTTGTAATTTCATCTGAGTTATTAAATGTTGGAATTTGTCCAGGTGACGTAAGTCACTGCCATATACTTGTCTTCATCTTGTGTTTGACGTCCGTTAGACGGAAGTTAATTTTGGTCTGGTGGGTTGGCAAACGCTTCCGTACGCGCCTAACAGTATTTGTAAATCATAAATATCTATAAATATTTCTAACTTCATAAATTAGTCCATCTAACCAGGACCGACCCACGAGATTAGGTTGTCCTATTCATAGTTCTTAACTCTTATTGTGGGCCGATTCTGGAGGATCATCTGCAACCGCAATCTCTTGTGGGGTGACTGGGTCAAGTTGAACCTGGGAGTTGTCTCAAGCAGAGTTGATTGTCCATATCCGAAGTCTTGTCTGACTTACCTCAAGGCCGGCGCTGTTTCTAATATCCATTGAACCCTTTTGCTGCATGATTCATAGTATCATTTTCATTAAAATGCGCATCTCTCCTCGTATAAATGTTCCTTTCTACAGAAAGTGCCATTCATCAGCGAGGACTTGGACATTGAGTGCAAAGGCAAGAAGAAGTACAAGTGTGGATCGAATGTTTTCTGGAAATGGTGAATACTTGTGTGAACTGTTGGACCTCCAGTATCCGTATCTTTCAACAATGTAGTAGATTTTTTTATTTTTTTTTTGGTTAACAATTTCAGCGATTATGTTGAAATTATATAACTTGCAATCTAATTAACTGAAGCCGCGCGACCCTAACTTCTTTGCAACGAAAACTTGTTATAAACGACTACAATCACCTATTCGTTGTGTCATTAATCCATTGTCTACATGATAATAAATACTACCCAGCTATTCAAAATTTGTAAGAAATTTGCTCCATGATCACGAAAGAAACATAGGAGGCTTTTTTGAAGTACTTTTTTTTTTCCCTGTAGGAGGCTCAAAATATCTGGCCTGCACATAACACACAATAACTGAGGCATAGAGTAAATAACATAATGGACTAAGTCCGTGGGTTTTGGCCTAGTGGTAGCAGCGGCCCCGGCGCGAAAGGTGCAGGTTCAAATCCCCTCTTGTCATTTGTCAAGCCGGAGAAAAGAACATTAAAAAAACACCATAATGGACTAATGTTATATATGCATAGCAGGATGAGATGGGTGAGAACTATGGCAATGCTATGACTACAAAGGGTTACAACCCTTTTACAACTTTCCTACACGGCAGTTGCTAAAGGGTTGTAAGTCCTTGGTTGTAATCTTGGCTTATCGGAGAATAACAAAAGGATCTCAACTGCTGATATGTCAAAAAGTACAAGATCTCAACCTGTGCTAAATGATGATCCTCCTGTTTGTATTTTAAGCCATACACAAAAAGATATGGCTAATTGTGTTTGTTCTGTTTCTTAATGCAATACTGCCTTATTCAAAAAAAAAAAACCTGTGCTAAACATGGAGGTTCAACTCATTCCAAAAGAAACACTTTTTATCAGTAGAAAAGAAAGACTGTTTCCTTCCTTTGTGTTTGGTACGATGGAAGTAAAATGGAAGTAAGACCATCTCCAATGGTGATTTCTAAAATTGAGTTCTTATCCTACTTGGCATTCTACTTTAAAGAGATTTCTATCCTAGTTGGAAGAGTTTCTACATAGAAATTGTACACATACAAAAAATGCTCTCCAATGGTTCTCCATTTCTATCCTATGTATCACATAGTAAAAGGACCAATTTAATGGTGTGGGGCCCAATAATAATTGTCATGAGAGATAGAAGAATTTCTATGAGAGTTTCTACATGTAGAAACCCTCCTAGAAAGTTTCTATCCTACATCATTGCCACGTAGGATAGAAATGGTGATAGAAATCACCATTGGAAGAATTTTTTTTTAAAATGAATTTCTTCCATAGAAATAGGGAAGATAGAAATCCCCATTGGAGATGGTCTAATAAACTTTCCTTTGTTTGGTATGGAAAGAAAAGTGGAAAGGAGAAAATTAAATATATAGATTTTACCAATTATATCATTAACTAACAATATTTATTACCATTTGACTATATTAAACTATTTTAAAATAATATAATTTTTATATGGTATAATTGTAAATTAAGATGAGCATCCACTTTTTCTTCCACTTTTCCTCCCACATTTAGACCGATTGATTTTCATAGGTCATGAGGGAAACTAATCCCTCCACTTTTCCTTCCATCCAGTTTTTCTTCTATATCAAACAAGAGAAAATGTATCATTCATTTTCCATTTTTCTCCTTCATTTTCCTTCTTTTTACTTTTCCCTTGTACCAAACACATCCTTAGGAAAAAAAAACTATCTTGGTTAATAAGCAACTACTTGAAGACGTGCTAGCTATGTTCTGAAATATTAAATAAAGGAGGAAAATGAATTGAGATATTCAAATAGCGGCTGATTGAGATAAGGATCTTCTCCAAGATTATTGCCAAACAAGCAATGTAAGAAATCAAAATTTGAGTTCGTTGAATTTCGTTAAATGCCCCAAACTTACAGATTTATTCACAATTCAAAACTCTGGATGCATAATCACCTTTTCATATCTTAATAATCTTTGATACAAGATCAAATTCATGGGATGGTGCTTCAAAGCATTTTCTCTCTTGATCAAGATCTTTAACCAGTGCTTTATGAAGATCTGACAAAAACTTTTTGTTGGTTTGTCATCAAAATCCATTTTCAGCCACATATATATATATATATATATATATATATATATATATATATGGGAACTGAAATAGTACTGCCGTATCCCAAATTTCTGGGGCAGACTGAGTTGATTTTCTAGACCATCTTAATGTCGTCAAGAACCTTTTAGCATCCATAGGATACAAGCCATATATATGTTGGTGTTTTATTCTACATGTTGTGTGTTCACAACATTCTATTGTTAAAAGATAGTCCCACATCGGAAAAACACACCAAGTTGTATCTCTATATATTACTTATGAAGGAATAGAGAGATGCACATGGGTTGAGGCCCAATGGAGGGTGCCATGTGGGAGGATTTTACATAGAGGTGAGAATAAGAAACCAACTTTTGGCCAAATGAAAATAGATTTAAATCTATTGGAGCTAAGCCCCGAAGGGGCTTAGCGACTCGGACTCGGACTCGGACTCGGGCTCGGGCTCAGACTCGGACTCGGCCTTGGGCTTGGGCTAATGGGCTTTTGAGGCTTATTGTGGCTTTTTGATGGCACTTAGCACGATAGCTCGTCGCAAGGCGCATTGTGCGCTTTAGTTGCGCGAGCCTCTGCGCGGCCCTGCGTGGCGTGCGAGGCGTACGGGTCGTACGGGTCGTGCGGGTCGTGCGGGTCGAGCGGGTCGAGTGGGCCGTTCAAATTATGTAACGTCCGCGGGTCTTGTGGGCTCAGATCCGGAAAAGGCTCAGATCCAGAAAATCCGGATCTGGCATTAAACAGGGCGTGCGTTCAGAATTTGAAAAGCCCATCTCGTGCCTATAATAACAGAAGCATCTCCTCTTTCCAAGGTTACAGAAAATACTTAGAAAAATTTCCAGAGAGAGAGAAGTGCTGCTGCTATTCCGAGGAGTCGACATTCTTTTGGCCAGCGAGCGTTCTAAAGTTCTCTTCGAACTTGCTGGTTCCTGGAGGCTTGTCCGTAAGGCGGATATAGCTTTGAGCGCCGGTGATCTTTCACCCCAGCAGGCTTTCTTCTTCTTCTGTTACCTTCGAGAATACCGTCGCTTCTCTTTAGAAGTTACATGGTTCTGTTGCCTTCGAGAATACCGTCGCTTCTCTTTAGAAGTTATACGGTTCTGTTGCCTTCGAGAAATATTACGAAATAATCTTTTTAGATTCTCGTAATACAACATCACCTTCTTTAGGGTGTTGTTGCTGGAAACATTGTCTTTACAATTGTTTCTGAACTCGTGTTTTTCTATCGATTGTTCGCCAAGGGACTAACAATCTCAAAGCTATATCGAAAAGATGGATAACTCACGCGCATCGCTCGTCAATACCGACTTTAACAAGTTGGAGAAATTCGACGGCGAACATTTCCAGATCTGGAAACGGAAAGTAACCTTAAACATTCAACTCGTGGAAGTTGACCACGTGCTGAATGAGGAAGAACCGGTCGTTCCAACAACCGGAACCGCAGAAGTTATTGCGGCTGCTAAGTCCAAGCAGGCAAAATGGATTAGAGAAAACAGTATCTGTAAACTGTTGATTCTCAACAGCATGGAAGACTCTCTGGCAGAGTCTTATTCCAAGAAGAATTCTGCCAAAAAGATTTGGGACTCCTTGGGGAAATTGTACGAAGATGACGAGAATCGGTCCAAGATCTTCTTGGTTGAAAGATACCATAAGTGGACCTTCGAAGATGAGAATGCTATGCTGCCCCAAGTAAAGGAGTTTCTGAAGCTGCGTCAAAAGTTGGATGACGAGAAGATGCCTCTTGTCGACAAGTTTGTCGTTGGAGGAATCGTCTCTAAACTTCCTGCGGGTTGGAGCAACTTCTATGCAAGGATGCACCGCAAGAAGCTGGACATATGTATGGAAGATCTCCTGCAAGAGATCCATGTTGAGGACGAGATGCGCTCTCAACAGAAGATGGATTCTCTGTCCAAACAACTGGCGAAAGCAAATCTGGTCCAAACCAGAGAGTACAAGGGGAAGCAGGCGGCTTCTCCTCATAAGAAGAAGAAGGACTTCACTAATCTGAAAGTGAAGAGTCCTTCATTCAAGAATCAGAAATCCAAGTCCCATGTGACTTGTTTCAAATGTGGCAAGAAGGGCCACTACAAAAGTGACTGCAAGGAACCAGAAAAAGGTGAGCCTAGTAAGGTTTCTTTGGTTACTAATCTGGTTGCAATGATAGCACAGGTTGCAAATGCGGGAGTTGACTCGGACTGGTGGATAGACACTGGTGCGACATGTCATGTCTGCTCAGACAAGGAATGGTTCGAGTCATATGAGCCAACTTCCGAGAAAGTCTTAATGGCAAACCAGGCACAAGCTGAAGTACTGGGGATCGGGACGGTGGAGCTGAAACTTACATCGGGGAACACTCTGACGCTTCAAGGAGTGAAGCATGTTCCTGCAATTGCTAAGAACCTGATCTCTGGGAGCCTGCTTTGTAACGCAGGCTTGAGGATGGACATCAATGCTGGCCAGATGGTGATGTCCAAGAAGGGTACATTCTTCGGAAAAGCTTTCCAGACTGAAGGAATGTACAAAATTCAGCTTGTTGTAACCCAAAAAAATGATATTAATGCTATTTCTACTTTGAACTATTCTTTTGAGTTGTGGCATAATAGGCTAGGACATGTTCATTGTAAAAGAATTAACAAAATGTCTAGCCTAGGACTTATCTCCAAGTGCGGGAGTAAGGTAGAGAAATGTGAAGTGTGTGCTCAGACGAAGATCACAAGGAAACCCTTTCACAGGGTCCATCGAAGCACAGATCTTCTGGAGTTGGTTCACTCAGATATCTGTGATTTCAAGCAATTCTCTACAAAAGCCGGGATGAAGTATTTTATTACTTTCATCGACGACTTCTCAAAGTATGCTTTTGTCTACTTGCTCAAGTCTAAAGACGAAGCATTCGAGAAGTTCAAGGAGTTCAGGGCCGAGGCTGAACGGCAAACTGGACAACAACTCAAAAGGCTAAGGAGTGATCGAGGCGAGAAGTATCGGTCTCATGATTTCTCATCATTCTGTAAAGAACATGGAATCATAAATGAGACGACGGCTCCGTACTCTCCTCAATCCAACGGAGTAGCAGAAAGGAAGAACAGAACGTTGACAGAGATGATGAACTATATGCTGTTGACTGCGGATCTTCCAAAGAGCTTCTGGGGAGAAGCTGTATTAACGGCTACTTTCATTCTCAATAGAGTACCGTATGTAACTTCGGATATAACCCCTCATGAACTCTAGTTCAAAGTCAGACCTAACTTGAATGTCATTCGAGTGTGGGGGTGTCTGGCTTATGTGAAGCTCCCAGATCTGAAGATTCAGAAGCTGGGGACTAGGACTACTAAGGCTATCTTCTTGGGTTATGCCGAGAAGAGTGACGCTCGGAGATTCCTTGATATAGAATCAAATCATATCATTGAATCTCGCGATGCTGAATATTTTGAAGACAAGTTTGCAAGGCACAAAAATATTGTTCTCGCGGATCTTCCGGAGAATGATGAGAGTGCAAGGCAGACAGAAGTTCTTATCGAACTAGTAGTCCAAGAAGAAGCTATTGTCGAAGAGACACCAGTTGAACCAGAACTCGCTGAGCCGTCAACTAAGCGAGTAAGGAGGCCGAAAGACTTCGGAGATGACTTCGTCACCTATCATGTGGAAGCAGATCCGCTTACCTATGATGAGGCGATGAAGACCAGAGACGCTGTATTCTGGAAGGAGGCGATAGACAACGAGATTGACTCAATCACCTCCAACAACACATGGATGTTAGTTGACCTGCCAGAAGGAGCAAGACCCATCGGATGCAAATGGATCTTCAAGAAGAAGATGAAAGCAGATGGAACCATTGACAAGTTCAAGGCCAGGCTAGTGGACAAGGGGTTTGCTCAGAAGCAGGGGATCGACTACTTTGACACTTATGCTCCAGTAGCTCGGATGACAACCATCAGATTGTTAATTGCTCTAGCAGCAATACACAAGCTGGTGATACATCAGATGGATGTTAAAACGGCATTCCTTAATGGCGAGCTGACCGAAGAGATCTACATACAACAACCAGAAGGTTTTGTCGTCAGAGGTCTGGAAGACAAAGTCTGCAAGTTGATGAAGTCTCTGTATGGTTTGAAACAAGCTCCCAAAATGTGGCATGAGAAGTTTGACAAGGTGATAAGGTCAAATGGCTACAGGGTCAGTGAAACAGACAAGTGTGTCTATACGAAGTTTGCTGACGGAAGAGGAGTAATCGTTTGTCTTTACGTTGACGACATGCTAATCCTAGGTACGGATTTAAGCTGTGTCACAGAGACAAAGAAATTTCTCTCGACCATGTTCAGTATGAAGGACTTGGGGGATGACGACGTAATCTTGGGGCTCAAGATCATCCGGACAGGTACTGGAATAGCGCTGTCACAATCTCATTATATTGAGAAGATGCTCACTCGCTACGGGTATCAAGATCTTCCTATAATTGATACACCGTACCGGAGTGATCAGAAGCTGGAGCCAAATTCGAGGGAAAGCGTCAGGCAGTTGGAGTACGCTAGCGTCATCGGAAGCTTGATGTACGCTACTACTGCCACAAGGCCTGACATAGCTTTTGCGGTGGGAATGCTGAGTCGGTTCACTAACAACCCAGGCGTTGAACACTGGAACGCTGTGAAGCGTGTTATGAGATATCTAAAAAGGACTCAGACATTTGCACTATACTACAGCGGAGATCCGTCAGTAGTGGAAGGCTTCAGTGATGCTAGCTGGTGTTCAGAGGTGGAGAGCGAGTATTCGACAGGTGGATTCATATTCGCTTTGGGCGGAGCTGCTATATCGTGGAAATCGAAGAAGCAGACAATGTTATCTCGCTCCTCCATGGAATCTGAATTCTTTGCATTGGATGCTGCTGCAGATGAAGCAGAGTGGCTTCGGGAGCTCATGTATGATCTTCCGGTGGTTGGAGCTCAGATACCGGCAATCCCGATATACTGTGACAACCAGGCGGCGGCAGCAGTAGCATCAAATAAACTCTTTAACGGAAAGAAGAGGACTGTGCGGTTAAAGCACAGAGCAGTGAACGATCTCATCAAACGAGGCGTCATTGCAGTGATCGATGTTCGGAGTCAGGAGAACCTGGCGGATCCGTTCACGAAAGGCCTCAAACGACAGCTGGTCGAGGACACAGCAAGGAAGATGGGTTTGAAGGCATTCTAATATTGTGTCATTATAATCCTATCAATAAATTTTATGTTATTGGTTCAAAGAGAAATCTACCAGATATCTAATTTTTTGATTCAAGGGAGGACTATTGACTGGAAAAATATTAGTTAACAGTGGGTACTTGTTCTGCGGAACATGTAAGGGTTTCGGACCCAGAACCACTATTGTCTACTATGAATTTTCTACAGAAAATTGATCCTGTGGGAAGGATGGCATAATGCCTTAATGAGTTCTCAGACTGAGTGAAGGTCTGTTATGCTTTACAGGAAGCATGGTGGTGCAACAACCACAAAGGAGTGTTACAACTCCATGCTACAGTGGGGTGACTCCACCATGAGGTTCCCAGGTAGGGGTAATGCCTCGGCTTTGTTAGCCAAGTCACAGGCGGCGTAGCACCGCATATAGGCAGGTAGCCTAATGTTGCATAATCATAAAGAGGTGTAGACAGCACTACAAAGAGGACGGTATCCTCATGTTACAGTGGCATGACACCACGAAGAGGTACCAGGAAGGATAAATCCTCGGCTTTGCAAGCCATGTCATAGCGGCGTAACACCGCACGGAAGCGTAAGGCTTCATGCTGAGTAGTTTGGTACTACAAAGAGGATTGTGACCTCATGCTACAGTAGTATGACACTACGATGAGGTACCCAGGTGGGGTAAAGCCTCGGCGTTGAGCCATATCATAGCGGCGTAGCACCGCAAAGGAGCGCAATGCTTCATGCCATGACTCTTTATAAAGAACTCACCTATAATGTATGGACAGAGAAATAGGCCGTCTCTTGAGGATAAATTTATAGACGCCCAAAATACATACATTGAAATCCAGGCTGGCACAAGGCCTTTAATGTGCAGCCAGAAGCACAGATAACTACATTATGTGAGTGGGAAAAATTACAGCTGTGGTACAGAATTCAAGGCGTAGTCCATTCTTGTATCATACTGTTGTTCAACCCATGCAGAAAGATTCAAGTCGTCAGCGACATCTATCCTAATGCATAATGGACAGTTATTATGTGGAACGCTTAACTCATATATATAGAGATATGTGGGGGATTGTTGGTGTTTTATTCTACATGTTGTGTGTTCACAACATTCTATTGTTAAAAGATAGTCCCACATCGGAAAAACACACCAAGTTGTATCTCTATATATTACTTATGAAGGAATAGAGAGATGCACATGGGTTGAGGCCCAATGGAAGGTGCCATGTGGGAGGATTTTACATAGAGGTGAGAATAAGAAACCAACTTTTGGCCAAATAAAAATAGATTTAAATCTATTGGAGCTAAGCCCCGAAGGGGCTTAGCGACTCGGACTCGGACTCGGACTCGGACTCGGACTCGGACTCGGGCTCGGGCTCGGACTCGGGCTTGGGCTTGGGCTTGGGCTAATGGGCTTTTGAGGCTTATTGTGGCTTTTTGATGGCACTTTGCACTTAGCACGACAGCTCGTCGCAAGGCGCATTGTGCGCTTTAGTTGCGCTCGTGCGCGAGCCTCTGCGCGGCCCTGCGTGGCGTACGAGGCGTACGGAGCGTACTGAGCGTACGGGACGTACGGGTCGTACGGGTCGTGCGGGTCGTGCGGGTCGAGCGGGTCGAGTGGGCCGTTCAAATTATGTAACGTCCGCGGGTCTTGTGGGCTCAGATCCAGAAAATCCAGATCTGGCATTAAACAGGGCGTGCGTTCAGAATTTGAAAAGCCCATCTCGTGCCTATAATAACAGAAGCATCTCCTCTCTCCAAGGTTACAGAAAATACTTAGAAAAATTTCCAGAGAGAGAGAAGTGCTGCTGCTATTCCGAGGAGTCGACATTCTTTTGGCCAGTGAGCGTTCTAAAGTTCTCTTCGAACTTGCTGGTTCCTGGAGGCTTGTCCGTAAGGCGGATATAGCTTTGAGCGCCGGTGATCTTTCACCCCAGCAGGCTTTCTTCTTCTTCTGTTGCCTTCGAGAATACCGTCGCTTCTCTTTAGAAGTTACACGGTTCTGTTGCCTTCGAGAATACCGTCGCTTCTCTTTAGAAGTTATACGGTTCTGTTGCCTTCGAGAAATATTACGAAATAATCTTTTTAGATTCTCGTAATACAACATCACCTTCTTTAGGGTGTTGTTGCTGGAAACATTGTCTTTACAATTGTTTCTGAACTCGTGTTTTTCCATCGATTGTTCGCCAAGGGACTAACAATATACACCTTTTAGCCAATCCCCAGTAGAGACAATGAATTGGGCAAGGTTCGCAGTATCGGTATCGGACAATTCTTCGGGATCGGTGGTATCCGCAATATTGTTGGTTTCAGATCAGAGTATCGAAATTTTTGGTATTAGAAAACAAATAATTATAAAAAATATTAACATTTTAGAAAATATATTTTATACAATTAGGCATAATTTTATGTATCTTCAGTGTTATTTTTTAGTAGCTTTAAAATTGAATAAAATATTAGTCAAATTTGTCTTTGGTTTACATGCATAAATAAGTTTTCTTCTTTTATATGATTTTACAATCGGTATCGGCCGTATCGGATCAGTATCGGCCCAAACCTAGGATTCGGGAACCTTTTCTTAGGCTATGTTTGGTAGGAATGATAGAAAAGTAGAAGGAAGAAAAAATCAAGGAGATACATTTTTCATCCATGTGGAAAGGAAAGATTATTTCTTGCCTTTGTATTTGGTAGGATGGAAGGAAAATAGAAGTGATACGCTTTCCTTTATTTGGTATAGAAAGAAAAGTGCAAAAGGAGGAAAATAAATATATAGATTTTATCAATTATATCCTCAACTAACAATATTTATTACAATTTGACTTTATTAAACTGTTTTAAAATAATATAATTCTTATATGGTATAATTGTAAATTAAGATGAGCATTCAATTTTTTTTCACTTTTCCTCCCCCACTTGGAGGGATTGATTTTCATAGGTTATGAGCAAAACTAATCCCTCCATTTTTCCTTTCATCCACTTTTTCTTGTATACCAAACAAGAAAAAAATGTATCGTTCAATGTATCATTCCTTTCCCTTTTTTCTCCTCCATTTTTTTTTCTTCCACTTTTCCTCGTACTAAACACACCGTAAGGTAAGAGGGAAATTAAGCAGAAACTACTTGAAGACATGCTAGCTATGTTCTGAAATATGAAATAAAGGAGAAAAATGAACTGAGATATTCAAATAGCGGCTGATTGAGATAAGAATCTTCTCCAAGATTATTGCCAACCAAGCAATGTAAGACATCGAAATTTGAGTTCGTTGAATTTAGTCATATGTCCCAAACTTACGGATTTAGTCACAATTCAATGAACTCTAGAGTCTAGACCACGCATGGTCACCTTTTCATATCTTAATAATCTCTGATAACTGAGTCTAACTAAAGGGGGATGTCCGATTCCTAAATTCCTGGGAACCAAATATTCCAAATAGATCAAATTCATGGAATGGTGTTTTCAAAACATTTTCTCTCTCGATCAAGATCTCTAACCAGGGCCTTCATCAAGGTTTGACAGAATAACTGAAATAGTACGGCAACATCAGCAGATTATGATGCAGACAACTACTTATTACTTTTCTTTCAATTTTACATGCCAAAATTGGATTTTATGCTCAACGCCGACCCGACAAATTGGAAGTCCCGTTGCTCCTGCAGACCATCTCAATGTCGTCCGCAACGCTTTGAGCATCCCTTGCGATACCAGCCAGTCCACTTCTAGCCAGCCCCACACAGTACAGGCCATTCCTTCCTTTCCAATGATTCGGGAACTTCTCCTTGGGAAAACCATACTGATTGAGCAGCCAGCCATGATCATCCTGCATTATTAACATCAAAATTTGAGATGTAATTTAAGGCCTACGAATCGATAAATAAAAAAGATACAGAACCCTAATGAAACAGGTTTGATCATAACAGTCCATACCTTGAGCCAGTTATTTGCAGTGCTTTTATACCCGGTCGCAAAAACTATCACGTCGAAATGATGCCTATATCCATCTTTAAATGTGACTTCGTTGCCATTCACACTTGCAGGCTCTTTGACAACCTTAATTTCCCATTCATATAATTAAGCATACGCCTAGTTTTTGTTGAGAAACCAATTAATGCATCGGTATTTTGTATCAGGTATGCAAAGTATTGTACCTTAATCTCGCCGGTCTTGATCTTTCCTACGGTTCCGACGTCGATAACTGCAGATCTGCCGGTGGCCTTCTTTAGCACAAGGGGACCCATGCTTGGCCTGACAATTCCATACTTGGACAAATTCCCATAGTGAATTCGAGCGAGCATCAGAATTAGGGAATCAATCAAGTTAACTGGCAAGTACTTCAACAGACACATTCCCAAGTATATCAGTTCCTTCGTCATCACGTGGAACTGCAGGTAGAAGCATATACATGGATGAAAGTTGATTAGCAAGTAAGAATTTGTTACATCTATTATTCGAAAATTTCCATTTCACTTGACTGCCAAGAAGTTCTTCAGAAGAATGTTTCTGACATGTAACCAAAAATTAATCGTGTATAATTTGGTTGATAACTGATTGGACACTGATATGGAAAATTGTAACAATAATTTGATATATATAATACATTTTAGGGAATGAATTTGAAATTACATCAATCTGTAGAAAGAATTTGAAAAAAATATCCTACATACCTTTATTATAAATTAAAATTTCGAAATCAATTTATTGGATGAAGAACTTTCCATTCATTATATGAAATACATTTTTGGTTCACGGAATCATGTGTTTGTGAAAGAAAAGTTATTAATTTTCTATGTTTGGACGCCAAAGGAATTGAGAAGGAAAGGAAAGTAATTTCCGTTGGAAAGAAAATTATGGAAGAAAATGATTCCATCTATCCAAGCAATGATTCAATTTCCCACATTGAAATATCCACTTTCCTTTCCATTTTTTTTTTGGCATTTTCAAACATCGAAAAAAAATTCGATGGAAACTATAATTTTCCAACGGAAATGAATTAACAAGGAATTGATTTCCTTTCCTTTCCGCGAACCAAACCAGACCTTAGCGAAAATAAATGAATATATATATATATATTTAGTATTTAATGTTAATATTAACATTAACATTAATATTAACATTAATTAACATTAATATTAACATTAATATTAACATTACGAATTAGAGTGAGGGGGTTTTTGGGAGGCTTTCTAAAGGGGGGCTTTTGATCCGCTTCCATATATATATATATATATATATATATATATATATATATATATATATATATATATATATATGTAGGAATTGATTTACTTTCCTTTCCGCGAACCAAACCAGTCCTTAGCGAAAATATATATATATATATTTTATATATATATATATATATATATATATATATATATATATATATATATATATATATATATATATATATTTATATATATATATATATAAATATATATATATATTTATATATATATATAGATATATATATATTAAAATATATATATATATATATATATATATATATATATATATATATATATATATATATATATATATATTTTATATATATATATATATATATATATATATATATATATATATATATGAAAATTCTTCACTATATATATATATATATATATATATATATATAGAGAGAGAGAGAGAGAGAGAGAGAGAGAGAGAGAGAGAGAGAGAGAGAGAGAGAGAATTTGAAATGACATACTGAGCTTCTGATTGCAATGGATGTCATGGCTCCGAAGTTCGAAAGATCGTAAGCGATCTCCATTCCAGAGTTCCCACACCCAACCACCAACACTCTTTTCGACTCATAAGCTGCGCCGGACCTGTACTGGGACGAATGCAAGATCTCGCCGCCGAAGCCCATCAATCCCGGGATATTATCGGGCACGAACCCCTCGGCATTCTCTCCGGTCGCCACGACCAAGAACCTCGCAATGTAGTCCTTGCGTTGACCCGTGACCGAGTCTCTGGCCTTGACGGTCCATGCCATGGTCTTCCCGTCGAACGAGGCCGACTCGACAACGGTGTTGTACACGGGGCTAAGGTTGAACTTGATCACGTACTCGTCCAGATACCGGACGAACTCGTCCCTAGGAATGTACTTCGGGGCGGAGTCGGAGTGTGGCAGGTGGGGTAACGCGCAGAACTCCTTGGCCAGGTGAAGCTTCAGGCGGTCGTAGGCCTTGCGCTTCCACAGATGGGCGTAGGTGTCCTCCTTCTCGAGTATGACGTTGGGGATGGAGAGAGCGTTGAGGCATGCAGCGGTGGCGAGGCCGGCAGGGCCGGCACCGACAATGACAACCTCCTTCTTCATTGTGAGAGAGAAGGAAACTATGTGGATTTCGAAGCAATGGATGCGTTAGGGATAGTTTTTTTTTTTTTTTTAATTACAATCCACACATACATGCACGTCCTTATACAGAGATGCGAAGGGATGCCTAGGGGTAGTTAGCATTATTAGAATTATTACATACTACTTTTGGTTAGAAATGATGTGTTCATTAGAATTGTTACATATTATTACATACTACTTTTGGTTAGATTCACTGCACAAAAATGTTCATGTACGTACGAGGGAGGTATTCTATATCTTTACCACCTTCATGGAGAGATCCATTATATATACATGTAATTGTACTGCATCCCAGGGCTGAGTCCGGATCTTATCACATCTTATTCTCACTCTAGGGTTTATGATCAGCATCGTATTCTCTGCATACATCTTATCCGTTGGTTCTTAATGTTTTTGTATCTATTAATGCATCTTTCATACATTCACCTTATGGGATGATCTCCATGCACACCCATATCCATTAGGACTAACCGTGACCGCCCATTGGGTATACCCGCAAACCCTAATGTCCTCTAACTGGATAGGCTATCTCTCAGTTAGTTGCTATCTTAAATATCTCGTGCTACAAAAGTACAACAAATTATCGACAGAAATATCCATCGAACTGCTAAATAGTAACTGCATCAGGCAGTGCCGGACTTTAGATTTTGGGGTCTGAGACGAACTCTAAAAATGGTACCCCAAAACTTAATGTTCATATTATATTTTTTTTTCTATTCAAGCCAATTGTTTTATTATAGGAGGCTTGTTTGCTTCTCTAGTCTATTAGTACTATGCAAACAAAGAAAATTCACCAAATTGTTTTACTATAGGAAGCATGATTGCTTCTCTAATCTAATTTGCAACATATATCATTTTCAAATGAATAATCTAGACACGAACACTATGCAATCAAATGAGATTATCATTATTTTCCAAAAAAATAATAATAATTAATGATAAATAAACAATTAGCAACAAACATAAAAATATTTTATTTCTAATTTTCTCTATTAGTTGATTTCAATCTCAATAGGAATGACTATTCAAATAACAAGAACATATTTTTCAAATAAATTAGTCAAACACAAATAAAGATAATCAACAACAATTTTTAAGCAACAACATATTTCTCCAATAAATTATAATTTATAAGTTCATCGCAATTTTAGACTTCACTTACTTGTGATTCTAAAAAATGATTATGAGGTTTTACTGATAATGTAGGTGACTCATCAAAATATAATGTGACAACGTAAAGGCATCATTGACACAACAATTAAAAAAATAGACCAAATATGAGTGCATCACGCAAAATCTAAAAATCAACAACAATTTAGATTATTATAAATAAATAAATAAAGTCTTACCTGTGGAAACATATGGAAAGGGAGGGACTGACTGATACGTTGCTTCTAAAAATAATTATTCCACAGTCAACCATAAACAAGTCTTTCTCTAAAGAAAAATCCTAAAAAAAAAACTCAGTCGGCGGCAACAAGACGCTTCTAATATTAATCTTTTCAAATCGGGCCACAAGAGTAGCTTACAAACCCAGACCTTTTTAGTATCATGTGGACAAGATACCACTTGTCTCTTTAGTTCAAATATGGTATGTATAAGTCCACATGATACTTACTAGTCTCTTCAGTCGTCGAGCCTTTTTAGTTGCCATAGCCACAACAAATTCTCTAAAATTTTAAATTCGGACCTTTTTAGTTGGGCTTATATATACTAAAAAAGTTAGGCGCCCTCCAAAATTTTGGACCTAAGGCAACTGCCTCACTGGAGTCATATTAAGTCCGGGTCTGCCGACAGAAATCGACGTAGAATTTTTGTCGATAATCGAAGTGTCGCTAAGGATAATCGGTCGCACAGCAGTTATTCTACTAACTAGCGACGATGAAGCGACTAAGTATTAGCGACGGAATAACATCATGTTAGCGACAACACGTAGGTAGCGACGAAATCAACGACAAATAGCGATGACAACATTTTTATTTATAGCGGCGTCTCAGCGATGTTTTTTGCCATCGGTGGGGATAAAATTTCCTAGAAAATGAAATATATTCCCAACAACTAAAATATTCGTCGTGGATATGTTGTTGAACGATGAACGCAACTATGGATATTTTCGTCGATAGTCAGTCGTAATTCCATCGTTAAAGATACAAAATATCTTCAGTGATAAATATTTTCATTGCTAGTCCGTTAGTTTTTTCTTAGTAAATATAGACATTTTTCATGTTTTATATATATTATATTTTCAGTTTCTTGTAAAATATACAACGAGCACAAATATATGCAACAATATATCCACATCATACTTAATAAATCAAAAACATATATAAAATACATCACGCAACAAAATATTAAAACATATATAAGATACATCACACAACGTCTAATACACCGAGGTCCAAATGAAGTCTAGTACAGTTAATTCCAAATAAAGTCTAGTACAATGATGTCAAGATAACATTTCATACACTCAAGTCTAGTCATATATGTCATGTCCCGCTTCGTGCGGTGCATTTGGTTGTGTCACGCCTCAGTACCGGAATACGGGGACGGCCATGGCCAGCTACACCGTATGAGGTACGAAGACATCACATAGCGGTCATGACTGTCATGCGACAAGGGGGTGTATACTACAATCAAGTCGCCTAGGGTAATACATTATATCTATGTCTCAATCATTCAAAGCAAGAAACAACAATTAATGAACATATAGGATAAAACAGTAAGGCGTCCCCGACGGTTCATCAAAATGATCATGAGGAACTAGCTTTATAAGTTAGCTAGCTCAAGGAATCATAAGTACATAACCATATTCAGCAGCAATCTGATTTAATTACAATTATGTAAGGAAACTAATATCCAGAATAATCGGCTAAACAGGTGCTGATGGCTAAATGTCAGAACAAATTTGATGATACTAGAGTGGTGGAGAAAAAACCCACTCGAGTCCTCCGACGGCCATGCTCCTAGTATGCACCATTATCATCGGGAAAGAAAACTTGATCCTCGGACTCTGCTATGAGATCGGGCCAAACAAAACCAGCAGGGTCAGCCCCAAATAGCAAGTACCACAAGTGAGCACATGCATAAGAGAGAAACAAAATCCAAGCAAAATAATAAGTCTTGGATCATGAGTTATAGGCTTATGACGTATCTGGAGACCATATGGCACCCTTTCAACCATACAAGGACAAACTGTGCCAATATCATACCGAAATATGATACATCTTATAACCATGGTCAAGTTATTGACTTCTGGTCGTAACTTTGGACCATAGCCTGTCTTACCGTAATGACCCAACCCAACAACCAAACAAGGATATGAGTTGAACCATGCACCATGATAGTCCATGTTCCTCGGCTACTAACAGAAGATACAGATCACAAGCAAGACATTTTACAAGCGGCCAATCATTTCTACGGCTTTCTATATTTGGCGGGGTTATCCCCGTATTGCTGTTTACAAAAATCCTCATATCGTATCGTTTTCAGCAGGGCTAGCCAGTCCATTAAATAACGCGTAGCACATTGATTATGCACTGGTCCTCCGTAGGGCTATCGTGCGGAACATATAACACATAGCACATAGGAGTCGGATATCGTCATCCATTATAGTTAGATTAACAATATCCGTGACGGCCAACTCGATACGTCAAGACGGGACTTGGGGTGGCTAGTATAACACGATCTCGAGATTCTTTTCCTTCCAGTGTGTCTACTAAATTGAGTTGCTTAGTTAAATCCTATGTTGGTCTTAGATTCACATGTCGTGGTCACATGATCATCTCCTAGATGTTATACATAGTACGGTTACCCTAAGTATGAATCCACACCAGCTCATGGAGTCCCATATATGGATCCATTCTTAGTGTAATGCATCAATCAACAAACAACACACCACGTAATAGTCTATGCCCATTTATCATGTATATGCGAAAGACTAAGAATGTACTGACATGTAACATGTAAGTTCGCTTAACACGTAGGGTAGCACCTCAGTGCATACATAGATTGTACCTTAGTATACACATAGGATATACCAGCACATGCATGGGTAGACAGGTCAGGGACAAGGATGAGTCACATAGTCACAAGATAGCTGTAAGGCATACATGTCACTAGGGTACATAGGTGCAAGGGTTAAATAGGCGAGTCGCACAAATGGTGACGTGCGCGAATAGCGCACGCCGAGGGAGCGAGCCTGCAAGGGCGCATGCTAAAGGCACAACGCGTAGAGGGAACGAACGGGCAAGCGCACGAGGCGCAAAAAAGGAGCGACAGTCGAAGCGCGCACACGAAAATGGCATGGCGCACAAAAACAACACGGCGTGCGAAGCTCGCACGGAAGGGATGGCACGACGCGCAAAGCACACGCGAAAGGGATGTTGCCGCAGAACGAACCGTGCACGCAAAGCTGGCGTGTATGAAAGGGATGGAGCGACAGCGTGAAGCGTGCGCGGAGCGACCGTCGTCCCCAACCAATAGCAAGCTCCGGCCATGAAGTTTTTCTAAACTTTCAATGTCCACAATTTGAGCCATATGATTCGAAATTGAGCGAAATAAAGGTCAAAAGTGAACGAAAATAAATTCTCTACAATATGGAACAATTAGTTTTTGAAAACAAGCAACTTTGATATATTAAAACTACGAAAACTATATATTAGGGTTTATGAGAGGAGACAGAGAGGAAGAGAATATTTAAAGTGGGGGTGGATTGCTTCACTTAAAACCCTAAAACTAAGCATGCCCTAACAATGTGACTAATATATCATGATCATTATGACATGCTACAACTAGAAAATAACTAAATAATCATAACCTGATCACAAAACGGTCCAGAAATCCTATTATCGAAGTAGTGAACCGCGCCTACAACCAAACAAAGACTATCACAACCCGCACCCGAATTAGGGGCACGAGCACGTTGGTACGTCCAGCCTACTCCACAGTATTAGCGGTAGAACGCTTTATACGTCATATATAACATCTAATAATATTAAATATAAACCTGTCATCGCTGCACAGAGGAAAATATATGACATACGAATATACACTCAATCACATGAATCTAAAGGAAGATAAGCACGATAAATTTGATAGATGATAAAATATGGAGTTTGAAATAGTAGCAAGAGTCACAACACAAATCAATTTATAATCTAAGACATAATATGATCCAAAATATATAATAATACAGACCCAAATATATTAATCTAGAAACAAATCCAGCAAAACCTAGCTAAAACTATGTCACTACTAGAGGTGCATCCTCTATGAGCACCGGCTCCACAGGCAAGTCCTGATCAGTGTCACCATCTATCCCAGACCTATAGTAAGTCGTACAATCAGCCTTTAGATCCATAAAAAAATAATTATCAGGAGCAAAGTACAAATGCCAATATTAGTTCTATTAAATTGACAAGTGCTATAATAAACAATCACTACCAAAATAAGTCATATTGGCGACAAAATTAGCGACTCCAGCTAAATATATCGCTATTTTTTGTGCATTTAGCGACGTATCAAAGTGACGTCACTGAATGTCATATTTAGCGACGTTTAGCGACTAGCATTATGGTTTGGAAAGTGGTTTGGAATGAACAAGTCGCGGTTCAGTCGCAGAACGTCGCTGATTAATTTTATTCAGCGACATTTTGTGACTCTTACTCCAGTACGTCGTAAGTTTATTAGTCAACAGCGACGTTTAACGTCGCTAAAAGCTTTCATATAGGGTGCTGGGAACCGATCGAATTCATTTTCTTTCCCCCAAAATTTTTGATCTTCCGCGCACCTCGACCCCCAAATCTCTCTCCCCCTCCCCCCCTCGTCTCTAGCGACCTCCTCCCCCCCCACTCGTCTCCGACGACCCCTCCCCGCGATGACCCCCTCCCATCGGTGACCCCCCTCCATCGGCGACCCCCGTCCCTCCGTTGCACCTCCACCGTCGAGTCCCCACGTCGACGACGACCCGACCAGTCCCCTCCGCCGTTGCTCCATCCCCGGCGACCCCGACCCGACTCCGACCAAGGCAGGTAAACCCTAATCCTAGCTCCATCCTCCTGACGTGCTGACACAGATACGACACGAACACACGCTGACACGACACACACACGCTAACACGATATGCACATACGCTGACACGACATAATGATACGACACATTGATACGACACTAATACGACATGCTGACAAGACACACACACGTGCTGACATGACACACTATTTAGTGTGTCAAACTCACATGCTTGTGAGTATGTGACCGTTTGGAGAGGAGGGGATTGTCAAAAAATAGTTTTATGTGGCAACCCCATTATGAGAACACATGAGTGGCTATAGGTTAATATGTATCCTAGTGAGTGAGTGTTAGAGTGAGGTATCCTATGAGTGAACTTGAGTTTCTAGGAGGTGAGTATCCTATGACAGGTTAGAACATGAGGTATCTTTAGAAGAATATAGCATGGTTTAAAGTATCGACCGATACCGATCCGATACGGCCGATATCGATACGGTTTGGCATGTCCCGATCCGATACCGACCGATACCTGATACTTACCGATACCAACATTGAGGGTCTCTTTTCCGGTCAATTCGGCAAAGAAAATTAAACGAAAAAGACAAATCACCAAGGATTTAAAGCATAAAAAGATTGTAAAAACATGTAAAAGAAGAAAATTAATCTATTATATGTAAACCAATCGCTAAGGGTGATTACAATGTTATTTAATTTTAAAAGTGCTACGAAATAACATTGAAAATACTTAAACTATTCCTAAATGCATAAAATATATGTTTTTAAGTGTAAATAATTTATTAATAGTTATTTTTTTCCGATACCAAAAAATCTGATACTCCGATCATAAATCGCCAATACTACCGATATCGCCGATACCAATACTCGTAGGAGTAGTTCGATACCGATTTCGATACCGATACTGTGAACCTTGGTATATAGAGTATCCTAGTACCTAGAGTATATATATAGAGTATCATAGTAACTAGACTGTATAGAGTATCCTAGTACCTATAGAGTATCCTCTAGAGTGTATAGAGTATCCTAAGATATTGGGAATTACCTACTCTGAGAACCTTGCTAAGAAGTATCCTAGTATCTACAGTGTATAGAGTATCCTAGAAGTGTAGGTATGATTGGTACAGTATTTTGAGCCCTTCTATAGAAATTAAATTTACTTACGCCAAGCCTTTTGGGCCTATCAGAGTTATAGATTTTTTCGAAAATCTAGTATAACGCTGATTGCCTCAAAATGCTTGCATAAGTAAGAGTGTATAGAGTGAGTATACTAGTAGTATATCGTAGTATCCTAGAGTGTATAGAGTGAGCTTTCCTACTTTCTTTCTTCTCATTTGGGTCATTGAGCCGACTATTCCGCATCATAGGATATCTACCTCAACCTTACCCTAGAGATGTGTGGAAATATTAATATTAACCAGGGTTCACAGTATCGGTTTCGGTATTAGTATCGTTATCAGTATCATTTACGGCTGATATCTTGAATCTCATAGCTTCCACTAGCTGAGCACAATGTAGAGCCAAACGTGAAGCAGAACTTTATATTCAAAATATTATAAGTAAAATTTTTTTGATTGGTGGTGGGACGAGAAAGGATTCTGACTCGTCCCACCACCAATCGAAAAATTTTTACTTCTAATATTTTAAATGTGAAGCTCTGCTTCACGTTTGACTCTACATTGTGCTCTGCTAGCGGAAGCTATGAGATTCAGGATATCAATCGTAAATGATACCGAAAATAATTTCGATACCAATATCGTTACTGTGAACCTTGGTTAACATTAATATTTCCACACTTCTCTAGGCTGAAGTTGAGAAAGATATCATATGATGCTGAATTGGATGCTGAGAGAGTCGAATGAGAAGTAGGGAAGTAAAGGAGGGTCAGAGAGGGGGCCTTCTTATTGAACATATAATGACACTCATTTGATACTCATGTGTCTACATGCATCAATTTAGAATATACTCGAATAATGTGTATCTATGTTTATAGAATTATTGACAAATGGATATGAATTACTATCTGCAGAATCGTTCATGGATGTACAATCGTCATTTCGATGACATGTGCGGTGTGCGGGATGAATTTATACATGGAGTAGAGCAATTCCTGTAATTCGCCAAGGCGTTCTCTCAGTACATGGACCGTACCAAAATTATGTGTCCATGTGTGAGATATCGCAACATAAAATATCATCAATAAGTGGATGTGACATATCATTTTTACTCGAGAGATTTAATGCCGAATTACTATCAGTGGACGTCACACAGAGAACTTGTGCCTTTAGCATCGGAGCTGGAGCCTAATTTTCGGTATATGGATGTCCATGACCACGCTGGTTACAACGAAGGGTGGGTGAACATGGTTTTTGACGTTACGGGACCTAGTTTTGATCCAGACAATCATGATATGGCAGAGGAGGCTCTGAATGTCGATGCTGCAAAGTTTATGGAGTTGCTGGAGAATACAAGGACTCCTTTGTATCCTGGTTGTAAGGATCATTCACCGTTGTAGGTGGTTACAAGACTCCTGAGCATCAAGTCTGATTTTAACATTCCTCAAGAATGCTACAACCAAATCATCGAGTTGATTATAGAGATCTTGCTGAAAGCTGCAAAGTTACCTACAGACTTCTACCGGTCTAGGAAGATGGTGAGATCTCTCTGGATGTGATACGAGAAAATTGATGCATGTCACAACGGGTGCATGTTGTACTACAAAGAAGACAAAGATGAAGACGTGTGCAGATTTTGTGGTGCTGATCGCTATAAGGCAATCGTGTAGAAGAGGTAGAAGTATTCGAAGAGGAAAATGAAGTATATGAAAGCGAAGATGAGGAAGATGAGGACGCGGAGGACGAAGAAGATAAATTTTTAGAAGATGATTGAAAATAAAATAAAATATAAAATATGTTTAACCACTAATTAATCTCCATGCAACAATGAATCTTCCACATTACACGTCCAATACTATCATTTTATTTAATCCCTAATTAATCGCTATGTTTCCATCAATCTATCCAGATGGCACCTATGACCCGAGCACGTTGCTTGAGAGAGGCACAGATGGCTGCTAAGGAGGTAGTGGTACCTCCTGCTGCTGAGGAGATAGTTCTTCCTCCTGCTATTGAGGAGATAGTAGTACTTAAAGCAGAGATGAAGGTCAAGGAAGAACTTTCTACTACTATTAAAGAGGAAGTGATTCCTAAAGCCGAGATAACTGTGAAAGAGGAGGTGGCACCTGAAGGCAGTTGCATCGAGAGTTCCAGTCATCCAGCTCCTATTGATATTGATCTTGCTAGTGTGGATACTACTTATGCGCAGTGGCTGAGGAGGGAGATCTCTCTGCGCCTGCGTAGAGGGTAGAGCAGTATGATATGACTTTTTGACCGGATTTGTTTCCGGTAGACTTATTTTTGGGTTAGACTTGGATTTTTTTTACAACTCTCGATGTTTCTTAGTTTCTAGACATGGTTATATCTAGACTTGGATGTTTATGGATGCTATTATCTAGACTTGGTTATTATCTAGAAATTCAACGGAGAGTTGCACCGGGTCTATCTTTAAAAACTGTGATATGTTAAATGCATGTTTATTATCTAGAAATTCAACAGAGAGTTGCTCCAGGTCTATCTTTAGAAACTGTGGTATATTAAATGCATGGTTATTATCTTGTAGATATCTATTTCTATCAGGTATGGCAGGACGCAGAGGATCGTACCTCCGTGGCGGTAGAGGAGTATCCCGCAGAGGTAGAGGTTCCACCGGTGGATGGAGTGGTACTCTGTTAGTGGATGGATGACAGTGCCGGTCCCTCATCTCAAAGTACTCCAGTGTACCAGCCACTTGGATCTCCGTCTACATCGACGGTACGTGGTAGCACTCATGGGACGGATAGTTCCAGGTCTGATCCTAGCCCGTCCAACAGCACTCCTTCTGTTGACGATACTATGCAGACGGAGGAGCGGGTGGAGGAGGTCACACCTACGCCGTCTACATATGATCCGAGCGATCCCCCATGCGCCCCTCCGGACGAGACGATGATGTAGATTTGGTCCGACGGGCCTACAAAGTAAGTTAATTAGTTAACATTTATTTATACGTATATCTATATATTAATGAATTTAATTATCATTGTGTAGATACCGTCCCCTTCGGTTCAGAGGGCATTGGGGCTATTTCTGAGGTCCAACTACGGTGGGCCTTGGATCAACTACTCGGATGCCTCAGATGAGGGAAAGACATTCTGTTTTGCCCACTTCAAGGTAACTAAAGTATATTGTTTTTAGTATAAATCATATTTTATGCATATTATACAACTAAATAATTTAATTTTTGTAGAAAACATATTTTTGTCCACCACATCGGGCTGAGACGATTAAGAAGAAATTTTCTGCCGTTGCCGCCAAGTTGATCCGGGTTGCGATCGATGACCAGAAGGCTCGAGACCGTTTCGGAAAATCACGCCCGAGCAGTAGACTGCCATGAAGGATAGATTCGACGCTCCTAGGTACAAGAAACGGTCGGAGAAGGCAAAGGTGGCTAGGACGAGGGCAGGAAAGTGGCATGGTGGCTCGAATTCTATGACGGAACATTTCTGTCGCCTGGTATGTGTTTTATTGTAATATATTATTTTAATGAAAGTAGTAATAAAATATTTAATTTCAATAACAAACATTTTATGATAACAGGTAAAGAAGGGTGCGAACCCCAACATGGTGACGATCTTCCTGGCTTTCCATCGGAAGAATGGAAAGCTCATCGATGATCGAGCCACACAGAGCTATGTAAGTATTACTTTACGTGTCACTAACTTTATTATAACTTAAGAAATATGCAAATATATCCATAGACGTGGAACAACTTGGTTGGTAGTAAATATTATGCTTATCGAGATACGTACTTTTCTAGGATGAGTAACTTAGGATAGAGCGTGAGCTTACTAGTGCATCTGCGGAGGGAGGGGCTGGTAATTTCTTATAGCCCCCTCCGGCTCGGACGATGGACTAGCTCTGGATGACGCCGTTGGTGGTCTTCAGAGGGGTATGTACTATGGTATGGGATCCTACGATGCCTTTGTGGCGATGCAGTCATCCAGAGCCTCCTCTGCTAGTGTCCATTCCCCACAGTCCTCAGAGGAGTCGATCCGAGTAGGGGAACTCTGTCGCCAGCTTACTGAGCTGTGTGACGAGCTGTTGTGGAGGATGGTGGAGCAGCCCCAGTCTCAGTCGTAGACGGACGATGTGGCCCTCACCGTACGATTTGATATGCTCGAGCGCACCATTAGCGAGACGGGCGAGAGGACGGATCATGCCGTTTAGGCGATGCAGGGGAGGACGGATCTTGCCGTTCATGTATTGCACGGGACGCAGACGGCCATTGGCGAGCAGGTTTCGAGGCTAGTGGCTGTTATGGATTCCACCAACTTTAGACTACTAGCCATAGAGCGGATACTTCCTGGTCGTACTTTGGCATCCACACCGACTGCAGCGACTCCACTGCCTCCTCTTCCTCCTACTGATGGGTCGTCACCGGTGATGCTGACCCCGGAGCAATATAGGTCCGGGTGTCCCAGGTGCAGGCACTGCCTACTCGTCCTCCTCCTCCTCATCCTGACCAGGCGTAGTCCTTTATTGGACTTGTTTTCATTTGTTGTTTTGGTGACCCATTGTTGGGTCTTTATGTATTTATTGGTGACCTATTGTATCCACCCGACTATTTTTTGTCTTTCTAATCGTTCGATTCTATTTATTTGATTATTGGTAGTATATTATTATTATTTGTCTCTATATTGGTTTACCGGTGTTGAGTATTCCACTGAAGGGGTCGACGAACCCAGGGAATTCTACGGAGGGTTGCTCCGGGTCTATTATTTGTAAACTGAAAGTCTAAATGCTGTTATAATGTTTTTAATATAACTGTTATTTACGTGAAATGCATACTGCATTCTATTTTTTTATATTTTTGGAATTACCGACGTTTAGCGACGCATACAAACGTCGGAAAACTGAGAATCAAAACGTCGCTAATCATCGTCGAACGTCATAGAACATCGCAGATACGTTGATGTGACAAACTGTACAGGTCAGCAAATCTAGTATCCGAATGTCGAGATTCAAGTATCGTAACGTCGTAAAACATCACAAAAATGATGACATGGCAACCAAAAAATTACTAGATATAGAGTCAAAAGATGTCGTTAATCTCTGACTGTAATGTCGCTAATCTCTGACTGTAACGTCGCTAAAGCCTAAATGGACAACGACAATCAGCAACGAAATGTTACGTCGCTAATTAGCAACATTTTTGTCGGTAAACGTCACTAAAACTAGCGACGTTGAGCGCCGCCGAATGACATCGTTATAGTGATGAATTGCGACGTTTAACAAGTTAGTGACCATGAATAACGCGACATGCCCGAAACGTCGCTGTCAGAAGTTAGTGACATTGTTTTACTGTTTAGCGACGTTGTTAGACGTTGCTAATATGAGATATTTTGGTAGTGAGTTATAATAAAATAAATGATAGAATATTAAAACTGAAAAGTAGGAAGTACAAGATAAACTGGTAATCATGTCATGGTAAGTGAATATATAGTAAAACTAGAATATGAAGTAACACAGGCAATCTGAATATAATATATAAACTGTGCCTTGAGATATTTGAGTGTTATATGATCGACTTGGGTCCAGATCAGGCTATTCCATTTGACCGGCTATGCACAAGTACGAGTATAGTAGATCAGGATGGTCATAACGAAAAGCTATACACAAGTAGTAAGGTCAGGCTATACCTAACATGTGGCAAGGGTAAGCTGTGCACAAGCGAGTAAACAAATAGGGTTTTGATCATATAAACTCTAATAACTTCCCAATTTCCCTAATAGTATAATGGATCCAACCATGTCACATTATGACACTGGATTCAAGAAGCAGGGGGCCAGTCCACTTCCAAATTGGTGTCTATACAAGTACATAAAACAAGTACAAGAAATAATATCAAACAACTACCAGTATACCAGGTTAACCAGGAATAACATCTCATGATGGGATCTGTAGTGTCCCGTCCCGCTCAGTCAATCAGAAGAATCGAAATGCCGACGTCATTCAAACTTATCCATACAACGGCTGCTCGAAGATCCGCTCGATCGAGGCGACTCCTCGATGAGGTGGGTGGCTTCAGTAAACTTACCTCAGCTTGGCCTTCACACTAATAAAATGAAAGTTTTCAACTGCATAAGTAGGCTTCATAATAAAAAAGATGCACCCACATAGCTAAGGAAATAATCCCAAGTCGGATCGGAATATGTTAGAACATGAAAAAAGGTCCCACGGTTGGCTTAGAAATGTTGTACGTTGTGCTTTCAAAATGACACTCGGTCCTTTATTCCGTTGCTTGGGAGAAGGAAGTTGGTCTAAGTTGCTTTGAAGTTATGAACGTAGCCTAAGTCGTAGGCGTCGCCCGCATGAATGCTTGATAAAGCATGTACGTTCCCATCGTCCAAGGCTTGGCATAGCCTTTGCTCGTCCTACGGGTTAAGCTATATAGCATAGCTTGTGGCATAAGTCTAGGCACCCAAATAACTTGGTTGTTCAAGTCGAATGCGTGCATGGCGTATTACTTCGAGGTAAAGCTTGATGCAGCCATTGCTCATCAAGTTGTTGCACAATTATGTTACGCAAAGTTATGCCGGTCGATTGATGTCATTTCTAGCACTGTTCGGCTCTTTCTACATTTGTCAAGTCACATAGTCCTACGAACGCAATGCTTGCCATATAAAGTATGACTAGAGCGGTAGTGTTGCCTAGGAAACGAGTTGGTTTAAGCACGAGCCACAATTGGCTCAATACAAAGTTAGCCACGGTCTATGGAACCTGAAGAATACGTTTTATTCAAGTTATGCTTGAAGGCTATCACTTAGCCATTCATGAGTTAAGTCAATAAGAGTATGGAACCACTGGAAAAGATGTCAAGATTGTAGGTCATTCGTCAAGGCAACCCTATTTTGGGCTTTGCAATGAAGTATGTGAAGTAATGAATGAATGAAGGAAAGAAAGGAATGAAAACAAGAAAAGATTAGTCGAGTCTTGTATGGTCATTGGACAACTTGTCGACAAGTATGATTTTATTCCTCAGACAGTACCTGCACCCACAGGACCAATCTGGCCAAGGAGGAACACGCTTACGGGACCCTCGGATGGTGTGCGACTTGACCCGAGGGGTATGCTGTAGAGCGGGTAGTACGAGAATTTTAGCAAGATCGTGCCTCGTTCGTACAAATGTACCGTATTACCCAATTAAGGTCCAGGATAGCTTGTGGTTCTAGTGACCTTTTCATATAGATGAGTCGGCATGGGCGACAATTCGCGTGTGTGCCTTTGGATTGAGTTGAGTTGAATATGTACATAATCAAAGGACAATATTTGGGCCTAAGATTTGGCTGCAACGTAGACACCATGCTTCAGCACGATATTTGGCATTAAGTCTTGAGTTGTTGACATAGAGTTGTGCAAGTTGGATTTGAGTCATTTCAAGTTTAAGTCAGGAATCGCCGCAACACAAAGTTGGTTAAGTGGCACTTAGTTCACAAGTCTTGAATTGGGTAAAGCAGCAAGGGCCGTGAGGCAAGAATATTGTTAAGTCATACTGAGTTGCAAGGCATGACCTCAATATGGACTTGTAGCATGTTCACATAGAAATTGGGTACTATAGTATAGTTGCGTCTCTGATTATGGGCCAAAATGTAAGCACGACCTGATAAGTTGACGTTGTTGATAATATAATGTCTAGAAGCAATGGTAAGCAAGTTGCTAGTTGCAAGGCACGAGAATGGTCTAAAGACACAAAATAGGCCGAGTGTCTATGTCCTAAAAACTTATCCTAAGGTAAGACTAGAAAGACAATAAAAGAGGGTTATGCTGCACAAAGAAAATGAACATGTCAGTTTTGTATAGGTGGGCGAGGAGCTCACTCCACCAGTACAGTTGAGTACTGACACCCATACAGTTTCCATGTGCAGGCACATGTAGAAGCTCGTTGGCACGGAGCCAGCTTGGACGCGTTGAGGCACGAAGTTTCTTGGCGTTTTGAGGCACGCGACCGCATGGAGTCAGAACTTATACGGGACATAATGTATGGACATCGCCTATCCAAAGCTTCCGCTGGCCTACTCAAATTGTATTAAGAGATGAGAGAGAGCAGAGTGAATTGTAATGTGAGAAGAGTGGGCTTGAGTGACTTGTAAATCTTGGCCTTGTGCCACAATTGTAATCTTTGTTTCAATATCAATAAAGAGCATTGTGAATGACTTGTATTTTGCTTTAATTTTTGCTACTGTTATTCAATATTTCTGCTTGGGACTTTATGTACGACGACCCCGTCGCTTAGCCTGTAATCGGCTGTTATGGAACCTGCCTTGTGCGAGCACAATCTAGGCTCATGCGGCATCACGTCTTAGCGAGGACGATCGGTCCTACGGGACCGTAGCATGACATAATGCTATCAGAGCACGGCTTTACGTCCTTGGACTTTTGATTGAATTCTTTAACTCTAATGTGTTGCTTCCGCAAATCGATATCGTTGGTGCGCTCTCTCTCAAATGTCCTACGGGATGTCCATACAATAAGTCTACATATTTTAAAAAAATCTCACGAAAGAAAATTTTGGTTGAACAAAGTTAACTTTAAGTAAGCATGGTTGGCTAAGTCGGGCTGGGCATATACACTAAGAAATTTGTCGACCTTAGCAAAGTCGAGTGTAGGATTCAATTCGTTTCAGACGACAATGAGTTAAACTCGATTGAGTATGTGGGATAGCTATCGATTGAGGGACTATCAAAAAGATGATATTGTCGATGCAATACATATGCATCGTGCTTGAAATTTGATGAATGGTTTGAACTGACATTCGAAGTATTCGATTTTGATTCAAAAATTATTTTGAGGATGTGTTGAATAACTCCCTGAGTGGTGTATGGGGTAGTTTCAGGGATATTGATCATTTGAGGATGCGGGGTGCCAATGAGTCTATCATCAAATGTTATTTGTATGCAAAGCCTTAGATGAGTATCGTTGAGTAAAACATAATCTTGAAGTTTAATAAGTTGATTAAGATGAACTAGAAATGACGTGCACGGGATTGTAATTGTGCAAGTATGAAATATGGAAATAATTGAGTAAGCAATTTGAATCGTAAAAAAGTTAAGGTGTACAAACAGATAACTCGATCGAGAAAATTGATATGAATCGTATATGAAAAGTTAGAACGATTGGATGATAGCGTGCACGAAAATGATTCAAATATTTGAGAATGACTCTAAGGATTTGAATTAATGTTGCTCGATGGTTGAGTTAACATAGAACGATGCGACTTGAGGAAATGGGTTGCTCGATGACTTAAAATAGATGGATGAACATACATGATTTTGGGTTGAACGAATTGATCATGTTACTAGTTCGAGAAATTTTGATCTTGAATGTCGAGAAGATTATCCAGTTCGGAAGATAACATCAGTTGCATGACTCGGAATTCGTTGCAAATGAAGATCGTCAGGTTACGTATATCATCGATGGTATTGAGACGTATCAAAGATTGATATGCGATAACTCAGGGGTACTCTGATTCGAGGAATGACGATCATGTAAAGTGTTATTGTTTTGATGGATGCTATACTTAGGATTTTGATTGGAATGAATGCTTAGATAAAAATGATCGTGTCTTGATTGCTTCAAAGATAACCACAATATCGACAATCTTGTCTTGTGCAAGTACAACTCCAGCCTCGCATATGCGTCACGTCAGATTTGGGGCGACCGTTCTGCCTGAGCGCTGACATGGTGATTCATGTCACGGAAATGATCGAACTCGGAAGATAATGGCGTAGCAATTTGGATTTCTTTGACTTATGGTTTGATGCGTAGGTGAGTTCGAGGATTGAGTAGTCCAATCTACGTATTGTGAATGAATTAGTCTAGACTCAAGTAAGAGTTATGCCCCGATAAGAACGATTATCATGGGGGAATGCATGGTGGTTTCATGTCCCACGTGGATGATCGGACTTGCGTAAGATTGGGGCATGACATATTGTTGAGCTAGGCGACCTTGTGAACGATTATACGAATTGCGATAAATGACTTAGGGAATATGAAATAAAAATTATGGTTTAGTAACACATCGTATCATAGCATATTTGACTCGGGAATGATGGATAGGTGGATTATATCGAACGTGTTCAAAAGACATAGATTACGAAAATAGCTTGTTGGACGAACGATATTGATATGCAGAGGAATTGGTTGGGTGAACTTACGAAAGGATGGCTTTGCTGAATGACTCGGACCCCTTGGACTAAGAGTTGCAAGTGTGAATAGAAGAAATACATGCTCGATGTTTAGAAATCTGATTGATGCAAGCTTGAAAAGAAAATCCCATATTATCAACTTTGGTTTAACCCTAGGATTGGGGTCAGTGTGGGTATTATTAGTGGAAAACTATAATTCCAATCCTGATATTGACTTTAGCCTTGAGAGATTGCCTAGCGGTTAGGCGAGACGTCCATGTTTGGAGAGATAACATTGGCATGATTGATCAGAAGGATTGATAAGATTGGGAAATGTTATGGATGGATAGAATGATTCAACTAGAGGAAAACCCTACTTACAAGGCTCGACTGAAATGTATATAATTTAGGGACGCCTGAATATGTGCACGATCTGACTCGAGTAAGAATAATGAATTATCTATCACGAGGCTTGGCTGAAATACATGTATTTTGGAGATGCCTGAAATATGTGCACGATCCAACCAAATGATACATTGAATTCAAATGAGACTGAAGAAACAGAAGGGTATCGAGGATTTTAAAATCATGTCTGAAGTAAAAGATTAATAGTAGTACGATCGTTAGTTTGGAAATGAACTTGAATATTGATTGAGGCGAAGTGCGTGCGAGAGTCACTGGATGATGAGTCGAATTATAAGTCAATAAGTGTACTCTGTTAGTTTTGAGGACGCAATTTTTTTTGAGTGGTGTATGATATAGTGCCTCATCCCGCTCAGTCAATCGAAAGAATTGAAAAGCCGACGACGTTCAAACTTAGCCATACAACGGCTGCTCGAAGATCCACTCTGTCGAGGCGACTCCTCGCTTATGTGGGTGGCTTCGATAAACTTGCATCAGCTTGGCCTTCATACTAATAAAATAAAAGTTTTCAACTGCACAAGTAGGATTGATAATAAAAGAGATGCGCCCACATATCTAAGGGAATAATCCCAACTCGGGTCGAAATGTGTTAGAACATAGAAAAAGGTTCTACGGTCGGCTTAGAAATGTTGCACGTTGTGCTTTCAAAATGACACTCGGTCCTTCATCCCGTGGCTTGGAAGAAGGAAGGTGGTCTAAGTTGCTTTGAAGTTATGAATGTAGCCTAAGTCATAAGCGTCGCCCGCATGAATGCTTGATAAAGCATGCACGGTCCCATCGTCCAAGGCTTGGCATAGCCTTTGCTCGTCCCACGGGTTAAGCTGCATAGCATAGCTTGTAGCATAAGTCTAGGCACCCAAATAACTTGGTTATTCAAGCCGAATGCGTTCACGGCACGATCCTTCGAGGCAAAGCTTGATGCAGCCTTTGCTCGTCAAGTTATTGTACAATTATGTTATACAAAGTTATGTCGATCGATCGAAGTCATTTCTAGCACTGTCTTGCTCTTTTTGCGGTTGTCAAGTCACATAGTCCTACGAACGCAATGCTTGCCATATAAAGTATGAATGGAGTGGAAGTGTTGCCTAGAAAATGAGTTAGTTTAAGGCACGAGCCATAATTGGCTCAATGCAAAGTTAGCCACGGTCTATGGAACCTGAATAATACGTTTTGTTCAAGTTATGCTTGGAGGCTATCACTTAGCCATTCATGAGTTAAGTCAATAAGAAAAGATGAGTCGAGTCTTGCATGGTCATTGGATGACTTGTCGACAAGTATAATTTTGTTCCTCAGATGGTACCTGCGGCCACAGGACTGGTCTGGCCTAGGAGGAACTGCTTATAGGACCCTCGGATGGTATGCGACCTGACCCGAGGGGTGCACCATATAGCATGTAGTACGAAAATTTTGGCGAGATCACACCTCGTTTGTACAAATATACCATATTACCCAGTTAAGGTCCAGGATAGCTTGTGGTGCTAGTGACCCTTTCATATAGATGAGTCAGCATGGGCAACAATCCGCATGTGTGACTTTGGATTGAGTCGAGTTGAATATGTAAACGATCAAAAGATAATGTTTGGGCCTAAGATTTGGCTGCAACGTAGACACCGTACTTCGGCACGAGATGTGGCACCAAGTTTTGAGTTGTTGGAATAGAGTTACACAAGTTGGATTTGAGTCGTTTTGAGTTAAAGTCAGAAGTCGCTGCAAGGCAAAGTTGGTTAAGTGGCACTTAGTTCATAACTCTTGAATTGGGTAAAGCAGCAAGGACCGCTAGGCGGTGATATGGTTAAGTCCCACTGAGTTGCGAGGCATGACCTCAATATGGACTTGTAGCACAGACACACGAAAATTGGTTACTATCGTTTAGTTGCGTCTCTGATTATGGGCCTAAAGGCAAGCACGACCTGATAAGTCGACGTTGTCGACACTAGAAGGTCCAGAAGCAAGTTGCGAGTTGCAAGGCACGGGAATGGTCTAATGACACAAAATAGGCCGAGCGTCTATGTCCTAAAAACTAATCCTAAGGCAAGATTAGAAAGACAATAAAAAAGGGTTATGCTGCACAAAGAAAATGAACGTGTCGATTTTGTATGGGTGGGCGAGGAGCTGACTCCACTAGTACTGTTAAGTACTGACACCCACACAGTTTCCATGTGCAGGCACATGTATAAGCTCGTTGGCATGGAGCTCGCTTGGACACGTCGAGGCACGAAGTTCCTTGGCATTTCGAGGTGCACGGCCGTATGGAGTCGAAACTTATACCGGACGTAATGTATAGACATCGACAATATAAAGCTTCCTCTAGCCTATTCAAATTGTATTAAGAGATGAGAGAGCAGAGTGAATTTTAATGTGAGAAGAGTGAGCTTGAGCGACTTGTAAATCTTGGCCTTGTGCCATAATTGTAATCCTTGTTTCAATATCAATAAGGGGCATTATGAATGACTTGTATTTTGCTTTAAATTTCTGCTACTATTATTCAATATTTCTGCTTGGAACTTTCTGTGCGACAACCCTTCGCTTAGCCTGTAATCGGCCGTTATAGAACTTGTCTTGCATGAGCGTAATCTAGGCTCACGCGACATCATGCCTTAGCAAGGACGATCGGTCCTACGGGATCGGGGCTTCACAAGATCCAATGAATCCTAGTCCGTGTATCCTCGTGTTGGGAATCAATTAAAACAATACAACTGAATAGATATAGAAAGTATCAAAGAAATAAAAACTATCAAAGAATGTACTCATCTGCGGTCCTGAGCAGATAATCTGAATCGAGGCTTAAAGTGGTGTCATAAGACCTATAGATGAGATATACATTATTAATTGGTGTTTAATAGTGTTGAACATGGTTTTATGCAATCTAGGTCTATTCTAGGTCAAATCCTGGTCAATATCAAAGTCAATCTATCATATTCCAAGTTATTTCTTACTTATCCATCTATATAAGTATATATATAATATTTACCCTATACCCTATTCATGAGCAACCTTACCCTAAGGAAATTTCCCATCTATACCTTATTTAGGTAATCCTCTATTACTTATCAAGGTATATACAACCCTATAAACATCACATAGTTATAGGTAATACTCTCACTCTATTAGATAGGTGAATCCCCTTCACCCTTACGTTACCTACCTAGGTAATAACTTACCTTAGATAGTTACATCCTTCGTTACCCTAACTAGTTTAGGTAATATCCTTACTCCCACTCTATAATGTGAATCAAGAGTTCACCTCTAAGATACTAAAAGTGGCCTAAAGGCCAAGAGCTTTTGGCAAAATGGCTTATTGGCCAATCACAACCCAAACAGGGGACAGGATCCCCTGCTACTGCTGCAATGTAGCCTACCACTTGGCTGTAGCTAATGAAGTCTGCCAAAGTACAGGCAATGTCCTACGAGAAAAAGGCTTGGCCAATATTGCCTAAGCCAAAACTGGTCCAATTGGACCCCTTCCAACCTGTGCGGTAGGTGCACAGGCCACCACTGGCCTACACAGGCCTAATGGCCCATGGCCAACTCCCAACTGTCCAACTGAACCGACTGATTCCTCTAATACTAGGACTAAGACACTCAAAACAGGAACCCAGATACTCACACAAAACTTACTAACACTTAAACCTAACTCTAAAACACTCATTGGTTCATAACAAAACCAACTCACTGATTTCTAACTCCCTCACACTCTCACCGACACTTAACTTCTCTCTGATACATAGGCCTATGACAAGGGCACTGGCCAATAAGGCCAAGCCTGCTGCACTCTCATAGCTGTTCTCAAGCAGTGGCCAAGTGACTACATAGCACACACTATTATTTGTGACGGCTCACAATGTCATGCCCCGATCCCGGAGGATCGAAAACTCGCCACTGGGCGTGATGCTGTACAAGTCTAGATTGCACTTGTACAAGGCAAAACCATTACAGTTCCTGGTAATTCTCAAAAAACATCGACAATACAGCAGAACCAAGCAGATAAATTGAAGTCACACAATTTATATAGAAATGTATCTCTTTATTGATATTCAAAATGGATTACAAGACTTGCAGCGGAATACAGAGTTTACAACTGAATACAAGACTCTTGAGTAGTCAACTGAATGTATACACTTGCCCTTTAGGCTACAAATGAATATAACGACTTCTTTACAATGACTTGCCAATTTGGCTACAATCTCACTGGTACATCTGAGTTCCACTGTTCCATACATTATGTCCCGTATAGCAGAAGACATCGCCTTGTAAGAAGAGCTTCTGCACACCCATCCGATTCATCGATGCCAAGCACTGATTCACAGGATTTCCCCCAAGCAAACACCTGTAATATTGCCCACAACGTGGGTCAGTACATCATCAATGTACTGGCGAGCGGTGCTGGCCCAACTCACCTAAGAAGACAGCACTAAGTAATCATGTTACAGAACATTATTATCAATGGTCTTTCTCGTTGCCTTAGGGTCAATTTCGTGTTATAGCCGACAAGAAGTAAAGCATACAAATCTCATAGCCAACATAATTAAAAGCATACTGTTATCACCCTTTGGTGATTCTTACCCACGGTCGTGTAGCCATCCCTGTACATTTATAATACTTACTCTGCCTGCACAAGACATTGTTAGCACCTGACCTATCTATATGAAGGTCACTGGCGACACGCCATCCTGGACCGTCTTACTTGGTACAACGGCGCCCTTTTAGTGCAGGTAGCTAGCCTCACTACAAGTCCCGTTTACCGATGCCAGTACGTCGGCACATTCCTTGTTTCCCCCTAGGACGAACCGGGTTCCATGGCCCAGGAATACCGTTCGAGGAAACTACCTTGTCGACAAGTTGTCCATGACCATGCAACTATATGTAACTTATCTAAGAAGAAAACATATAATGCATGATAAGGAAAACTAAGCAAAACCATCATTCTCATTCGTATTGCCATCTTGCCATCTAGCCATCTTGCCTTGAGCCAATGCTCACATTATCATCTGCCCAATCCAGGGTCTTGGCGTAATCAACATTCTATATCGGCGACAGGATAATAGAATGTTGTTACCCAATGCCTTGCCACATCTTTGATACCAAATATCTTTCCAACCAAACTCAGTGTACTCACCGCCCGATTCCTGGGACTTAGCATCTGTTTAGCATTCATTCATTTGAATGCAATTCAAGCATACTTACTGCCCAGTTCTTTGGGTCTTAACATCTGTTTTGCCATCTATTCATTGAGCCAAAGCTCAATATACTCACCTGCCCAAGTATTTAGGACTTTGCCTTCACCTGTCATGTAATTCATCGCAACAGCGTACAAGCATACAATTCATCTAGCCACAACAGTTTACGTTCATGTGATTATTATCTTTCATTATCTTTCCAAATTCCATGCAAGGTGTTATTGAACAAACTCAACTAGAAACATAGCATACTCATCCTTATTTTAAGCGTGAAGCTAAAGGATCTTTGAAGGGTTCAACACTACTCACATTCATAGGACGATTCCCGCCACGATCGCATAGTCTTCCAAGCGATCCTTCGCAAAATCCCAAGTCCAACAAGGCTTCATCGAACCAACCATCCATCATAAGGCATCTTGCGGGTCGGGGCACTACAATATATACCACCCAGAAAAAGTTTCGTCCTCGAAACTTAAAACAAAACTCATTCCCAAAACTTCGACCAACTTTCATGAAACTTCTCTACAATCAACTTGCACCATCTAATATTTCTTCACAATCTCTCGATTGATTTCAAGTAATGTACCGTCTCGTTACAGCATCTCAATTGATTCAAAATAGTTTACCATCTTTGATCTTTCCTTCGACACTCGTGCAAATCCTTAGCACATGATAATCCTTTCCGTGGCTTCGTTTGAATTCAGCATACCACTTAGTTGGAATCATACACATATTTTAGGCATCCCCGAAATACATGCACTTCAGCCAAGTTCAGTGATAGAGAAAACGAACGAGCTACAGTGTACCTTCCTTTTCGAACATCAGTAATTCTTTTTGAGCATCTCGTATAATCCCACTTTGTTTATTCAATATTCCAACCAATTACTAAGACGATAGATGTCGCCAATCCCAATTCGATAAATTTTCCTCAACCGATCCAACATTTCAAAATATTCAAACTTAGATGTATCAAGTATTCCTTTCAAGTTCATTGTCATCCATGCCACCAAAGTTGATAAATCCCATAGCAATATTTTTATTTCGATACCCCGATTCTCATCGGTCAAATCTTGTACTCATCATCGTTCGCATCCATACACATTGTTTACAACTTGTAAATTTCCCAATCATGATCCATCTTTCAAATCGTACCATCCTTCAAATTGTACCACAATTTCTCTCTAGCAACATTTCTTGCTGTCCTCCAACATTTTCTCTTATTGATCAAGCCAACATATTTATCCTCTCGTATAGGCAACTATCATATTCCAGCAACATTAATTCTGAGGGTCATTCATATTCACATTCGCCGATCTCGGCTACATGCACTATCCAATTCCGTCATTACACTTATCCTCAATCTTGATCCGGTCAATAAAATTATTCCAACTATCTCAAAGCACTACCAACAGTTTTCGCAGCTCAATATCAATCAACCAATCCAACCAGTTCTAACAATTTCCAATATTTCAACCAAGGCAACTCAATTTCCGAAACCAACATGATCCGTCATCCCATCCAACATTATAACATCAAACTTTTCCCAAATATCTATTCCATTCCAAAGCCTACCTTCCAACACATCTTATTCATTCCAACTATACTCACGCAACACCAATAGGGACATCCTACGATTTTCCAATAGTCAACTTAGCATACAATCAAGTCTCTACGGTCAGCTAATCTAAGCTAAACCAGACATTCAGCTAACCCATATGAGATGAGTAGCTATCAGGGACATACTTATCTCTTATCTTAGAGGCAACCAATTCTCAACATAGGGCAACTCTATGGTCTGACCAACTTAGGGACATGGAACGCCACCCCAAATCTTATGAACTTATACCCAACACGGACAACTGAAGAACATAGCCAACCAATCTGAGACTTAAGCAAGCAACCAACAATCTAGGCAACAAACCGACACTCCAGGCAACCAGCCAACAATCTGGGCAACCAACCGACAATCTAGGCAACTAGCCAACAATCTAGGGTCAAGTCTTTCTACCCGTACTCATACTCGAGTCATACCCAATGAAGTCTCATTCTAGACTTACCCGTAACCGACAAAGTCTATCCGACAATTCTATCCAACAATTCTATGGGTCAATCTCGAAGCTATCATATAAAACTCTCAATAGAATATCCAACTTTCAATTTCCACTTGCATAGACATAGCATCACTTGTTCAATCCGACTTGCATCCTCATATCGTACTCAAATTGTCTATTCAATCTGGTCAACTATTTCGAGTCATCATCCGATATTGCTATCTCAATAGTTTATCACTTATGATCTCTTCCTACGGTCTCTTTGCGACATAATCGTTTCCCACATTCTTAGATCATCGATACGGTCCGTACTCTTTTAACCAACAAAAATCAGGCAACTATAATCATATTTCTTTCGAGGCATCATTTATAAATTTTCTAACACCAACACGGACATCTCTTAGCAATTCACGTTAACCATCAATATTAGTTTTGTATCATCTCCTTCTGATTCCATAGGAAGATTTACTATTCATGCACCAATCCAATCTCTATAGCACCAATCATCTCACATCATATATCGGTCATCTTAGTGGACATGACATAACTCATCGGCTAAGTCATAATCCAACAATCTATATTCCACCCAACTTGTTATTCATGTGACAACATCATCTACCGACAGGGTCTATTACATATTGCTGCACCTCGATACTTATTTGTATTCCAGCCATTCAACTCTCGTAAGGAACATCTACTCTTTCGTACATCAAGGGACAAGTACCCATTCTCTATGCCTCAAAATAGTCAAGGGTCATAACTTGTTAATTTGGGACGTCAATTTCCTTCAAGCACACTGCACCACGTGCTAAGATCATTTATTCCACAAGCCCATTCTCTAACTTTTTGATCGTCGATGCAACTCTCTGCATCTTCTAAATCATTCGCAACATCCCGATAAGCGTCTAACATTACCATCAGTTCTATCGATATCCAACATGCAATTTCTTTAACTCAATTCCAACATCGTTCAATATTCGGTCCATAGTTATTCCCGCAAAATCATTCGATAGCAACACCACACTATCGTTACCAAGCCTACAATCCTTCTACCCAACTGATTCAAGTACTCGCCTGAATCTGAAATTCTTTTCTTTCCCAACCAAGGCATCATTTCATATTCTCAATTCTCTTATTACCCAACTTAATGCTAACCGACAAGGTCTAGCGATGGTTCATCTGAACACATCAAAATCTCACAATGGTCATCCAACTTAACAATCAAGGAACATGCCTAGCCAACATGTATCAATCGTAAGCTCAGCTACGATTCGATACCACCCACTACCTTATAGATAAAGCAATCACAAGATCATAGACACATCAAGGGTCAAGGGACATCTTATCACGACAAGGGTATATGTAATATACCACCCAAAGCTCAAGCCATTCCAAACACAATATTCCTTCGCATCAAACCAATGTCCAACATGGACTATCCCTCCTGCAGTGGTTATGCTGACCACAAATATCGACTAAAAATTCTGTCGATTCCCATTCACTAAAATCTATGCACATTCTGTTCCAACATACCATGCCATCACCCACTGTCGATTGCTGCATAACAATCGACTCAAAGAATCCCACACATACGTCATCCAGCATACATCACAAACTTATGCATCGCATCATTGTTATTCTTTTTGGTATCTTTTAGAAATTCAACAAAGCACACATATCACAGCCCACATATTTAGACTTATTGTATGGAACACCCAGTGAGAGGTTAGAATGATCAACGGACTTTTAGTCAAGGGAACAACATAGAATAGTTTGGAAGCAACACAGAACAATCGCAGAAGCACTATGAATCATCATAGAGGCAACGTTGATTTTATCGCGGAAGCAACTTTGAGTATTCACAGAAGCAACTTTGATTCACCGCGGAAGCAACTTTGAATAATCGCGGAAGCAATCTTTGAATCATCGCGGAAGCAGCTTAGAATCATCTTAGTAGCAACATTGATTCGAAACAAATCGAATAGGAATCCAAGAACGTAAAGCCGTGCTCTGATACCATTATGTCACGCCCCGATCCCGGAGGATCGAAAACTCGCCACTGGGCGTGATGCCGTACAAGTCTAGATTGCACTTGTACAAGGCAAAACCATTACAGTTCCTGGTAATTCTCAGAAAACATCGACAATGCAGCAGAACCAAGCAGATAAATTGAAGTCACACAATTTATATAGAAATGTATCTCTTTATTGATATTCAAAATGGATTACAAGACTTGCAGCGGAATACAGAGTTTACAACTGAATACAAGACTCTTGAGTAGTCAACTGAATGTATACACTTGCCCTTTAGGCTACAAATAAATATAACGACTTCTTTACAATGACTTGCCAATTTGGCTACAATCTCACTGGTACATCTGAGTTCCACTGTTCCATACATTATGTCCCGTATAGCAGAAGACATCGCCTTGTAAGAAGAGCTTCTGCACACCCATCCGATTCATCGATGCCAAGCACTGATTCACAGGATTTCCCCCAAGCAAACACCTGTAATATTGCCCATAACGTGGGTCAGTACATCATCAATGTACTGGCGAGCGGTGCTGGCCCAACTCACCTAAGAAGACAGCACTAAGTAATCATGTTACAGAACATTATTATCAATGGTCTTTCTCGTTGCCTTAGGGTCAATTTCGTGTTATAGCCGACAAGAAGTAAAGCATGCAAATCTCATAGCCAACATAATTAAAAGCATACTGTTATCACCCTTTGGTGATTCTTACCCACGGTCGTGTAGCCATCCCTGTACATTTATAATACTTACTCTGCCTGCACAAGACATTGTTAGCACCTGACCTATCTATATGAAGGTCACTGGCGACACGCCATCCTGGACCGTCTTACTTGGTACAACGGCGCCCTTTCAGTGCAGGTAGCTAGCCTCACTACAAGTCCCGTTTACCGATGCCAGTACGTCGGCACATTCCTTGTTTCCCCCTAGGACGAACCGGGTTCCATGGCCCAGGAATACCGTTCGAGGAAACTACCTTGTCGACAAGTTGTCCATGACCATGCAACTATATGCAACTTATCTAAGAAGAAAACATATAATGCATGATAAGGAAAACTAAGCAAAACCATCATTCTCATTCGTATTGCCATCTTGCCATCTAGCCATCTTGCCTTGAGCCAATGCTCACATTATCATCTGCCCAATCCAGGGTCTTGGCGTAATCAACATTCTATATCGGCGACAGGATAATAGAATGTTGTTACCCAATGCCTTGCCACATCTTTGATACCAAACATCTTTCCAACCAAACTCAGTGTACTCACCGCCCGATTCCTGGGACTTAGCATCTGTTTAGCATTCATTCATTTGAATGCAATTCAAGCATACTTACTGCCCAGTTCTTTGGGTCTTAACATCTGTTTTGCCATCTATTCATTGAGCCAAAGCTCAATATACTCACCTGCCCAAGTATTTGGGACTTTGCCTTCACCTGTCATGTAATTCATCGCAACAGCGTATAAGCATACAATTCATCTAGCCACAACAGTTTACGTTCATGTGATTATTATCTTTCATTATCTTTCCAAATTCCATGCAAGGTGTTATTGAACAAACTCAACTAGAAACATAGCATACTCATCCTTATTTTAAGCGTGAAGCTAAAGGATCTTTGAAGGGTTCAACACTACTCACATTCATAGGACGATTCCCGCCACGATCGCATAGTCTTCCAAGCGATCCTTCGCAAAATCCCAAGTCCAACAAGGCTTCATCGAACCAACCATCCATCATAAGGCATCTTGCGGGTCGGGGCACTACACACAATCCTTTCTCCTTTCCACTGGACACTAACCTTGACTCCCAAGGACAGTCCCCTTTACTAACTGATATACTCATTCTCACTGGACATACACTCTAAACTCTCACAGCAACTGACACACTCACACTTATGACACTGAGACACCCAATCTCACCTAAAACTTCCCTCACATATGGAATAGCCAAGTGGCCTCATTGCCTGTAGCAGTCAAGATGGGAGTTAGGCCCTACTACAGTGCTTAGGTTAGAGGCTAATTGGCCTGCCACAAGCAGTGCCAACTGCTATTACGGGGGCCTATCCTTCCTGTAGGTACATGGGCATTTGCCCTGTAGCCTTGCTGTCAAGATGCAATTGAGAGTTTCCCTCTCTCTTGCACGTCCCTACCTCTAACACAGTCCCCTCATTCGACACATGAAACCCCCCTCTCATGTACCCTCACTCTCTTAAACTAATCACTAAAACATACTATGATACTCTTATTGAACATCCTAACTGACTGAACTCTTTAATTCAGTTCTGAACTAAACTCAGAATTAAATCCTCTAGTTCACTACTTACTGATTTGTAGATGCACACTTAGAGATACCCACTCTCCTCTCTAAAACAGGACACTCAAGCCATTAGTGAGATACATACGTATATATATATATATATATATATATATATATATATATATATATATATATATATATATATATATATAAACATTTTCATCTATATATATTATATATATATATGACTATCATAAGTGTAAACCAAACTAATCATGATCCAAAAACTGAGAATAACACCCACTATGGTCAATTTGTCATTTTGACAAACACTTGGTGGGCTCTCCTCAGATTTCTCCAAGGATGACACAAAAATCCCAAATAAAATATACCAAAATGAAGATTAGAGCCTTGCTCTTCACCCCATGGGTACCCCTAGTCCATCTGAGTGTTCCTACAAGTGTCATACATGAAAATGGAGCTCAAATATATATATATATATATATATATATATATATATATATTTTATATATATATATATATATATATATATATATATATATATATATATATATACACACACACACACACAAACATCTAGATGAAAATGTCTAGAAATCATATATATGACTATCAAAAGTGTAAACCAAACTAATCATGATACAAAAATTGAGAATAACAATCACTATGGTCAATTTGTCATTTTGACAAATATTTGGTGGGCTCTCCTCGGATTTCTCCAAGGATGACACAAAAATCCTAAATAAAATATACCAAAATAAAGATTAGAGCCTTGCTCTTCACCCCATGGGTACCCCTAGTCCATATGAGTGTTCCTACAAGTGTCATGCATGAAAACGGAGCTCAAACCATGCTAAAATGATAAGGGTTTACCTATTGGGAGATAGATTTCTAATAAAACCTTCTAGGGATGCTCTTATGTCAAGTTTGACACAATCTTTCTATCCTTTGGACTCCTTCTCACAAGCTCCTTGATCTCTAAGCTTCTAGTCTTGTCGGATGAAGATTTAGGAAGGTTTTGAGAGAATTTGGAGGAGTTTTGATGGTGGAAATAAAAGAAATGGAATGGGGCTTTTAGAGGGCTTCTTCTAGGGTTTTAGGAGGCTCTAAATGAAATGAAGGAGTAAACCTTCTTATGACCAGCCATGAATGAAGCCCTAAAACCCCTTATAAAATATCCATTCTATCCGTCAAGTTGTCATGAAAACTTTCTTAAATGAAGGGTTAGTTGTGCTCTAAGTGTTGGATTAATTTATATTCCAAAACTTGACTTAACATGACTTAAATGTGGCTAGTTGTATTCATGCAAGAATGTAGGCTCAAGTGGTCATGTCTAGTCTAATTGGAAAATAGACTAAACCAACAATAAATAAAACATTCACAATAATTAATTAAATAACTACTCATGCAATATAAATAATATAAATTGACAAAATATAGCCCTATCTAGGATTGTGGTAGTGACATATCTACCCTCAAAAAAATTTGTTCTCGAAATTAAAAATAAAACTAGCACAGAAATACAAGCAAGAACAAAGAGAACAATACCTTAAGGCTCGTAGAGATAAGAGTATCACTCCCGCATATCGTCCTCCCTCTCCCAGGTAGACTCATCTGGAGAGTGATACCTCCATGCGACTCAAACCAATGGTATAAACTGGTTCCGGAGCACCTTCTCCTGACGATCCAAATTCTCCACAGGCTGCTCTGGATAGTTGAGAGTAGGCCCCACCTCTATCTCGAAGTGATCCAATACATGGCTAGGATCTACCACATACCGTCTCAACTGTGACACATGGAACACGTTGTGAACTCCCTCGAGCGTAGGTAGGAAGTCTAGTCGATAGGCCACTGTACCGACCCTCTCAAGAATGGTGAACGGTCCGATGAATCGCGGAGCTTCCCACCCCGGCCAAAGCGAATCGTGCCCTGTGTCGGAGAAATTCTCAGGAACATCATATCGCCAAACTAGTCATAAAACAAGACTCAACACAAATTCCTAATGCAAACAATAACAAGCAAACACAAACCAACAACAAAAATACCTCGAACTCTAACGATCTTCGGTAGCTATAGGCCTAATATCGCTGCCTATCTTGTGCCACCCAAAGTTTATCCCTGATCAGCTTAACCTTTTCAGCTCCATCCACTACTATCTATGGGCCAAGCAATAATCTTTTGTTGACATCATCCCATGACAAGGGAGTGCGACATCTCCGTCCATATAGAGCCTCAAATGGAGACATATCTATACTGGCCTGATAGTTGTTGTTGTAAGAAAATTCTACCAGGTAGAGATGGTCCTCCCAAGAACCCCTAAGTTCTAACACACAAGTGCAAAGTATATCCTCGAGTGTCTGAATGGTCCTCTCCGACTGTCCGTCTATCTGCGGGAGGTATGCGGTACTGAACTTGAGCTGAGTGCCCATGCTAGCCTACAAACTCCTCCAGAAATGAGAAGTGAAGCAACTATCCCGATCCGAGACTATGCTCACAGGAACTCTACACAATCTGACTATCTGTCACACGTACATCTCTGCCAGCTTATTCGTAGACAACTGCACCTTGAAAGACAAAAAGTGGGCCGATTTGGTTAATCTATTAACGATGACCCAAATCGTGTCTTTCCTGCCTGGAGATTATGGAAGTTCGTACACAAAATCCATAGTAACGTGCTCCTACTTCCACTCTGGTATAGGTAGTGGCTGAAGCAAACCACCTGGCCTATGTCTCTCAGCTTTCACCTACTGGCACACCAAGCATCGAGATAGAAGCTGAGCTACCTTTCGCTTCATGCCATACCACCATACGTGCACTTTCAGGTCTCTGTACATCTTGTTGGTACTAGAATGCATAGAGTACTAAGAATGATGCACCTCCTGAAGAACCCCCTCCCGAAGTTCTCCACTCGGCACGAACAGCCTAGTACCGTGCCTCAGCGCCCATCTTCGGCGATCGAAAAATCATCTAGCAATCATGCCTGCACTTACTTTCTGATGCTCCTCAGGTCTACATCATCATAATATGCTAATTTGACTGTCCATCAACTCAGACTATATCTGTAACCCCACATCTGAATCTTTATCCCCGGAACGATCACCTCGATAACCAAACTATCTTGATCGACCAATAGATGACGATCTGTCGTCTAATACATAGCGATCAGATACCTGCTCAAGGCATCAGAAAATATGTTAGCTTTCCCTATATGGTACTGTAATGAGAAATTAAAATCCTTCATCAGCTTAAGCTACCGTCTCTGCCTCATGATTAACTCCTTCTGAGTAAATATGTACTTCAAGCTCTTGTGATCTGTGATGATCTCAACTCGCTCTCCGTATAGGTAGTGCTTCCACAGTTTCAGAGCAAAATAACAGCTGCCAACTCCAGATCATGGGTAGGGTAGTTCTTTTAATGAGGACACAATTACCTAGATGCATAGGCAAT